>OX578135.1:60875637-61475637 GCA_951213105.1 Amaurobius ferox | reverse complement strand
GAGAAGTGACAGTTTCTCCGCGTAGCATTCATTTCTATGGGAAACATAGACTGTGTCAGTCGCTGTTTTAATATAATTTGTAATTCTATCGTAAAAGTGAAGTTTAAGTGCAAATTTGTGTATTATAGATGTATATATATTAGTATTTTCACGTATATAATGTATAATTTTGATTAATTGTTGTATATAAGTTGTGTTTTGTGAGCGCAAAAATGCCTGGTTGCTGCGCGATTGCTTTGTGTTCAAATTATTATAAAAAGTCAATGGGATCTATCAGTTTTCATAGATTTCCAAATGATCCTATACTCCAAAAATTATGGGTCGTGAAGTGCAAAAGACAGGATAAAATAACCATTGCTAACGCAACTGTCTGTTCGAGTCACTTTTCTGATGAAGATTTTGAAGAGGATTTTCGGGCTAAATTTTTGAATTTGAAGCCGGTTAAACGATTAAAACAAGGAGTTGTTCCTCATCTTAATTTGCCATCATCTGTAAGTAATCAAAATGTGAAAAGTGAACGATCAGAAAGATTAACAAAACGGAAAATAGAAGCAGAAACTGTGACGAAGAAAAAGCTTAGAACAGACTGTGTAGTACCTGTAATTGAAGTTTCTGAATATAAAATTTCTGCCAATAGCTCAATAAATGATGATGGAAACGAGAGCATAATTTATGAAAATGATGAAGAAAATCAATCTATGAATGGCTTGAAACCCTATGATCATATTAAAAAAATAAAGGATTTAAATGAAGAAATAAATTTTCTAAGAAATGAGAATACGCAGTTAAAAGAAAAAGTGAGAACTCTAGAGAATGACACAAATTTACAGAAAGAAAATCAAAAGTATAGTGCAAAATAAATCAAGGCACTACTGCTTCAAATTAAGCAATTGAAAAGTCGCTGTTTGCATGCCGAACAAAGCAAAGTTAAATATGCGCGGAGTGAGGTTATCAATCAATTATCCTCATTTTTTAATGAGGGACAAATACGCAGAATCCTTAGAAAGAATAAAAATTGGCCATGGAAAGATTCGGACATATCAGCTGCTTTAGCATTACGTTGTGTGTCAAAAAAAGCTTATGTATTTTTGAAGGAGAAAATGAATTGGCCTCTTCCTTCAATTTCATCCTTAAAATCTTGGACGAAAAATTTTACATGTAATCCTGGAATCCAAAAAACTATTTTTGAGATATTAAAAGAAAAAGCTTAAACTATGGATGAGTTTTCCAGATGTTCAGTTATATTGATGGACGAAATGAATATTGATGCAAAAATGTGTCACGATATGCGAGATGATCAAGTTTTAGGACCACATAAAAATGTCCAAGTTGTAATGCTAAGAGGGCTGTTTCGGCCATGGAAACAACCCATATATTTCGATTTCGACCAGCGCATGACAGTCGAATTGCTAAATGAGCTCATTTTAAAATCTGAGGAAAATGGTTATATTTAAAACTGTATAAAGTTTAATAACATCAATTTTGCATTCCTAACATATCTTTGTGAAAACTGACTTATCCAGTGGCTTAGCCAAGAGTCATAATATTCCACTAGCCCACAAAATGCATCGTCTCTTTGTTGGGAAAATAAGATAAATCTACTGCCATTGACCATCCATTCGACCGTCAACTCCTCCCTTTTCTCAAGATCCGATCTACGCTTTTTAATATAGTATATAGTTATGTAACTACTAGATTGGTGATATTTCATAGTCATCAATATATGTTATATGTATGTGGGATATTTTACGCAATTAGATATTTTTGAAATGCATATTTATATTACATGTAGAAAGTATTATCAATATTTAACATAATGGATACTATATTTTTAAAAATCCGATGATTAGATATTTATTCATATCTATATTAAAACACTTGAAATATAATTTTTATATTTACTACACTTTTCACGATATATTTCAGCTTTTATTATAAATAATATATGTATTATAATATTTTAATGATAGCCCTATGCATTTATGAGAAGAATCATTTAATTTCATTCTTCTAAAATTTTATTACAAATGATCTTATCTCCTTTTCGAATGATAAGCGCGAACTTTCTAAACTTTATACACGTATCTCTATGTCCCCTCTTCTTGACTTGTAATCTCAGTGACGTCACGCTTCAGGTTTCTCTCTCGGTCGAAAAGCAACCCCCCTGCTCTGACCTACCTTATGTTTAAAGTACCTTGGAAGTAACCTACCACTTTTGACCTTCCTTATCTATCCCTAGGGATTATCTTTTGTTGTTGATCCCCAGACTCTATCCCTAGGGATTATCTTTTGCTGTTGATCCCCAGACTCTATCCCTAGGGATTATCTTTTGCTGTTGATCCCCAGAAGTATTCCTTTGTTGTTATCACTTTCAGGAAGCTCTTATCTGCTCACATTTCTTTCTTATTGTTGCTAAAGGGCTGTCCCTCCCCACCATTCCACAGCCCACAACCTTTTTTTATCAGTTTGTTACACACACACAACAACACGCTTGAAGAATGGACATCTGTAGCTTCCCTACCCCATCTTTGCTTTGTCCAATTAGATTTCTGCATCCTCTGAATAAAAAGGTTTCTCTACCCTCAAAATTCACATTTGTTTTTTAGTGCATTCTGGAAAGGTGACTGTGATTTTAGTGACGTGCACATTAGTTTTTAATAATGAGCAAACGTAAATTAGTTGAGCTAACTATTGAAAAGAAAAAAATAATTCTTGATCGCCTAGACAAAGGTGACAGCTGCAGAAAGTTGGCAGAGGAGTTCGGCATATCAAAATCTACTGTTTCCAATATAAACAATAAGAGATCTGATATCATACATGCATGGGAACTGAACTGCTCTGGAACAAGAAAAAGAATCTGTAGAACGCCATATGATGACCTAAATGAAAAAGTGCGTCAAATTTTTCTATGTTGTCGTGGCAAGAGCATCCCTATAAGTGGCCCACTTCTTCAGGAAAAGGCTAAAGAAATCGCTTCAGAGTTGAAAATGGAGTCATTTTTCGCAAGTAACGGATGGTTAGAGTCCTTTCGGAAACGAAACAATATCAGTTTTAAAGTTCTTTGCGGTGAATCAGCTGGTGCTAACATCCACGTTGCAGAAGACTGGAAAAGTAAACTTTCAAATCTAACATTGGAGTATGGCGACGAAAACATTTTTAATGCTGATGAAACTGGCCTTTTTTATCGGTTGTTGCCTACACGTTCATTGGTGAAAAAAGATGAAACATGCAGAGGTGGGAAAAAGTCTAAAGAATCACAGTCTTGTTGTGCTGCAGCGCTCGAGGAGAAAAGTTGAAGCCTTTGGTAATAGGAAAAGCAGCCTACCCTAGAGCATTTAAGAGCAGCAATGTGAAAATAAACAACCTTCCTGTAATATGGCAGTATAACAAGAAAGCCTGGATGACTACCGCAATATTTTCAGGTTGGTTTACTGAGATCAATAAAAAAATGAAGCATGCAAACAGAAAAATTTTGTTATTCATTGACAATGCAACATGTCATGTCGACTTGAAGTTGTCAAACATTACAATACAATTTTTGCCTCCTAATTTAACGAGTGAAGTGCAGCCATTAGACAAAGGGATTATTCAAGCAATAAAGTTATTGTATAGAAAACAACTAATGCGGAAACTTATCCAGGCTGCAGAAAATTGTGAGAATGCGGCAAAATTTGTCAAACAGGTGACAGTCTTAGACGCAGTCCGATGGATTTATGAATCGTGGAAAAATGTATCATAAAACACTATTGTTAAGTGTTTCAAGCATGCAGGATTTATATGTTATCTCAGCTCTTCCGAGGGTCAAGTGACAGACTGTTTCGAATTGGAGTCACTGGATGAAGAACTAAAGTGTCTTTCTGAAACGTCCAGAAAAGAGTTATCCGATGCTTGTCAAAATGTTGCATTTGATGACATTCTTGAAACCCATGATACTGAATCTCCATGTGTTGCTACATTGAGCAAGAATGATTACGACAGCTTTTCTTCGGAGGAAGAGGAAAAAACAGATGTAGAAGAACTTCCTACACACGAAAGTGCAATGCAGTGTGTCAAGAAATTAGAACTGTATGCTTTTATGCAAAATTCGCCAGAACTCATTGAGGCCGTGTTTAATCTGCACAGTAAAATAGAAAGACAATGTGCATCTGGAATCAGAAAAAAACAAACTCTTCTGACAGAGTATTTTTCTGAACAATAGAAATGGATTACTGCATCAATCTGACAGTATGTGAGTAGCCGTTACATATTGCGTATAAAATTATATGTATAAGATGTCTTGCTTCACATTTTAAGTATGTACGCACATACATGAGTATTTTGTAACAGTAATTACAATATTTAATTAAAACCATTGGCTTATTAGTATTTTCTACATGTTAAAAATGAAGTCTTTTGATGTGCTTTATTGAAGGGGAAAAATGAAATTTCATCATACTGTCTATGTTGGACACCTGTCTAAGTTGAACGCTTTTAGGGGGAACCGTGAGTGTCCAACTTAGACAGGTTTAACTGTAGTAAACTTTTATTTTAAACACAGTGGACTTTTCAAGGTAATGAATGTTTTGAGTCCCACTGTATATTGTATAATTGAAATTAATGCATCTATTTTTGCAGATATTAAAAAAATCGTTCCATTAACGTAGAAAAAAATATCCATAATTAGCCAGTAATTTGGAATATTTTTTTTTCCAACTGTATTATTTTTCAGAACTTCTGCCATTGTCGATTATTTGTCTAAAAAATTAATTAGAATATTTAACATGTCGTAATGACTGTCCAATATTGTCGCCACGTTTAATTTTCGAAAGCAAGTCAGGTATGTGCATATTATATAGATTCTTTACTATATTTCTGTAATAATATTGTCGTTCATTATTTAAAGTACTACTACAATACTGCAATACTTCTGAGCAATAATGCGATATTGATTTCATTGTCTTTTATTGTAATAAATATTTCTCGTAAAAATGATCCCAAGTATACTGGCTTATTTCTAAAAAATCATTTACTTACTAGAAGTCTATGTCCGTTATACGTCGGGATCAAGTTGCAAAAGATTATTTCTGATCCGCTATGAATAAAGTTCCAAATGATTTTATAATATCCTCTCCGTGCTTATACACACCTCATCCGGCCGTCCAAACAGCTACCTTACACCTTTCTGGTAGGTCGAACGGTCTGGGTCTCAACAACAACACCTACCATTCAATATTACCATTTATTATAATACTCTCTGTCAAAACACACCTAGTATACCACCTGTTAAAATAACATAATTAGTAACAACTCCCTTAGACTCCTTAACATAATTTAAAGTTTAATACCTGAAATTTTGAATTTCAAGTTTTCAATTTTTGGAAATACCACGCAGGTAAGCAGAACTAACTCTCTGTAACATCATGAGTCATGTAATATATATCTAAATAAATAATATATATCCAAAATAATATATCTATAAATTAATTTTGAATTAATTTCATTGTTTAAAACGCGAATTTTAAGATAAAGGAGGAAAAATGTCGCTCTAATTCCATAGTTTAAATATTCAAATTATGACATTTTATATTGAAAAAAAACTCTCAATATTGACGTTCCTATTCAGATGAATCCTGGGGGTAAAGGGATGGGATTATCTCTAATTACAGAAGATCAATACAGGATTCCGTTTAGTTTCTTCAAAAATTAAAATCTGATAACCATGTAATTGCATCATGCGGTGCCAACGCCTTCGATCTGAAATACAAACTCTTTATTTCGCCTCGATGGGCTACATAGATACGGATTAAGTGTTGTCTTTTTGTTATATAGGATTGCTTTACAACGAGCGAACATATTTATATAACACGTATTTTATATAAAATATGCTGTAATCTCGAAAAATTCAAACTATATTTATATTCGCATGCATACTTCTCCTTCATTTATATATTTAGGAAGCTTTTAATTTGAAAAATATAAGGTTCATAATTTCAAAACTCTATATGCAACGATATACTGAAAACAAATTCAAATATAGTTTGCCGGATGAGGTGAAATAGCGAACACTAGCAAATAAGATTAGATAGAAATTATTTGGATAGAAGAATCTAAATCAATTCCAAAGAAACTGCCCATATTGCACGTTTCATTGAAATAAATCAAAAATCAATACCGAAGTGTAAAACCTATTAAAATCTGCAGTTCCAATAATTCACAGTTTCTGATCAACAGAGTTTCGAAGATTTTCAATTATTATAACAAAGGGACGAAAAAGATCATTCATTCGTTTTGAAAATTTGAAAATATCCTTTAATATGAATTATTTTCGCGAAGGTGCTGGGAGTCTGCCTTTGAAAAGAGCAGATTCAAATTCAATTGGATAAAATGACAAAACTCGTCAATATGAATCTATATGGAAGAATATAGTTATTCTCTTCAATCAATCATGATTTGTTGAAAGGAGGAAAATCCTTGCTACAAAACAGCTTGGAGGAATCCAAGTCAGTTCTTAAGAAATCAACATATCTCCACATTGGAGTATGAATGGGAAAAGTTAAATGATATTATGAATAAAACTATTGTTTACGTTGAAAATGTAATATATATATATATATATATATATATATATATATTACATACACATATATACACACAGACACACATATATATATATATATATCAAAGATATTGGAGCAAAATTTAAGGGATGATTAAACACATCGAAACAAACACTTTTCGTCAAAATATGCATAATCGCAAGTTATGCAGTTAGATGCTGGAGAGCTCTTTCTATTTCCCCAAACATGCCTTCTTTACAACGCAAAGACATATAAAAGTAGTGGTTTTCGCATGCACTGTCATTAGCGACTTGGAATGGAGCAGTATATGATTGAGAAGAAATTGGACATGCATTTCGTCTACATTCTCGCCAACTGTAATGGAAGGGAAGGTTACTGAGAGAGCTTTGCCAATAAGCATGTGCCATATCACAGAATGCTCTATTGCTTCCACCACCAACTGACCGTAAGGGCAACCTTCATTGCCGCCTTGCATGATACAGGTTGTGTAAGAAGTGTCAGAACACCGGACATATTAGGAAATTTTCTACACCATTCAGAAGATCATCCGGACACCAGCAGAAATCTGTAGGCTGTAACGCAGGTGTACCATGTACAGTGGTATGATGTGTTTTACTCCACGTTGACGATTTCAAGTCGCTAAAGAAGGGAATGCGTATGAAAAAAACGCCATTTTTAATGTCTTTGCGTTGCGAAAGGCAGTGTGTCTGGGGAAATGGAAAGCGCATCCAACGCCTAACCGTTTAACTGGCGACCATACATTCTTTGACAAAAACTGTTTGTTTCGTTGTGTTCTATCACCCTTTAAAGTTTGTTCCATCAGTTTTGAAATGCCCTGTATGTATATATATATGTATATATATATATATATACACACACACACACATATATATATGTGTGTGTGTTTGAGTGTGTGGGACACAGTTAAGAAGATAAGAACTTTTATTATGATTAATATTATTTATTATTACGTTGTGCGTTGTGTTTTGCAATAACCCTCCAATTATTTAACCTCTGTGTGTGAGTCCTGTGAAGGAATTATTAATTAATATTTTACCCAAAGGATGACACCAATTTAACATTAACAATAACATTTATTAAAAACATAAATCTTTAACTACTCAATTAGAACAATTTATCATATTATTAATTAAATGCCTTACAACAATTCTTCTCATTAATTATTGCGGCGGAGGGGATATGTGAGACCAGTACTATTAAATTTACTTAAAATGTATCTATGACCTTTGATTAATGATGGGCGCATACCCCCAACTCTGACTTGGGTTTTGTCACCGCCACGTAAGTTGCCGATCATCTCACCGAAATAAGTCGCAGTATTCTTTCACCGAATCGTGATATCGACGATAACTTTTACTCATGGCGCGCACACCCGCACTTATTGCTTTCTCTTATTATCTGCACAAGTCATACTTTCATGTCACCATCTAATGTCATCATGCTAATAATACAAGTCGTGTCTGTTAAGTCATAATGTTACATCACCATCTAATACCTTGTTGCTCATCATAATAATCGAACTCCTTCTTCAGTAACATCTCAAATATCTCTTTAAGTCATATTGTACAAGTTATCTGTTCCAAGTCATGTTAGTATATCTCTCTGATTCTCGGTTCACAGGCTGTGGCTCTCCTCCTTCTCGGGGGCGTCATTTTCCCTCTTGCTTTCATTTGAAGCATTGAATGTGACGTAACAAGTACTTTCTCCATTGGTTAATCCTCTAACCAATGTAACCATTCCACATCCTAGTACGGGCCAGCTCGGCCCCCTTGTCTTGGCGTTCCTAAATTTATGGTTTTCTAACCTTTAAGTTCATGGGTTGTAAAACCCGGTGCCATCCAGACTGGCAGTATTGTTTGTCGTTTCGAACACAATAAATTAAAGGCATAAAGCTGTCTCACCAAAGTGTGAGATCAATATTTCTGGTCTCACAATATATAGTATATATATATACTCAAGTGCCAGATGTCATGGGATACCTGTGTAATATCGTGTTTAGCCTCCTTTAACTCGGCGAAGAGCTGCAACTCGACATGGCATGAACTCAACTAGTCGGCGGCGGTCTCCAGGAGAAATGTTCAGCCATACTTTCTCGATAGCAGCCCACAATTGCGTGATTGTGGGAGGTTATGGAATTTGGGCACGAATGGCTCTTTTGATCATATCCCAGATATGCTCTAAGGGAGGAGGATCTGGAGATTTAGGTGAAAAAATCGTGTATTGGAATTGTCCAGAATGCTCTTCAACCCAATCTCAAGCAATATGGGACAAGGAGCATTATCATCCTGGAACATCCCATCGTTATTGAGGCACCTGGAGTCCATAAACTGTTATAAATGGTCACCAAGCAGCTGAACATAGCGATAGTCCATGACTGGTTCAATTTAACCAGAGGACCCAATTCATTCCAAGTAAGCACTCCCCACACTATTATGTAACCACCACCAGCTTGCACAGTGCCTTGTTGACAAGTTTGTGCCACACCCGAACGCGACTATCAATTCTTACCAACTGGAAACGTGACTCATCAGACCACACTACCTTTTTCCACTCATTTCAGGTCCATTGCAGATGTTTGCGAGATCAGGTGGTGCCCTGAAGCCCGATGATATGCTGTGAGTAAAGGCACTCGAGTTGGTCTTCTGCTGCCATATCCCATCAACGCAAAATTTCGCTGCACAGACCTCATAGATATGCTTCTAGTACGTCCCTCATGGAATGTGGCAGTCATTTGGCGCAATGTCGTTCGTCTGTTATCATGAACGCTTCTTCTCAGACGTCGCTGGTCCCAATCATTCAGCAGCCGTAGCCGCCCACTGCGCTGTCACTTGTGGGAGGTAATGCCTTCCATGATGTACTTTCGATAATGCTTGACAATTTCGAGCGAGAAATCTTCAAAGTGACAACAACTTCCGAAATGCTATGGGCCATGCGTCGAGCTCCAACTATCATTCCACGTTCAAACTCGGTTAATTCCCATTGGGTAGCCAGCATCAAGTTGTTTAACGTTTCAAAAGACATTTAAGAGTCCAACAAGCAACACTGATAACCATCTGACTCTTTATACCCTTTTAATGCGATGCGAGTGTCACTTGTAAATTTGCATACTGCTATCCCATGAAGTTTCCCAATTGAGTGTTTATTAAATAAGAATAAGTGTTGAATAAAATTGTCTCCGATCTAGCGAGTGAAGGTTACTCTTCCTGTGTATCCTGAAGAAGAATTTTGCTTCTTGACATCGAAACCAGTCTACATTATTAGTTTTGTCTCACTACTTGTAACGAAGTTATTTTGTGTTTTATTTAACTTTTCTTCAAAATTAGCTTTTCATTTAATTATTAACAATTTTTATAAGAAAAGTGGAAATTCAACATCACTGAATTAATTCCCTATATTCAATCAATTGCAATTCTAAACAAACATGTCAAGCGTGTAAAATTAAATGCCTGCAGATAACTCTACTCTGTTGTCCCTTCACATGAAGCTATAAAAAATACGAAATAAAAAAATTATGTTTTATGGTTAATGGATTGTGCCTTCAAAAGTACCTGAAAACGCCGTATAATACACGAATTGAAGCCATTTCTCTAGAAAGAATCGGTATAAACCTTGTTTGCTTTATTATTATCCAAATGGTGCATTTAATCATGTTCTTTTTTAGAGTAAACTATGTTACACGAGAAAAATGTATAATGCCATGTGACGTTGAAATTTATTTAGCTAATGCGTTTGCATAGCTTTTATGAATTGTTTAATTTATCTTGTATATGATAGAATTTTTTTAGATGTTATGATGCATTAGCTATATGACAATTCTTGGTACGAAATAATTCACAATTTGAGTAGAACTAGTAATATTTGAAATATATTATGATATTTATAATTTATAATAATGCATTATATTAATTCTGGCAAAAATAAATATGTTTGAAATAATAAACAGACAGATGCGAGAAATAAGAAACAGATATCCCGTGCTAATTTAATAAATAAACAGACGCCACAACTTAAAACTTTATTTATAACGATAATTGCAATGAAACAATTGCTTCTTTGAAAGCCACGTTTCTGCTCTTAAGTGCGGAAATAAAGATATATCTTTCGATTATAGTCTTTGAGCAGGCAATATACAGTTGGTCATATGGAAAGCAGAAGTGGCTATGTACATAGTGATAAATGTATAAATTTGTGACTATTTTATGTCCTTGTTTATAAAGGTTCCGCGATCTTTACTCCCTGGCTTAAGTTTCATTGGAAGTCCCTAGTATACTTATTCGCCCTCTAGAATTAATACTACTTTGAATTATTCCATAACCTTCATCTTGGCTATAGCTCAACTCTCTATATCACTCACTATCCTCTGCACTCTTAAGATTGGAAAACTGTTAAGACATCAAATAATTACCAGGAATCATGTGAAAAAATTCTAGGAGCCAAGTACAAGCTTAATCCTCAGTTGTTTTTAAGACTTTACAACAAAGTTGAAAAGTGTTTATGACTCTGTGCATTCTGTCTGTCTGTCTGTCCGTTAGCATGATAACTGTCGTAAAAATGACTTAATCAAAATGAACTTTTAGTATGTTTTTCAGACGGTCTGTAGGACCTATGGGAATATAAATGAATAGTATCACCCAATTAGTTTTGGATTGAACCCTGGTTGAAAAAATTAAATACATTGAGCCCTATGGAACCTAATTTTTCCAGCATTTTTAAGCGGATTTAAAATTCACTAATTGCTTCGAAAATTTTAGGTAATATTCAAATTTTTCCATAAAATATATAAAAAAAAAAATCAGCGAAATATATTCAGTAGTTTTTAAATACAAATTAAAATAATAATTACACCTCTTATATGAAGCGATCGCGTGACCATTATATGAAAAGATCACATGACCCACTTCAAAATGATATATGGCATCCATCTTATCTCAAAATCGTGATTTTTTAAGTTCTTTTTAATTCATATTGAGTGTTGTATCCGTCCTAAAACTACTTTATTTTTGCTTAAATTCTGTGCATCTACATACTGAAACAATGCAATTACAATATATTTGAGTTTAAATGATCATCCAAATTTGATTATTTCTGCAACAAAGCCCATTTTTCACTTATGTAAAATGTAAACAGCAAAATATGTAGAATGAGTTGTACTTCTTTAATATAACATTATTTAGCCCATGGAGTCTGCATAGCTGACATGAATGAAATATCCATTGATTTTACAAAGAAAAGGACGATTTTTTTCGAAAAGTTTTAAGCATAGAGTTTAATTACTTGTAGCTCCATGGTCTTATTTTTTAAATAAAATAAATTATTATAGTATTGTGATGAATGAAATGAGTGGGAAAATGTTATGAATGAAATGCTGTTTTTATAGAGAGATCCAGGCTTGTTATTTTTTCTATGACGTCATTTGAATTAATTTCAGTTGTTTTCGATGAAGTTTTCATATATAATAAATTATGGTAGTATTATGATAGTTTTAAAAATATTTCCGAGGAATGTATCGCATTTTAGAGATGTTTAAACAAGGCAATTTATATTTCAATGCCGTAAACTGGGCATATGGCGTTCATAATAATTAATACCATAATCTGAAACAAGCATTTGTGTTGGTTAATTTAAATTAGCTATTCCTTGATACATAATATAATCTTAATTTAACCTTCAATTTTGACCAAATGTGCTATTCCTCTCTTTTTTTTTGGCATATATGTATATTTTATTTTCTTCCATATTTCTGCACGACACATAAAAATAATTTGCAAATCTTTTATGAATTTTTAATACTTTTGAAAAGCAGCTCCAAGAAGTTTACTAGCTATGAATTACCAAAGAAATGGGAAATATTGCGCTGGAAAACATATTCAAACAATTTCTTTCTGGCTTGAATTGAACGTATTTTTACATTCAACTAATTAAGCTAAACATTGCTCTTTCTCAGTGAAAGATATAAAACAAGTTTTCTTAGAACTTTAAAAGTGTTTATTACTTCTGATACAGCAGTTCATTATTTAGGAAAGAAAATTTTTGAAAGCATTTACTAAAAGATTGAAAAGTTAAAAGCTACTTTCCTTTACTTTCGAGTAAGAAATAATCTTTATGATGCGGTACTTAAATTGTTGAGCCGTGTGAAATCACGAAACAACTGTATATGAATTTGATCATTTTATTCCTAAATATAGTAGCTGATATATTAAACAGTATATTCATATAAATGGCATCTATATAATAATTGTCTAGCATGATTTTGTCGTTTCATACTCTCTAGAAGCCGTATGTGACTTTGAATAGCTAAATCTTTGCACACTTATATTATCAACCAAGTGATTGGAAATTTCGATAGGGAAGGCAGTTTTTCACTTCATGAGCAAAGTAATTAGAGCCAGTATTTTTAAATAAAATAAGATATATTAAAAAGAAATGCAACTTATGTTTTTAATGTGTGTTATTTTCTCGGTTTTTGATCAGCTTAAATACACGTTAAATTATATTTACATTGTGGTTCTTACACTAAATTAGCTAAACAGTAATATTTATTAGATTGTGTAAGGTCCATTTTAACTAAAAAAATATATATTCATAGGAGTTAGTCTAGTGATAGAGCGATATTTTTCTAATCAAAGATCAGTGGTATAAACTCCAGTTCTGATATGACTTCAATAACATTAAACTTGAATAGCTGAACCCTGTAAGTTACACGAAGTGCTTAAAAAAGTTCTAAGACCGATTTTTTTTAAATTTTCGCTAAGACATTGCAATTTACGACCATCATTTCCAATTAGCAAGTGTTATAAATTAATAGTATGCTGAAATGTAAAAAAGAATTAGAACGATGAAGATTTAGCATGTAGTCGAATTCGCCGCAATCTTTAAATTGCGATAATTTCCCCAAATATATCCAAAAGGTTATGGGATACTTTACTACAGATGCAAAGTCTGTTTTTGTCCAGAAGGAGAGAGGTGAGCTTTGTTTGGAAAGCCTTATGTCTTCGTATTCCTATGATTTTGTTTTCATGTGATTTTGAAAGTATTTTTGCATCACTGATGTGGAAGCATCTGGGCACCAAGTATTTTAAAGATATGTTTTACAACCTAAAGCTTGCTGCTGTCATTTGTCATGTATTTTGTGTCGTAAAACCTTTGATTTGCTGTCCTTGTGCACCTGCTGTCCTTTGGAAATATTGCTGTTATTATTTTACTGATGCTATAGTTTTTATTTGCTGAAAAATTTTCTTTTGATACCAAATAGTGTCATTATAAGAGGATTCGATATTTTTTACTTAGCGGGAATTTTTTTTAACTATCAAGTGGTGTTTTTGTAAAATTCCAATACTTTTTGTTGAAAAATATATTGATATTATTGCGCAACAATGACATATCAGGCATTGCAAAGTTTGCTTTACCGCCAAGCAAAAATTTAATGAAGTTTTATTTTCAATTTTTGAAATTCTAAATCATATTTATATTCTTAGTAAGTTTCAAAATAAAAGTATGAATTTCCTACCAAAATACACAAAATAAACAATCATTGGTTGAAATATACTCCTTAATGTAAGCTGTAATTCCGTCAACTCTAAAGAATGACTGAAAATTTATGTTTTCTTATAATTTTTGAAATCATAAATCAAATTTAGGTTTAAAAAAGGGTGTTCAAAATATGTACAACTAAGATAAAAAATCTCCATCCCCTGTTATTCGAGCACTGTTCATCATAGAGCAAATCTCACGTTAACATTCTATTAGGAATGACTTTTCTTATGAATTAATGTGCATAAAAATTGCATAAGGAGCCATCTTCATATTTAAATATACGCCAACTTCAAAGTTTCCAATGTCAATACCCTAGTTTGTCGTCATAAACAAATTATGGCTCGAAAAATTAGTCCAAATACACTTTTTGTACAATTCCGATCTTAATATAAGGAGATATTTGATATTCCAAACTCTGCAATTTCCAGGGTTCAACTCCATACTGACAACTTCAGCTTGAAGGGCTAAATTTTCGTTGATTGATCAAAACTATTCTAAAAAAGTGGGTAACTTGCTATTTTAGTGAAAGAAGTCACTTGTTTATTCTCATATGTCATCTCGTTTTGAGAACGTAAAATGTTTGTCAATGATAACCTTATGAGATTTTATAATGGTCAAATTAATGGTCGAAATATGCGAGTGATGGATTTAGCACATTTTCACCGTCGTAATATTAGCACAGCGAATATTATAGCATATTTAAACCATGTCTAACGGTTCTTAGGCTCTTGTAATGACTATCATACCAAACCGCAGATATGCAACTTCGTCTCCTGACGTAAAGTCACGCCTTATGGTAATTAGCATCACATAATTTTATTATCTGATATAATTTTACAAAAAACATTTTTAAATTTTCTTCATAAATATTTTATTATCATAAATTATGACATAATGTTGAGATCTATTTCAGCTCGTATTAACTCCGGGACTATTAATTAATAATAATAGTAACTAATAATACATCATTAGATAGCTAATAATGCATCATTAGACCAATTTATACCATTACAAGTTTCGACTATCTACCCTTTCCGTAATCCTTCACATTTTCAGAATTACGTGGATTAGGTTGCATCTATACTACACTTTTTATACAAGGTTTTAATAAAACAGGGTAAAAGAAATGCCCATTATATTAAATAAAAAATAAATTAAAATTAATAAAACTCTTTCAAATCATTTTATAGTCATTTATTGAACTAATATACAACCGCTAAAATCATCACGCTGCTGAACATTTTAACACAGCAAAATAACTACAGGGAGAAAACAGTTGAAATTTTGCATACTCATATAAAAATTCTTAGTGAATTTATTTCCATCAAAATATGCCTGAGTTCCTATTCACATCTGTTTTTCGCATATTAATTTATTAATTCATATTTCATACAAAAAATATTAAAATAAAATAATTAAAATTCACGTAATTGTATTTGGATTGATTAATAGAAACGTCATACAAAACATCAGCAAGGGAAAATAATTATTGCAGAAGATACGAATAAAAGTTTGGGAAACTAATTTTATAAAATTAGGAGCTCGAAACTTTGCACATTCATAACTTGGAAACGCTTCATCCAAAAGACTTGGAAATTTGGTATTGGAAGCTAAATTTTGCTCTAGAATCGAAATATGTTATGAAATTTTGGTATTGCCATTGGATATTTTGTTTTTTATCCGTAATTTAATATGAAAACCGCCCCTTATTCAAATTTTATGCCAACATTTTTTACAGGACGTCATTCAAAATCGATTGATGACCCTACATTCTCTCTACGATGCATGAGGATTGTATGGCAAGAGGTGGGGCTACTTTATCTTCAGCTATACCTCCCACCATAGCACACAAAATAATACATCACTCATTACAGTCGGTTGAAAAGTTAAAGTTGTAGATTTGTCGACATAGAGGAAGAAAAAAGTCAACCTGAAAATTATAAATTGAGCACTTTTAAAGATATTTCTTGCACCTTTTTTTATTTGCTTTTGTCAACTTCGTGGTATACATAAAATAAAGATCAGGTTTACAACTATCTTGAGGTATGACATACATGTGACACCAGGAGACATTTATGCAGTTGTAATATTACGAAGATTTACGACATATACTAAACTAAACAGAGCGTAGACTCGTAGGCGTCAGTTTACGACAGTCTTAAACCGAGAGGTCATGACTGCAATAAATTCAGTGCACATAAATTGTAGATGTAGTTGGGTCAGAAATCTCCTTGAGGCCAAGATTGAAACCATGCAGATTGGTTAATAAGGTGGCAATTGATGAAGTGTTGCTGCATTACCCTGAGGATCAACCAATAAGAGATACGGAGGACGTATCTGGACCTCAGGCGGAATGATGTGGCGACAAGCAGAGAAAGTTCAACATATATGCAGTCAATTCTGGATGACTGACTAAGAGTTTTGTGCTTTTTAAGATATATATACAAGCAATGGCTTCCCAGTAGAGGTGGTATTCAGCAATTAGTGTTCCAGATGCGAAGTGTGCGTTAGTGGACATTTGGAGTACAGAATGTTCAAAAGTGTATTTGGTAAAAATTAATTGTGCAGAAGCGAGAGATTAGCTTTGTGTGTTTCAGTTTCCATGGCAAATAGCAATGAATGTTAAAGAGTGCTTTTCAGTGTCCATGACAAACAGAAGTATATGCCAATATGCTTTTATAATAAGTCAAATATATAATTTTGGAAAAGTTTTAGAAATTCTGGTTTCACACGTACAGGTTATCCTCCTTATGAGTGTAAATAAAATTAATGTAAGTTTAATCGTAAGCAAAATATGTGAAATAAATATTGTTTATTTTAACATTTAAAACATAGATTAATTACAGAGGGTGTTCACACATTTTTGTAATGATTTTGAAAACTATATATATATAAACAAAGATAAGAATTTTATTTTCTAATATGTTGAATCTGATAGCCTTTTTGATGAACTATCATATTACATCTTGATTTTCAAGATGAAAGATCTTTATCTAAAATATCAAAGTTGATTTTGTTCCACTCCTCCATCACAATCTTCCGCAGTCCATCCAATATTTTGGGATGCCGCTTATAAAGAGCTTGTTTTAAATGTCCAAATGCACAGCAATCCATAGGAGACACGTCGGGGGACTTGATGGGATGCATTTAAATGGAATAGCCTCAATTCCGGTTTCATTTCTAATTTTTTCAAAAAATATAGCTGTATATTTAGAGGTATGGCTGGCAGCCTTATCCTGATAGAACTTAACACAGTGAAGATTGTTTGGGTAAAGTGATGGAATGTATTTTTTGAAAACAGGTGTTAAAACATATTTCGGTTAGTAATCCGAGTTAATTTTGACATTTTTGCTACTTTCCTTATTTTAAGTTTTCCGTTATAAGAGAATCCAGCAATAACCATAAAACCTTTAGCAAAACTTTCCTTGTTTTCTCTGAACCAACCTTTGTTGGGTATGCATTTTTTACCTTTTTCCCAATCAAATGTAAACTTTGACGTTTCTTTCCTTTTTTATTAATTATGTCACTTAATTTACGTGTAGAAATATTAAAACCATGCTTTTCACATATTTTTTTAATAATCGAATAGGAGTATTATAATTTTAAAAAAGTATTTCTCTTCGGACAACGCAAAAATAAAACCTTCGATCCATTGTTTATTTTCTAGCGACATTTTAAAGCAAAGAATATTTTTAATGATGCAGACGATAATTAAACCTATTCCGACTTGATACCACTCAGGTTTTTTTTTATTTAAATTTAATTGATGGAGAAAATCAAAATCGTTACAAGAATGTGTGAACACCCTCTGTATTACACCATAAAGATTAGTCAGTAGTCAGATTACAATTATAATCACAGTATTACTAATTATAAATTAAATATTTTTGATTGAAAAGATTTTGATTAAAATTGAGGATAAAATATGCTATTACATACGAGATAAAATTATAACAATCATGAAATACTTAACGCATTTACTAAAAGTTTTAATACCATATATTTCTTTAAAGATTTTTCAAATGAATATTCTGATATTTTGATAAGTAAGCAAATTAGATTATGCTAATTTAGGCAAAAATATTCCCAGGCAATTAATCATTTCGATATGACAACGGAAATTACATTCTATGTTTAAAAAGAGGAAGCAAAATAATTCTTTAAAGTGTGAAATTCAAGAAAAATAATGAAAAGATTTTGACAGAATTAGGGAGCTATTTACATTTTAAATTTGACTAACATCAAATAAAATAGCTGCACAAATTTTATATTTATCGAAAATATAAAATTGGTTGTTTTATGCCAACTATTCTCAATGTTCTTAAAATAATTTTAATTGTGTCTCTATATTAATAAAAAACATGCGAATTTTTGACTCTGAACTGAGAACAGACGGCATAACTTAAAATTCTAAAATGTTACATATAGACAAATATGAATCCGTTGATGATCAAGGCGGACGAAGAATTTTAATTTAAGTCGTAAACTAGATATTCGTATATATATATATATATCTATCTATATTAAAAAAAGTAGCTGACGCCGCCGCCACAGTTTGACAAATTTCTCGCTCCTTCAGGTTCTTTGTTTCGTACCGCCAAAACTGTACCATACAAAAATGTAAAATTTGGTACATTTGTAGAGAAAGGTTTGGGAAACGCGTTGAAACACGTTGAAATACGTTGAAACACGTCGAGTTAGAGGCGATGCCTCCCGACTCGAGAAACGAGTTACGGGGTTTGACGAAGCTTAGCGAGCAAGGAGCAGAGCCCCCCAAGTGACTCAAAATAAAGTAAGGAGCACTTTCAAATGAGGCGGTTTTCTTAAATATTTTTGCATAGGATTGAAAATAAATAATTCTGGAATTCAAAATTCCCCTTCCCACTAAAAATATGTTACATTTTCAAAGAGTTATCGCTAAAAATGCCGAAAAGGCGCGTAACAGGTTCAAATTTTATGCGATCATGTTCAGGAACAAACTCAGACCTGTAAAATATTTATTTTCGCTATATATTCAAATTAATTGTTTTAGTTTTAGAGAATATATAGTTACACAATGCGCACATCTGTAAAGGGGGCTCAGCAGGCTTATAATGTATTTGACAACGTTCATCGAACACATATCTAAATTGCAGAATATTTGATTAATTTCCAAAGGAGTTATTGTGGAATAATATATATCAGAAAATAGAGGGCGGGGCACAGCAAGAGCATTTTTTATCCGCCCACATTCATCAACGATATGGATCTGTATAACATATATCCGAACCATATATAGAAATTGTAAAAGATATCAATTATGCTTCAGAAAAAGTTTTATCTTTGAACATATAGTAAAGGGGGCACTGCACGTGCAAGAAGCGTGAAGTAAATATACACTCCGCACCGTTTACGCATAACTTCTGGGAAAATACCGTTACATTACTTGGCGTGGAACTCTGCGGCATTATAAAGCTTTTGTTTTCAGAAAACAAATCCTTATCTGAAATCAATATATTCTACAACCCTGCTACATATTTAAATGCAATGGCTTAATATTTCACATCTAGTACGATTTTTTGTTGCACAATTATCTAGATTTTTGAATATTTAAAATATCTATCAAATTATTTTTTTGCTACAGAAGCCGAATTAGTGTTTGATGGGATGCTTGGTTTAAATATTGATCATTTTACATAATTGTGCATTGGAAAAATCAGAATGATCTTTCCCAAAGTTAAAACATTTCAAAGAGCAACGTAATGGAAGTCCATCCCCCTCTCTCAGTTTGGAGAATATATATACAATCAATTAAAATAAGTCAAGCTATCCAGGATAATAGACGTAATCTTCATATTGACCAGTGCAAGCAGGTTACATTCCTAAGTGCAATTTAGTGTCTTATAAGTTTAATATGTATACACCTATTTCCATGAATTCATGTCTTAATTTTTTATTACGTAAAGTCTTACTAAAATGAACATACTAGAAATTTATTAATATTATATAGAACTCATCAAAGCTCACATGAAAACGTATACATTTCTATTTTTGATACATCACGTCATTCGTAGAAAATAAATGTCTCATAATAAATTAACGAAAAACTATTTCCTCCTAACTACACGTAAGAATGATTTGCTTGGTTAGATATATCAGCTAAATGGCGTGAATCTAAATCTATGGAGCACTTTCTTTTCTACTATAGATGAGAAGATTTCTGTTTCGTCTTGTTCTTCCAAAGTTTCAACAATTATGGAAACAGATGGGAATCTAAAGAGTAAAGGAAAGAAATTTTATTTTTATTTGACGGAAACGAGCACTGTTCGTTTTTTTTCTGTCGTGTCGTGTATTTTAGCATTTTATTTTGTTTCGTGTACTTTGAATTCATTTCAAGAACATTTTAACTCAATTTAATGTTAGAATATAGTATATGCATAAGTTTATGTTTCGTAACTTTTAAGCTTTAATCAATTTCAATGTTCATTCATGTTGATTCATAAATTTATATAATATTGACTTATGGTTTGTTTTGAGAGTTACCTTAAAAATTATTGTAAAATAATAACTCATCTGAGCTATATACATATTCTAAATCGTCAAGAAAATAGTAAACATGCCGATTTTCCATTTGAAAAACCAAATAAAGAGTTATTTGTTTGCAAAATTTATACAACATTTAAAAATTTTAACTGTCAAGTGTTAAAACCTTCGGCCGTAATCTATAGCTAAGATTTGAATCACTGATCCTCGCGGTAAACTGTTAAAGTTCTATCCCCTGAGACCCTAAAGCTACTTGTACTATGTTGAAAAAAGCAATGTGTCCCCCGAAATACAGCGATATCCGCGAAACTCGGTTTGCAAATGCGTTTTGTATATATATACAAATTATTGAAATTTCATCATCAGTGGGATAGTTCTACTGAGCACCATATGAATGGGAAGGCAAGCCTCGTTGATTCTTCTGCTTCGTTACGTTAAATAATCTGTGATGAAGATGTCTCTACGGTGTACCCATCGAAAGTACGAGAAACTGAACAAGACCTAGAGGGGTGGCAACGTGAATATCAGAAAGAAACCTTGTAGTCATGCAGACGTGCTATTTAGATTTGGAGTTATGCCGTAGTAAGACGTCGTTTACATTAGTAAGGTTCAGGAGAGCATACATAATTATCACCAACTTTATGTACCTCCTTGGAAAATCAAGTACTCGGAGAAATCGTGCAACCACGAACGCACCCATGCTAAAACCAATGCTGAATCTGCCAAGCATTCAGAGGAACATAGGTTCTTCTAAACACAGTGAAGTATCAAAGTATGCCATTTTCCAGTATCTACAATTTTCAGACTTCGATCACGGAGTTCCTTTAGAAGTATATCACAGGCAATTTAACTGATGTAGAATCATCTGGAAGAGTGTCATATCCGAGAGTCTAGAACGGCATCCTAATAGTCAGAGACGAATATCAATTGCCTCTTGGCGCATATATTTACTGTTTCCATATATGGGCCATGTATAAACCTGGCCATCTTATAGTTTTAATTAATCTTCAGTAAATGAGCCGCACACTGTATTCACATCCGATTTATAATATAAAACCAGATAGGCTTCCTGTAAAAGCCTGTCTCCGTTAGTTTTACTACATAAAACTTTGACGATATGATTGTACGTTTACAACTTTCAGCTAAATGTATACCTGTACGGCCGATTGTATTATCTCTGCTGTTATGTCTATGTATGCTGTTATATTTACCAGCATGAAAGTGTCAGCCTCACACTGTAAATTTTTCTCTGAACACTACTTACATTAACTTCAAACCCTCCCACGGCCACAGAGATTCTCAGGTGTCTCGTGCACGTATCGAATATGTCAGAAAGATTGCTACATCCATCATGGAATGCTAATACATTTGGCCAAATATTGACAGGTTTATAATACAGTTATTTGACTCTACGTGTTACCGTGTATTTGCTTGTATAGCTTGCAGGTCAGGATTAAATATTTAGGAATTTGTCCATTATATGATGTCACTGTTCTTGAATAAAAAATTATTTTGCTTTGAAAATGTAGACATAACCTTACCTTTACATATTCGTTGAGTGTCTGAAATTTTATAGCGATAGAACATTCTTCGTGCTGCATCATCTTTTTAACTGAGTGTATTTTTCCTCTATGATAGTGATAATTGAATCCTGCTACCCCTTCCTTCCGATTTCATATTGAAATGAAACTTGTGCCATAAAAACATAAAACACGTCACATAAAAATCTTTGGAGGAGGTATCGTTGGTATAATCAATCAATTATTGATATTATCAATGTATAATAGTAAAGGGGACATTGCACGGGATATTTTTATTGGAAATTGTTTAGCAAAGAAGCAATATGTGTAAAACAATAATTTACGCAACATATCGAAATTTCAGACAATTCATTTACGATTCAGAGAAGTTATCATCGGACAAAGCAATTATGCAGACACACAAAAGCAAATTATGTCTAAGTCAAAAGTTAGACGATTGGTTACGTCTATTGCTTACCTCAACAATTGATCTTGAAGCGAGTGATAAATATTTTCTTCAAAATAGCAAATTTTGAAGCTTGCAAAAATGACCGTTTCAAGATTTATTAGGAGAAAATGAAAATTAATCATGATAATCTCTTTTGGTATACGACAGCTTAATTGGGAGACATTTCTAAACCGAATATGATATTTATATCTGAAAGCAAATAAATTTTTACAAGAGTCATATTTTTAACAGGTTGACGAACAATTTCTGCCTAACATTCCTTTTCTATATGACATTTTATAGGGGATCAGAGCTAGTAATTTTTAACTTTAGAGCATTATTAGGAAGATTATAACAAGTAAATTTAACTCAAAACTACCTATATTTATTGCGAAATTTAAATGAAGAATAAAAGTTAAAATAATTTCTGTTCAGTTCAAAAAAATGAATACGAACAACATGCTGAACTTATATGTTGATAAATGAATTTCATAAGATAATAGCGTATTCCTCTAAACTAGATGTTTGATACATTTAGTCATTTCTAATGAATGGTCACATAAATGAGGAATATGCAATCGTGAAAGTTCGAAAATTTGAGATATTATAATATGGGGATCTGATGTGTCCTGAAGATGAGATATTGACATTAAAATGCGATGTGATCCTACAATAAAAAGCTTCGAATTTTAACACTATCTAAGAACTTACTTTTCAAACAAATATATCCACGCACGTGGATAGCATCTCTCTATAGTATTTGGCTCCACCTACATGTGAGAAATATCATTTTGGACATAAATCTTCATGCACCCAAACAACTGCACTCATATAAGAGCACATGATCTTAGACGCCTCACACAATAATTGACAGCCAACGGCACTACCGTGCTGAAAACACCGGTTCTCGTTAGATCACCGCAGTCAAGCAGCATCGGACGAGGTGAGTAGTTGGGTGAGTACTTGGGTACTTGGGAACCCTTCGTTCTGTTGGCACATTTTGGCCGTAGTTGCCCGGTGATTTGCGCGCTGGATTTGCACGCTGCCACAACTGCCTCCGTGTTCATGCGGAGTATGATCACGTTAAACATGTGGGTCCGTAAGTCCTTTCGAGAGGTTGGCGGTAGGGGAAGGAGGATACGGTCCCTGTGAATGCCTCCCCCATTGGGTTCCGGTCTAAATTGGGTGGCACTTCCCGGCCGTCTAAACGGTTACCTTACACCTTTCTGGTAGGTCGGACGGTCTGGGTCTCAACAACAACAACACAATATATGGCTCAAAACCAGTTTTTGTTCACTTCCTAAATACTCTAATTCAACAAATTTAAACTGAATAAAAAAAAATCCACTCAAAAATTTAATCAAAAATCCTAGTAATATATATTAAAAACTTAAATCTAGGAAAATTTAATCAAAAGCCTAGTAATATATAATAAAAACTAAAATCTAGGAAAATTTAATAAAATTATTTCTCTAATATACAATTATCTGAAGCACAGCATTGGAAGGAAATATTTTACATTAAAATATCGATCCATGAATTACTCTCAAATATATTATCTTTAAAGAATCATTAGTATACCCAAGGCTCTCATTGTTAAGAATTGTTAAAAAAAGCGAATTATTTATACTAAACCAAAGGCACATAAAGGAAATATCCTTATTGCTGCTAACTCTTATTTGTCGATAGAGTATGAAAATGTCGCAAGAGATAAATTCACTGTTGCTTAAACGGAAATGCATCCCTATGGAGACGGAACAAATTCTAAAATCTTTGTGTTCTGTGATTTTAGAATTTACTGCTACGAACAAGTCAAGTAAATTGAAAGACACATTTTAATGTGGTCTTTGCTTTGAGATACGATTTCTGTAACAAATGTTTTAGGTTGTGACGAACAGTTTTACAAACGTGCATCAAAAAGTTAAAATGCAAATATCATGACAAAAGAGTCGTATTTACACACTTGATTGCTGTTTTTGTATTTTCTGAAATGCAGAGAAGTTCAGTTAAAACACGATTATTCGCTTCATTGTTTCTAATAAGTATTTATTCTGGATTTAAAGTAATATTTTAGATGTGTTATAAGAATATATTTTAAAACATTTAAAGTATCATGCTTATAAAAATATAATTATGCTAACCATTCATATCCTTGTTTCGCAAATGCGAATAGTAATAGTCATCAAATGTGACACATACTGTGTGAGACATTTTGCCAAGGGCAGACTGTTTAAAACCTTTGGCAAGGTAAGATGATAACAACTCTTCCTGTCCCCAAGAAGAAATAATTACTTCAAATTTTGAGACCATGCATATGTATTGTGTAAAAAATGCAAAAAAACTTTAATCAGCAAAATGTATTCAAATTTTCAAGAATAATTATTAATTAATATTTGATTATTTTTTATTATTCAGAATACCAAAGAAAATATTTTGCATACCACCACCATTTGCGACACATCATTAAGGAATTTAATTTCACAAATTGTAAGTAAATAATATTTAGGAATATAATTGGCGTAACTAACCCATCATGTTACTACGATATTTTGCTTACAGTCTGATCTAAAAGTAAACAAATGACATACAGTGTTAAAAGTTTCGATTTCAGGCACATCAATCTCACTTTGTTTTCTTTCTTTGCAAATTATGCCAACAATTGCACTAGATTAAGTGCTAATGCCTGGACATGTTCAATTGATATAATTGCTATGCCGACTGGTCGTTTTCTGAAATTTTAGAGTGTATGTGAATCTTTTCTAAATTTAAGATTTGAGAAAATGCTTTTATCACATACTGCTAATACTGGAATTGCTAACAGTATTCTTAGAGCAACAGAAATATTAGGAACATTATTCAGGACATTTTGTTGTAGTATGAAAAGGAGTACTTTTGTGGCGGCATTGACTTTAAAATCCTTCACGATATCGTTATATGTTCGAAAGACAAATGCTCAGCATCACTAGTTTTATTCCCTTTATGCATTATGATTTTTTCAAATTCCTACAGTCTTTAAGTATATATTTCTAAATTCTTCAAGTGCATCTTCAGCTGACTTTTCCTTTACCTATAATATTTAAAGAATATGTCTTTCTGTCTGTGTGTTCTTCTAGTCATCAGTAGCGGGAACTCTAACCAGAGTTTTTGGACACCAAAGAAAACGTGTCGTATTCCATAATAATAAAAGAAGATGTATGTCTGTATCGACGATAAGGAAAATTTTTAAGCAACGTATAGGCATAAAATTTGATATAAGGGTACCTTAGCTCTCAAACAGGAAAGCCTCGTCATAATTTTAATTTATTCAAATTAGTTTTTAAAATATTTCATGTTGAACTACTATTTTGAGCAATATTCTCCCAAATCGGTTCCTTATCAATTGAAAATATTATCAGAGTTTCCATTTTGCCACGGTCGGAAGGATAGAAGAACGATAATTTTAATGACTTTTAAACAGAATAAAAATATGTGAAAATTTGTCCAAATTGAAATAATTTATGAAATTTCACAGATATATTGTTGCATCCAGAAATGAAAGAGTCGCAGGATTAAAATTATTTATCTGAATATACAGTGATATATTTGCATTCTAATCATAAACCTTTTTTAATTGCTCTATTCATGAATCTGTAGAAGCTTGTAAGTTCAAGACTTCACAAAGTTTGCTTGTTGCAGCATGCAACAAATGATGCCACGAACTTGTATTTACTTATTGTACTATAAAGGTCTTCACTTCGGGAAACATTTTCAAATGAACTTGCAACGCTTTTGTTATAGAAGATCTACACTAAAGCATCATATGTATTTCCAAGAATATCAGAATGGTTTCAATGCATCGATCCGACTATCCCTACATGTTTCACTCAATAGCTTGCCAGTCAGTCTAATATATGGCCAGTTATGGTTTGACTTTGATATAGGTTACACATAACTTGAGCATGATATATGGAAAGTTAGAATTTGTCAACGCTTGGACGAATCAGTATTATCAATATTATAAATCTGTAGAACCATATTGAAGAAACTAATTCCATCCATATACCTAATAGCATAATTGTCCACCAAGTTTTATAAATGTGCATTGCAGGAGAAATAAAAATTTATAAATGTACATTGCAAAAGAGTCCATGGATTTATGACCAGAACTCCCTTTTATACGCTAATTTTTTGTCTATCATTAAAGATATCTATTAAAGCATCATACATTTGAACAATATTGTTTCAGCGGTGCCAACGCATTGATCCGACTATTTCTACTTGCTTCACTCAATAGTTTAACAGTTAACCTGATATATGGTTAATAATGGCCTGAGCATTATATATGGCTTCACATGGCCTGAGTCTGATATATGGCTAGCTAGAATTTGCCAACGCTAAGTCGAATCAGTGAAAAAAAATTATAAATATATTCAACCACAAAGAAACTAATAACTGTACCTAACAGCATCATTGACTAACTAAGTGTACATTGCAGTGCGCTAAAATAAGCACATGGGTTTATGTCCAGAACTCTCTTTTGCAGGTCATTTTCGTTATCTTCCATGTTATCTCATTATTATAACCTTGACCATCTTAAGGGGAGTTTTAACCTTCAAACTTTCAAAATATAAGAAAAAAAAATTATTGCATTTTTCAAAAGTATGAACTTTTCTAAATCATATGTTTCAAACCGCATGAAAATGTTTCTATTAGAAAGTGCATAATTACAGAAAGAAACGTGGATGTCATGGGATTTTAAAACACTCACAGCTGTTGTTTACATTAGACACCACACACTTCTATCAACTTTCGCACGTTATTCTCCCTTTACTGATCTTAAACTCCTTGTTCAGTTATTTTTTCTCCCCTTTTGGAACAGGATGCCTACAACTAAACTTCCGATAAGAATTCTGTTTACATTTGTTCCATGTGCCTTGTTGTGCGGATTTTGTTTGAGATTTAGTTTCACCTGCGACATATTTAGTGATTATTTGAAAGTTAGTTATTTTTTGTGATAACTTTATGATTTTTTTATCCTAATGGATAAAACACGTAAGAGAAGACCTGGTCAGAGGCCAAAGAAATATAAGCTTCGTGGTAATCATTATGTAAAACTTGGCAAGGAAAAAAAGCTGAAATGAGTGCTTCCAGTAAAAAAATAAAGGGCACATCCATGCCTGTATCCAAAGATAATGATTTTAAAGGTTACAGCTTTATTTATAAAACTCTTGTTTTCAAAGCCATTCTAAGACTATTTCATCATAAGTGATTTATGGTGCCTCAGACAAAATTGTAATATTTTGTGAAGTGTGTAGTGAAATTTCAAGCACACGAAATTCTGTGATTTAGGTCTTTACAAAAGAATTCCCGAAGTAAACTTGAGACTTATTTATGCCATGATATCTTTGGGACAAAGTTTTTAAAGTTGTATAACCTTTTGTAGATTAATGAATTTGCCACAACTGTAAGCCATCAATCATACTCGAAAATTATTAAAAAGTATAAAAAATACCTCTACTTTAACAGCTAAAAACATCATGACGTATGCTGTATAAGATGAAATACTGCAAAATGGAGGTGTTTCTGATATAGCTGTTAGTGGTGATGATACATGGAAGACTAGAGGTCATTCATCTTTAGTTGGCGTGTGTACTGTCATAGGTGGTTTGTCTGGAAAAGTTATTGAAACTGAGGTATTATCCTCAAGCTGTAGAGGTTGCACTTCATGGAAAGGAGTAAGAGAAGACGAAAACTATGGAAACTGGAGTACTGAGCATTCGAAGTTGTATAATAAAAACCATAGTAGCTCTGCAGGAATGATGGAAGTTGTTGGTATGCAGATAATTTTTGAGCGTTTGAAAAACAAACATGGTGCACGTTGTGCTCAGTACATTGGAGATGGGAACTGCAAACCATTTGCTGCAATAAAAAAGTCTGAACCATATGGTAAAGATTTTGACATTTCTAAAATTGAATGTGTTGGGCACGTACAGAAAAGGATGGGTGGCCGACTAAAGTAAAGAAAACAGGAAACGAAAGGTAAAAAATTGTTGGATGGGAAAACTATTGGTGGTAAAGTGATAAAGTGAGGCTTACGGATGAAGTTATAAATAAACTATTTATTATGGAAATACTATTAGAAAGCATAGTAACTCTGTAAAAGAAATGCAAAAAGCAATATGGGCAATACTTTAATATAAGCGTTCTAATGACTTAGAATCAACCCATGATTTTTGTCCAGCGGGAAAGGACTCGTGGTACCCATATCAAAACGCACTTGTGGATAATGTTCAGGATGTTAAACATAAAAAATCCATCCTAGCTCCTGTTCTGGATGAAGTGAAAGATATTTTTAAAAACCTTTCTATGCCATCCTTCTTGAGAAAATGCTTGGGAGAGCATGCTCAAAATCCAAATGAGTCATTGAACTCATTGATTTCGAAATTCAGTCCAAAGACTTCAGCCTGTGGAAAAAATGTTGTACAAATTGCAGTTAATGAAGCTGTAGTTTTAATCAATGATGGGCAAGTTGGTCAATTAAAGACCATGAATGATCTTGGATTCCAACTAGGTGAATATGCAAGATCATTTGCTGCACAGACAGACAAAAATAGTATTGCTGCTGCTGAATAATTGAAAGCCGAAATGTCAACGTTGGAAGCTCGTAGAGCTAGAAAATGTGCTAAATTGGCTACCAATGAAGCTAATGAATTAGTAGAAGGTTTCGTATATGCTGCAGGCATGTTTTAAATTAAGAATGTATATCAGGTGCATTATATTATAAAAATAGTACTTTTAATAAAACTTTGAATGCGATTTTCTCAAAATTGCATTTTTACAATATGCGCTTATGATTATAAAAATACATATGCAGATATTACATTCAAACTTGTTTAATAAGTATATGGCATTAATGTCTATAACATACATCTGTTTATTCATGTTTTTTTTTAAATTCATTATTTTGAAAAAAAATATATTTATATGTAATATAAAGTAGAAACCTTTGATTTTATTTTGATTGAAACCTGGGATAAATTTTTTTGTAAATTTAAAAAATTATTTAGATGTAGGTTATCACTTACTGTATTGTTATTATAAAATGTAAACATTTTAATTGTACATTAATATTTTATTCTGTAAGTTTGCGCGCAGTAACTCAGTATCAAATGCTCATTATTGAAGGAAACTATAAATATTTTATGTAATAAATAAATTTCCTTATATCTGATAATTACGGAAATGCATACACATATTTATGAATAATAAAAGAATCACATATAAAACTTTTATGTAGATTCAGCTATAAATAAAGGTATAGCAAAGCTTTAAAAATAGGACCAAAGACACCGCTTTTAAGTTACTTGAAGGTTGCAATTCCAGATCCCAGCTTAGATCTCCAGACCAGACTTTCCAGATCCAGACTTACAGATCCCAGCATTACTTTCAAATATCTTACTCTTAAAAAATGTTTAAAAACACTCCGAAACCACCATCCCTAAATAACACACCCAAGGCCCTCATTTGAATTGTAAAGAAATTAGAGTTGTTCCAAATAAATCTAAGGTCCTGAAAGTATACCTTCTTGTTGCTGCTAACTTTTATCCCTAGATAAATTTCTAAGGATATTAAAATACCGGGAGAGTAGTATGCACTTTTGACAAGGCGGAAATGCATTCATATCGAGAGGTAACAAATCCAAAGTTTCAAAATCTTTGTGATCTGTGATTTTGAAATTCATTGCGATGAACGAACGTTTCAAGGAAATTGAAAGAACAAATGCAATGTAGTCTTTGCTGCTTTGAAAGATGATTTGAGCAAAAACTGCTTTAGGTTGCATGTGTGGTTTCACAAATATCTCAGTGTTTGGAATAGTCAAAATGCAAACACCATGATAAAACATTCTCATTTAGACACGTGATTGCTCTTTCCAATATTTTCTGTTATGCGGAAAGTTAAGACATGGTCATTCATTCACTGCTTCTAATGAATATTTATTCTGAATTTTATCGTATTAATTTGAGATTTGTAATAATAATACACTTTAAAACATTTGAAGTATAATGCTTACAAAAATATTCCGTTTGAAATTTTTGGCGCTCTGAAGGTAATTGAAATGGAGCGACGTTCAGGAATTTTATAGTATTACGAGCAATTTTATTTAGAAATCGTATTATTGATTTAAAAACTTTTAGCATCTTCAATTTGAATACGCCAAGAATATTCATTTAAACATTATTAAAGGAGCTGATTTAGGGCGTATAAAATGAGATGATTTAGGGCGTATGAAATGAGATGATTTAGGGCGTATAAAATGAGATGATGTAGGTCGTATCAAAAGAGATTATTTATGTCATATCAAGACATATTATTTAAGATATATCAAAAGCATTACGCCAGCGAATAAGGCCAAATGCGTATTTAGGACGTATCAAATGTGCTTATTTAGGACGTATCAATTGTGCTTATTTAGGACATATTACGCCTGCGCAGGATGACAAGAACGAAATGTGTATATTATTTTAGGTATATTACGCCCTCTTAACTAGCGCAGAGGGTGACTAGGTCATTTGAAAAGTTTTATGAATGAATTCATTTAATCCGTTGCAACGGCGAGGAGTAAATTTTTAGCGTCACTGCTGCAAGAAAGCTATTGCAGTTAAGAGCATTTAGAAGAGAGCAACGGTTGGTGCAGAGTGATATGTGCTCCCACTCGGGAATTCGCTGTGAGTGCCGTGGAATTTTAATCAGAGGTTTACATTTCAAATTCCGGGCAACCTCGGGTGCATTTTCTAGTAATGATTAAAACTGCTTGCAATCAGAACCGTAAAAAAGTGAGTTAAGGGTCGGTGGACGTTTAAATGAGCAAAAATAGACTGAAAAAAGTTTTGATATATAACATTTTTTTACACATTTAACATTTGCTTACAGGTGGGACAGCGAGAATCCCAAACGAAAAACCTACCAAAATGAGAGGTATTTGACATACCCTATCCCAAACAGTTCGATCCCTATTGCAGGCATTGGCGTCCATGGAAATCGCTGACAGAAACATTCCAGCTGCTGCAGCAGCTGCAATGTTTCTCTCAGCGATTTCCATGGACGCCAATGCTAGCAAAGGGGGTCGAACTGTTTGGGATACCTGTCATTTTAGGAGGTTCTTCGTTTGGGAGTGACACTGTCTCACCCGTACGCAAAAGGTTGAATGCATTTTTTTCGAAACGGAATTTTCAAAGGTTGTACATTTTTAAAATGATCCATGCCTCTTCATTTTTATCTAAGATGCATGAAATTTGGAAAAAAGACACCTCTCATACTTTTTAATGAGACTGGGTATGCATTTTATAATTGGACTTTATTAAGGTAGTTAAAAGTGAATAAGAACCTAATTAAATGATGAAAATTAAGTTTTCACGCAGAAAAACATTTTAAAAAAATTAACTTTCGAAGGGATATAAAAATGAATACCCAAATTTGTTCATAATGTGTTTTTGAGTGATCATAATATAAAATTAAAAAAAAAATGCGAACAAATGGCAGGCAAGGAGCATTTTTAAACTTTTGTTAAAAAAAATATATTAAAAAAATTACCAAATTATAACAAAATTGAAAAAAAAAATCTGATGTGTGCAACACATGACTTTCCTTATATAATGTAATGAATTTACTACTTTTACAGTAAATAAAATAGGTTTTTCTTATAGTAGATACTAATATTCTTTCCAAGATATTGAATTTTCGACAATTAGTCGACATTTTCATTGATTTAGCGTCATTTTTATCCATTTGGCGAGATTTTCGTTAATTTGACAATATTTCAAAAAGTCGCCAAGTTGGCGACATTCCGCCAAATTCGTCGCCAAAATCTCGCCAAGCGTTATGAACGAAGAAATAAGTTATTCTTACAGCAGGTAAATGACTATTGGCGTTCAAATACAAAAGTATTACTCAAAGTATCCTTTTTCATGAATAGAACGAGCTAGATCCACGAGAATGATGTCACAAATTTATTGCATGATATTACATATGAAAAGTGAACGTGTTTCTTAATAAGAAATATTTTTTTTGATTTTATATGATTTTTAGATAATTTTTTTTTTAAATGTTCAATATCTCGAGAACGGGTTATGTTAGCGTTCTAAAATTTATGTCAATCGTTTTCTAATGAAAAATTACATAAGAAATGTATATTTACGTAACTTTATCAGCGGTTTTGATTTTTTGACGATTTTTTCAAAATTTCATTCGAAAATTTAGGAGATTTCTGAACGTTTAATTGCGTTTAGAAACAATAGGCTTCCAGTGTTTACGGATTGTGATTTTTGTACCAAATTTTGTTCGAATCGGTCCATTCGTTCGTCAGTTATCGTCTCCACAGACTCACTGACACACACACACACACACACACACGCACACACATACTTTCACACACACACACACGCACAAGCACACACATACTTTCACACACACACACACACACATAGTTTCACACACACACACACACACACACATACTTTCACACACACACACACACTTCGAGACACAGACGTCACTTCGAAACACAGACATCACTTCGAAAATGTTTGATTCGTGATCAGGGATGCTTGAAACGTGCTCTCCCGTCGAAAACTCGAATTCGAATTTTCGATCCCGTCACAATACTTTCCTTATACATTATGTATATAAGGAAAATAATAATGGTATTGTATATAGTAATGTTAAGAGGAATATTTATACAATTTTTCTCGTTTCTAAGTCAATAAATAAATAAAAACAATGTCAAAGTCCACCGTCCCCTTAAATAAATGTTATCCCCGAATGTTTTCATCTGATCTATTTCGAGCGCAATACTTACAATGGTGAAATTCTGCCACGCTTAAAAAAATCCAAACGATATCAAAAAATATCGGCCAAATTTGTAGCGAAGCATTACAGACAGAGAGAAATAATACCAGGGAGAAGGGCTATTCTTACGTAGTCTTTTCGAAATGCAAAAATGAATAAAATGTGTTAAATAAATAAAATACGATAAATTAATCCTTCATAAAATACAACATTTGTACTAAAACAAAGTGGTCTACCAGTTTTACAGGCAAGAAAAACTTTTCTCTTTAGTTGCCGACTTGATCTAAGTATGTGGAGGCCGCGCATCTTGGCTGTCCTGAAGAAGAAGGCTGTTTTAGCCGGAAGAAACCTGTTGACCAGTTTATTTTTGTATAAATGCTGTATTTTACGAAATGTCAATTTATCGTGTTAATATTTCAGCAGTTTTTGAGAGGTTATTTGATAACTGAAACTTACGTAAACAATTTACAATTGTGAAGACAAGATACAACTATTAAACAATATGTAACTCACTGTGACATAGGTGCACCTGAACTACATAAAATATGATTAAATGAGAAGTAAGAGTAAAAAATCTAGCAAAAAATATTTTCGGCAAACTTTAATTAAATATTTTATGTCTGTATTTGAAAATAATTTTGTGCATATTTTAACGAAAAGCTAAGGAAAACGACCGCTCTATAACTTATTCGTTTGATATACATAAAATATATTTTCTGCACACTTTCAATTAAATATTTGCTGACTATATTTAGAAAGAATTCAGTGCATAGTTTAATCAAAGACTAAGGGAAAGACCGCTGTGTAACTTATTAGTTTGGCATGCATCAAAATGTCCCTATTACCATATATATAAACAACGGCCATTACCATATATATAAACAGCACCGATTACCATATGTAGTTGGTATATGTGCAATTTTGCTCTTCCTCTAACATATTACCTATAAACATATTTTAATTGTGAAACTTCTTAGGTCGCGGCGTTGATTGAATAATGAAAGAAATTCGATGGGGATGAAATGGAAGTGTAAGAATAAATGGAGGATGGGGATGAAATGGATGAGGATGAAATGGGGTGGCATCATATTAATGCGAATACATAATAGAAAACAATTGTAATAATTTCAAGGTATATGCCGCTTAAGCTTGGCGATAAATTCAGTGACCTTGGTGATGAATTTAGCGAAATGTCGTCAACTTGACGATTTTTAGTAATTTCTATAAATTTCTCAGATTTTCTACGAACTTTACGAGCTTTGCGTGCTTTTTCCAAATATTTTCACGAAGAACATCTGATTGGGTGAGTTTTTGTTTGTTCTCCGTTCTGTTTTCTCTCTCAAACCATCCGGCCTACCCCAAGGTGTCATTAACAGCTGTTAATGATAACGCGATATCCAAGTATTCGAATTTCTGCTAGTGATATAATATTGGATATCTTAAATCTCGCAGATTTCTCCTAGTATCAGATATATTCTAGTATTTGTAAATAGTATTCGCCCATCTCTAATTTGAATCATATGTACAAATCAGCATATAAACCAAATGCGATTTTATTCTATACAGTTTACATTCAATATATTCTATAGTATTTATTCTATGCAGTTAAAAATGCATGCATCACGCAGAAAACACTGAGTGAAAATAGTTTATAAATTTACGAGGATACACAAAATGTATCTATCTAAACAAACGGATTTTAGAATTTTCAGCTTAATGTAACAGTTCATACAAACGACAGTCTGGGGATAAATGCATCTTCCTCTTTATAACCTCTCCCACGTCTTCTCTTCCAGAATAATTTGAAAAAATCAAAAATCCCGTTCGCCCGAAACTTCTATTTATATAAACTGCAGACTTCGTGAATTTCATTACCTTTCCCCGCATCAGTATTGATTTTATTCGAATAAGGTCCTCACTTTTATCCCTTTAACTGCAATGTGGGAATACGGTTGTTTTCTTGGGAATGGATTTACTTTCTTCCACGTTGATTTGTATTGACGATTTTCCTTCTTTCAACAAATTAAATTTGAATTTTCCTTGGCCAATTTATTTTGGAGGGTGAGGATTTCTTTTTTTTTTTTTGTGGTATTTTTTATTTCATACTTTGCTTTCGTGATCGATGCGATTCTTTTAAATTTATGTGATTTGTATAGTTCCTAATGCAAACTATATACGGTGTTTCATAAATATTATGTTCAAGGTCATCTGAATTAAACGTAGTTAATAGCAGTACGAAAAGTTTATAAATAGTATCAACCAATTTCAGCGTCGAAAGAGAGCGTTCCTTTTAAGGATGGAGGTATTCTTTGAGTTTACGTGGTTTTAATAATTTAAGATGCAAATTACGTATGGTGTTTCATAAATATTGCATTCAAGGTCATCTGAATTAAACGGAGTTAATAACAGTACGAAAAGTTTATATACAGTATCAACCAATCTCAGTGTCGAAAGAAAACGTTCCTTTTAAGGATAAAGGTATTGTTTAAGTTTGGTTTTAATAGTTTAAGATGCAAATTACGTATAGTGTTTCATAAATATTGTATTCAAGGTTATGTAAATTAAACGTAGTCAATAACGGTACGAAAAGTTTATAAATAGTATCATCCAATTTCAGTGTCGAAAGAAAACGTTCCTTTTAAGGATAGAGGTATTCTTTAAGTTGCGTGGTTTTAAAAGTTTAAGATGCAAATTACGTATGGTGTTTCATAAATATTTTATTCGAGATAATCTCTATTAAAAGCACTAGAATGTTAATAAAAGTACAAAAAGTTTATAAATAATACCAACCAGTTTCAGTGTTAAACGAGAACGATCTTTTAAATAATAGACAGGTTTTTTAAGTTTACATGGTTTTGATAGTTTCGTATGCAAATTATGGTATTTCAGAAATATTGTATTCAATATAATCTGTGTTAAAAGTACTAGAATGTTAATAAAAGTACAAAAAGTTTATAAATAATACCAACCAGTTTCAGTGTTAAACGAGAACGATCTTTTAAATAATAGACAGGTTTTTTAAGTTTACATGGTTTTGATAGTTTCGTATGCAAATTATGGTATTTCAGAAATATTGTGTTCAATATAATCTGTGTTAAAAGTACTAGAATGTTAATAAAAGTACAAAAAGTTTATGAATAATATCAACCACTTTCAGTCTTAAAAGTGAGCAATCCTTTTAAGGATAGAGATATTTTTTAAGTTTATGTGGTTTTAATATTTTCGGATGCGAATTATGTACGGTGCTTCATAAATATCGTATTTGAAGTAATCGGTATTAAAAGCAGTACTTAAATAACAGTATAAAAAGTTTGTAAATAGCATCAACCAATTTCAGTGTCAAAAGAGAGCATTATTTTTAAGGAAAGAGATATGTTTTAAGTTTACGTGGTTTTAATATTTTCGAATACAAATTATGTACGGCGTCTCATAAATATTATAGTCAAGGTAATCTGCAATAAAAGCAGTATGTTAATAACAGTACGGAGAGTTTATAAATATTATCAACCAGTTTCACTCTCAAAAGATGGCGTTCTTTTTTAGTATAGAGAGATAAACACATCGCACCAGAAAAAAAAGAGTGAGAGACGTGCTTGTCAGTTATTAATTTATTATGTTAAACAGATAGTAAATTACATTAAATAGAAAAGCTTAAAAAATATAAAAAAAACCTAGGTGAAAGTTAAAGAGAACAGTAAAATAATTCAAAACACTTTTTCTCAGTTAATAAAACTACGAACTGAAGCATCCGTAATAAAATAAATAGGGATACAAGCTGTTGTAGAACATACCGGGGAAGCATCATAAATTAAAGGGGTCAGGGCAGACATTTCTTCTCAAATATAATTATTTTATTACTTTAAACAAGTTAGAATCGAATAGTGCAAAAACCATCTTCATACCATTATTTTGTCTTTAGCATTGGTATATGTTTTAAGGCCAATGCGGTTCTGCAAAACCCATTGCCCAAGTTCACAGACTCTAAAAAGATAACCCTGATGCTTTTACGTTTATGTTTTCTTTGGGTTTTATTTTTCCATTTCTAGAATGAAAGTAAAGGGGGAACAACACAAAAAATTAAATTTTAGCTTTGTCGTTCGCGTTCTGTGCTTAGCTTACTTGGTGATTCTAACGATAACAGAAGTTCAAATTTAGGTTTTGATTTGCAGTGGTTCCAATGTACGTGGGAAATTTTTATTGCCAACAAAAACATGCCTTTGAGTTATACAATATCAACCATTGGCGCCCATCAAACTGAGTCCATTCCTTGATGTGTTCAAAGTTGTATATGCCAAATTCTGGTACTTAATTTTTTGCTCCAGAAAAATGCTTTATAGGCTTCGTCCATTCAAAATTCAAAATCTCGGACATCTATCATTACGGAAGTCTTTATTTTGAACCATGTAAAGACAAAACATGTTATTTTAACCTCTTTGACCTTTAACATAATCCTAAGAGACAATAAAGCAGATTATGCCCTATAATAAGGCATTGCATGAAAAAAATAATAATGGTAGGCCAAATAACAATAGTTAAAATAATAATAGTCCTGTAGACCAATATTTCGTGGATATAAATTATTTCTCTATATTATTAAATGCCTGAAATTTTGTTAAATAGGGCAGGACTATCCTCTGGGTCTTTACTTCCAAAGTAAACACAACTCAGATAAGTCTCTCTTATAATATTTCTACATATACAATCTCTGCTTTGTGTAATCGGTGGTTCCCTCGTCGTTTTTACCGTGCTGATGAATGTCAATAACAACAAAACCATCGTTCTCAGTTGGTTATAATGATGAGTTAAACACTTTCTTGCTTCAATACTGCGACCTGTTATAGGGCAGAAGTTGCAAGAACTTCAGAGACAGCATACCCAAATCCATATTCTTATATTTCTAAAATCATAAAATTCAAGAAATCTGAGAAATCATGAAATTCTTATATTTTTAAATGATAATCTAGGCAGAAATGGATTTTCTCGTCCTGAAGCCCCCTCTCATCCTCGTTTCTTTACTATTATAGAATAATTTGAAAACTCCAAACCTCCATTGTCATGAAACTTATATTTATATGTGCTGAGGAGTTTGTAAATTTTGAAACAATTCCTGCATCAGTATTGATTTTATTCGAATACGCTTTACTTTTTTTCCCCCATTGCATTAGAAAGTGGAAATATGTTTGTTTCTAGGATATTGATTAAAATTCGTCCCAGGCGATTTCTATTGTCGATATTTCCTATTAAATAAATTAAATATTGGTTTTTTTACCCAATTTCAAAGCAGCTTAAAGTTTGAGAAGTTAATATAATTATAATCCTGCTCCACATCTTGGTTTACAATTGGCATGGAGTTTAAGCTTTTAAGCCGAAAATATTTTAAGAATAAAATATGCCTTTTATTACTTTCTTTAAAAACGTAAGACAGTATAAGAAAAGTATTGTAACGGGAACGAAATTTCGAATTCGAATTTTCGACGGGGGAGCACGTTTCAAGCATCCCTGAACACGAATCGAACATTTCTGAGGTGATTTCTGTATGTGTGTGTGTATGTGTGTATGCTCGCGCGTGCGTGTGTGTGTGTGTGTGTGTGTGTGTGTGTGTGTGTGTGTGTGTGTGTGTGTGTCAGTGAGTCTGTGAGTCTGTGGAGAGGATATCTTACGAACCAATGGAGAGATACGACTGAAATTTGGTACAAAAATTACAATCCTTGAATACTGGAAACCAATTGTTTTTAAACGCAGTCCAATGGGCAGAACCTCTCTAAATTTTTGAGTTAAATTTTGAAACAATCTTCAAAAAATCAAAACTTTTAATAAAGCTACGCAAATAGACATGCTAATGTTATTTAACTCTGAAAACGATATGATGTAAACTTTAGAATGCTAGCATGAACCGTTCTCGTTATATTGCATATTTATCAAATAACTTAATTTTAAAATCACATATGTATTAAAAATATATTAAATATTGTGAAATATGTTTATATTTCATATGGAATATCATACGATAAATTTAGTAGCATCATACTCGTGGATCTCGCTCGTTCTACTCATGAGAAAAGCTACTTTGGGTAATACTTTTGTATGTGAACACCAATAATCATTCATCTGCTATAAGAATAACATATTCTTTTGTCCATTATGCTAGGCGAGAATCTGGCAACGAATTTGGCAAAATGTTGCCAACTTAGCGACTTTTTAAATGTTGCCCAACTAACGAAAATATAGAGAAATTGATAAAAATGACAATAAATCATTGAAAATGAAGACTAATTGAGGATAATTCAATATCTTGGTAAGAATATAAGTATCTACTATAAGAATAACCTATATTTCCGTCCGTAACGTTCGGTAAAATTTTGTAAAAAACACAGTACCGTGGATCTTATACATTATTCTTTTACTGTAAAAGGAGTAAATTTATTGCATTATATAAGGAAATCCATGTACTGCCTACACCATATTTTTGTTGAATATGCCCATGTTTATATTGAGCTTTTGTACAATTTATATATATTCCAAGGATAATTTTTTGGTAATTGTGTTATGTTTAGGACTAGGTTTAGCTTAATGGATCTACTAGAAAACGTAACCGATGTTGCTCGAAATTTAAAGCAGGAATTCAATGAATTAATTTATTATTTTTTCTTTCAAAAAACGACAGAGCTGATATTGAATAAATGAATCCTTGATGTAAAGGACAGGCAACACCAATTACACAGTTATTACACAGTTATTACACACCAATTACACACAGCCTCCCCCACTGGGTTCCGGTCTAAATTGGGTGGCACTTCCCGGCCGTCCATACAGTTACCTTACACCTTTCTGGTAGGTCGGACGGTCTGGGTCTCAACAACAACAAAAAACAACAACAACAACAACACCAATTACACAGTTATTTTATTTAGGAGCCAGCTCTGATTCTTAAACTCCAATATCTAAAAAAATAGTTCCCGTATCACCTTATTACTGTAGAAAGATTTATTAAAGATGACGCAATGTAAAAGTAATTTCTAAACGAGTTAAAAAAGAGAAAAGAAATCAATCGATAAATGTTCTGAGTCTTACGAGTGAAAGTTGCGTTTATTGTCTGACCTGATGAACAAGGGTATTTCTTGACCTAAAATACGATCCATACTGTTATTTTATGTTGTATTTTGCTAGTAATGAAGTTATTTTAGTTTTGCTACATGAGCAGGCGGCATTTATACTCGAAAAATTGCCTCAGTTTTAGCAACAAGCAATAGATGGCGTTACCAATAAAAAAATTTCGTTTTATTTGATTTTTTCGACTATCATATTCATAACTGTTAGGACTGAATTTCGACTATAAAATTCAGAACTTTTAAACTAATTCGAATTTAGAAAAAAATAAGTGTTTCTCTTCAGGAGTCAAGTTACCCATGTACCAAGTTTCAATTAGAATTTTCACTGCATAACCAACATTTACAGGTATTCTGATGTTATTCTTGATTAAGGGGACGGTGGACGTTGAAATGAGCAAAAATCGACTAAAAAATATTTTTTTTAATATATAAAATTATTTTACACATTTAACCTTTTGTTTACCGGCCGAACAGCGTCCATCCCAAACGAAGAACTTCCCCAAAACACAGGTATTTGACATACCCTATTCCAAACAGTTCGATCCCCCTTTGCAGACATTGGCATCCATGAAAATCTCCGACAGAAACATTGCACCTGCTGCAGCAGGTGCAACTACCCGTAAGCAAAACCCGCAACCCACTCGTAAGCAACCACCCGTTATCCATTCGTAAACAACCACCCGTAACCCACCCGTAAGCAAACCCACCGAAAACCATCGTGCAACCTCCTGTAACCCACCCGTAAGCAAAAGTTTAAATGCATTTTTTTTTGGAACGGAATTTTTAAAGTTTTTACATTTCTAAAATGCTCCATGAGTCTTAATGTTTGTTTGAGATGCATGAAATTCGGCAAGAAGACACCTTTTATACTTTTTAATGAAACTGTGTATGCATTTTATAATTGGACTTTATTAAGGTAATTAAAAGTGAATAAGAATCTAATTAAATGATAAAAATTAAGTTTTAATGCAGAAAAATATTTTTTAAAAATTAAATTTGTAAGGGAATTAGAAATTAATAACCAAATTTGTTCATAGTGGGTTTTCGTGTGATCATAATTTAAATTAATCAAAAATGTGAACAAATGGCAGGCAAGGAGCATTTTCAAATTTTTGTTAAAAAAATTAAATTAAGAAAAATACAAAATTATAATAAATTTGAAAAAAATTTAATAGTATTTTATATGTAAATGTTAAGAGGAATATTTATACAAATTTTCATGCTTCTAATTCAATAAATTAATAAAAAAAATTCAACGCCCACCGTCCCCTTAAACTTCCCATTAAAACGTCCCATTGCCCACTTATCTCCAACAGGCAAAGAATTAGAGCGCATTTCAATCATTTTGAAACACCCTGTATTACAAAGATAAGATATAAAATATCTCTAAAGCAAATAACAAGAAAACTGCTTTATTCAAATGAATTCACAGTAGTACTCATTGAATACTGGTATACACGACAGTTTGCACAAGCGAATATATCCCAAACAATTACATTATTTTCTTATATAAAATATTAACCAAATTGTATCGTGTGTTACTCTGATCATTTTTGTATAATGAAGACTTCAGTTATACTCGAGGACGAAAAATAGTATTTTGGAATAGTGTCATTTAGTTGCATAAAGATGTGTCCTCATTATTTCGCGCTACAGGCATTTGCCTCTATCCTTTAAATCGGACCCAAATAATTCGCAAATGATTTTAAAAATATTGCAATTTCGACGATTTATATTGAACTGATGACAGCCTTTTGTTTGAACCAAAGAGCCAAGCCATTGAAAACCCAGAAATGTTATTAAATATTGCCGATATGATAGAAAAGATGATGAATACAGAAATTAATTTTCTTTCAATTGTAAATGTTTTTATATCTTTAATATAAGTGTTCAACAAATAATTATATCTAATATTATTTCTGAATAATTTAATGACGAAGTATCAGTTCCAGGTTGCTTTATTCTTTTATTAATATGATACTTTTAACGTGTCAACTGATTCATATAAAAGTGTATAACAGCATATGCTAAAAACGACTCGCAACATAGGTGTCTTTGAATTGATGCACATACATTACAATTTTATTCATTAGAAACTGAGGTATATGGACCAAAGCGTCTTCCTTTGAACTGAAAATGCATTTGCTTTGATCGGATAAGTTTGAGTGTTGAAATAAAACTCAGCACTTCAAAGCACAGTGTGAAACTAGATAGAATAATTCAGGTATTTTGCTTACAATGAATAAAGTCCTGAACAATTTGTTAACAATTTTGTCGCTGTATTCAAACCAGCCGTATAACAATTATATTTATCCACGCGTACAGTTAAATTTAGCAGGTATTCAAGTCTTTAACTACCTGCATTTTGCTTCAATGCAGGTGTATTCCTTTTCTGTTCACACCTGAAAGAAACTGACGCGATGTGTTCAGTCTTAAAAATATAATTTTTTCACTTAGCAGAAGTTGTGACTGCTGCAGGTGGTTAATTAATATAAAAGCACATACTTGTTTAATAGCAATAGATCTTTCACTTCGTAAGATGTCATCAAATATAATATTTCAGATCACGTTTTATTCTTGACTGTATTTCAATTTTACCCTGGTGTAACAATGTTGTTAGTTTATATGCACCTCAAGTAGGTTTCAAAAGTAAGCATGGAGTTATATGCTCATCACAGTTGACGTACAATGTACTAATTCGTCAGCAAATTGCTGTTAATGTATACTAACAAAATTGATAAACGTCCACAGTACTATCGCTGAATTTTATTTCTGAATTTTGCCCTGCAGTAAAGTAGACACAAATATCCATTAATACAGCTAAAATAACCGCTGAAAGCATCATACAACATAAAATTAATAGTATCGACCAATTTTGAAGGCAAAACACCTTTTTCCGTCAGGACACTCAAGAAGCGAAACCTTCAATATATTCGAGATAATAATCGGTGTTTCCAATTTCTATCCTTTGGTGTTCACATTCATAATCACACCATTGTAACTCTCATTAGAATTTTATGTTAACCCATGTAGTAAGTTTTTTAATAGTTTTCTTAAGCATAAATCTAAGTGTATTGGTACTGAGTATGCATGAGTACATTATTTGATAAACTAGAATATTTTTACTTTAATTTATATTCCGCATACTAGGGTTCGCTGATAATAACACGAGTTCTTTTTTCCAATATCCATGCATTGGTTTCTTCGTAGTCTCGGCGATAAAAGCAGCTATCACAATTTCTTGACGGTCTCGCAAATTATTAACAATACTATGAATAGTGATGCCTACATAATTTTGAAGGATATCTATTACGGATTTTGACAATTTTAGTTTCCCTGCACGATCTTTATTTACTGACAGCGTCTGTAAAAGTGAACCATCCCCTTTCGGGCATTCCCAGTGTATTCCATCTTGTTTGCACTTTTATTGCCATAAGTACTTTGCTCATACTCGTATATGTTTCCTTTAGAATCTCCGTCACCAGGATATTTAGTATTTAATTTTCGATTACACACCTATCACGGAAAGGGCCAACGGCCGTACCGTGCTGAAAACACCGGTTCTCGTTAGATCACCGAAGTGAAGCAGCATCGGGCGCGGTTAGTACTTGGTGGGTGACCACCTCGGAACGCCGCGTGCTGTTGGCCATCTCGGGTGCGGTATCCCCGTGGTTTGCGCGCTAGATTTGCACGCTGCCACAAATGCCGCCGTGTTCATGCGGAGTACGATCACGTTAAACATGTGGGTCCGTAAGTCCTTACGAGAGGTTGGTGGTAGGGGAAGGAGGGTACGGTCCCTGTGGATGCCTCCCCCACTGGGTTCCGGTCTAAATTGGGTGGCACTTCCCGGCCGTCCATACAGTTACCTTACACCTTTCTGGTAGGTCGGACGGTCTGGGTTTCAACAACAACACCTATCACGGAAACATTATTGACGCACCAATAGTTTGAAATATGACCAGTTTGCAATGGTCCATACTCAATGTTCTTAGCATTTTTGTTAATGACCTTATTTGTAGTTAACAAGTAAGATAAAACGGCGTACTTCCGTAGTATCCTCTGAAAATGCAATAACAGAAACATGCAGTGTGTGTATTCTACGCTGCTACGTTCCACAGAAACACTACTGCCTCTGGCACACCTTATTCACATATATTTACATTATTTTTTTACCTCATCATCTATCTATGCCATAGATTCAGTCCCCTGACAGACAGACACATGAAAATAGGTTCGCAGTAACTTCATAACTATTTAAAATCTACAAATTCTTTGACGTTTTTAAATAATTTCTGTTAAGTTATTTCGTAAAGTATTATTTAGGTTATTTTTTAACTTGCTTAATAAAATAAAACATGTGAAAATTTACTACGAAAATGTACATAATATTCTATCTACTTCTATGAAAATCTGATTCGATCTTGAAAGTACAAAAATACTGTATACTTACAAGACGTTTTAATGTTTTATTCGCATTTGCTAATGCGCATATGTTTGTTTCATAACTAATGCTGATGTCAAATATGGATGCATTAGTAACTAGTTATTGATGGACTATTTTATTGAACTAACTTTGTTCGGCGTTTTAATTCCTCCATAACATAAGCAAAAATATTAATAACTCGTTATCTAGCACATAGTCGTTTGAAAACGCGTTCAACTTGAACAGAAAATTTAATTACATACATAAATAATTGCAATTTTTATATGTAAATTTAAACCATATAAATAATTTGAATACGATAGGATTTAAAAAATTAAACTTATTTAATACATATTTCGCATTTATGAAATATTGCTCATAAGAATTATAATATAATTTTAATAAATTAATATAAAATAGAACATTTATTTCTCATTCAACTTCATCTAATCGTCTACAAAATAAATTAAAATTATTTCCGAAATGGACGTTTCATCTTATAACCTATTAATGAAATACTGATTTAGAAAAATCTGATGTGGGCAGCACATGCTTTTTCATATATAATGCAATGAATTTACTAATTTTGCAGTTCAAAAAATGTTATTCTTATAGTAGATAACTATATTCTTTCCAAGATATTGAATTCTCTTCAATTCGTCTTCATTTTCATTGATCTAGCGACAGTTTTATCATTTGGCGAGATTTTCGTTGCATTGGCAACATTTAAAAAAGTCGCCAAGTTGACGACATTTTGCCGTCTTCGTCGCCAAAATATCGCCAAGTGTTATGGACTGAAAAATAAGTTCTTCTTACAGCAGATAAATGACTATTGGCGTTCAAATAAAAAAGTATTACTCAAAGTATCATTTCTCGTGAAAGGAACGAGTTAGATCCCCGAGAATGGTATCACTAAATTTATCGCATGATATTACATATGAAAAGTGGACATATTCCTCAAAAGTTCATGTTCTTTTTATTTTACATGATTTTTTGATAAATTTATTTGATAAACGTGCAATATCTCGAGAAAGGTTAATGCTAGCGCCCTACAGTTTATGTCAATCGTTTTCTAAAGAAAAATTACATAAGAAATGTCTATTTCCGTAACTTTATTAAAGGTTTTAATTTTTGACGATTTTTTCAAAATTTCAATCGAAAATTTAGGGTGGTTCTGAACATTCGATTATGTTTAAAAACAATAGGCTTCCAGTGCAGGCGAATTGTGATTTTTGTACCAAATTTCATTCAAATCGTTCCATTCGTTCATGAGATATCGTCTCCAAAGTCTCACTGACACACACACACACACACATGCACACACACACACATGCACACACACACACACACATGCACAAACACACACACATGCACACATACACACGCACACACATGCACACATACACACACACACACAGCCATCACCTCAAAAATGTTCGATTCGTGATCAGAGATGCTTGAAAAGTTCTCTCCCGTCGAAAATTCGAATTCGAATTTTCAACCCCATCACAATACGTTCCTTATACATTATATATATATAAGGAAAGTAAAATAAAAATCTGATGTGGGCAACACATGACTTTTGTTATATAATGCAATGCATTTACTGCTTTTACAATCAAAAACTAATATATAAAATCTGCGGTACTGTATTACTTTCCTTATATACATAATGTATAAGGCAAGTTTTGCGACGAGGTTGAAAATTCGAATTCGAGTTTTCTACGAGAGAGCACGTTTCAAGCATCTCTGATGACGAATCAAACATTTTTGACGTGATGTCTGTTTGTATATGTGTGCGTGTGTATATGTGTGTGTGTATGTGTATGTGTGTGTGTGTGTTTGTGTGTGTGTGTGTGTCTTTGTGTGTGTGTATGTGGAGACGATATCTCACGAACGAATGGGGCGATTCGAATGAAATTTGGTACAACATTTGGTACAGCTTTAGTATCAGGCATATGTACCCCGAACAAAAATGCTATTCTCATTTAAAAGGAATAAAACTCTAACATATTATGATTAGTGACCGGGGGATTGCAATTATTCCTGCCCAGGAACCAATATTCTTGCACAGGATAACAATGTCTCATAATTGCTTATTTCCTTTATGACGAAATAAAACATTGCCCCCAAGGCCTCAATATGATATACCCCAACATGAATGCTATCGAAAAATATACATAACTTATCATTTTGTAAAAGCAAATAACTATGATTGCTTATGTTGATATCGGTTACGAGCAGGATTATTTTGATAACGAAAAATGAAAAAAACCCTTGCTTATAAAATATTAAAGTATTCCTTACTGAATGGTAAAGCGATATATTGACATCGACTTTATGCCGAAAGGGAGTATTGATTTTATATTTCATGGCTTATTTTCGATGCTATTTATTTCGGGAGGGTTTGATATTTAGTGTTATAAGCTTACAGCACAGTCCTGACTTTTATTTATACTTTTAATATCTGCTGAATATCTTAGAGTTATTGTTTATATATATTAATAACAGCTTAGACAATCAGATTTACCTAGATATGCGATTTATATAGTGACAGGTATTGTCATATTGTTTTTATGGTTGGTTTTTAGGAAAATGAAATTGCAATGTTATATGTTACCTGATTGAATGGTTTATTTTAAGACATCGTGTTCTGGAATTTCCAAAATATGTATTTCTGTCAAATTTTGAGGATTTTTTAATACCAGTGTTGATACGAAAAATACTAGTAATTTTGTTTTGACTGGTTTTTCTAATTTATAAAATTATTAGAATTAGAACTTAACTATAATTATCAAACGGTAAATATAAGCTGCTGTAAAACTCATATGACCTACAAAACCAATTGATTCCTTAACATTTAGATTTCATATTTTTTTACTTTCCTTATATACATAGTATCATGTATAAGAAAAGTATTGTGACGGGGTCAAAAATTTGAATTCGAGTTTTCGACGGGAGAGCACGTTTCAAGCATCACTGATCACAAATCGAACATTTTTGATGTGATGTCTGTGTGTGTGTGTGTGTCAGTGAGACTGTGGAGACGATATATCACGAACGAATTGAGCGATTCGAATGAAATTTGGTACAAAAATTACAATCCATGAACACTGGAAACATATTGTTTTTATACGCAATCGAATGTTTAGAACCCCCTAAATTTTCGAGTGAAATTTTGAGAAAATCATCAAAAAATCAAAATATTTAATAAAGTTACGCAAATAAACATTTCTGATGTACTTTTTCCTTAGAAAACGATTGACATATACTTTAGAACGCTAGCATGAACCGTTCTCGTTATATTGCACATTTTTTCAAATAAATTTATCAAAAAATCCCATAAATTAAAAAAATATATATTAACCGTTGAGAAACATGTTCACTTATCATATGTAATATTATGCGATACATTTGGTGACATCATTTTCGTGGATCTAGCTCGTTCCATTCATGAGAAAAGATACTTTGAGTAATACTTTTGTATTTGAACGCAAATAGTCATTTATCTGCTATAAGAATAACTTATTTCTCCGTCCATAACGCTTGACGAGATTTTGGAGACGAATTTAGCGGAATATCGCTAACTTGGCAACTTTTTAAAATGTTGCCAAATTAATGAAAATCTCGCCAAATAGATAAAAACGACGCTAAATCAACGGAAATGATGACTAATTGACGAAAATTCAATATCTTGGAAAGAATATAAGTATGTACTATAAGAATACCCTATTTTATTTTCTGTAAAAGTAGTAAATTCATTGCATTATATAAGAAAAGTCATGTGCTGCCCACATAAGATCTTTTTTATCGTTGAAATGTACATTTAGCGATTTTCCGGATGACAACATGTAAAGCTATTTCAAATAACCTAATGAACTTTTATTTCGCTCAACTCTAAATAAACAATTATCAATATTGATAGCATCCTCAAAAACCGATATAGTCCATATAATAAAATACTTTAATTTATTTATCAGTTAGTCGTCATTTTCATTAATCTTGTGTCATTTTTGAAATTTTGTCAATCTACTTTTGTTAATCTGGAGAGAAATATTTTTGTCAATCTGGAGAGAAATATTGCCAAATTGGCGTTACTTTGCAAATTATTCGCCAAGTTCGCCAAATGCATCACCAAGTATTACAGACAAATGGAGAGAAGAGCATTTCTTATGTACTAGAAGGTATACCCGCCATGTGACAGAAAGCAGAATTTGCGAAACATTACTTCCCATTTGGCGCCATTTTTATCAATTTGGCAACATTTTTGTCATTTTAACAACATTTAAAATAGTCGCAAATTTGGCTACGTGCCACTAAATTTCTTGCCAAGCGTTATGGATGGACGGACGGAGAAATGGGTTATTCTTATTGTCTACTCTTATGGTCTTTGCAAGATATTGAACTTTCATCAAATAGTCGTCATTTTCATTGATTTAGCGTCATTTTTATCAATTTGGCAACATTTAAATAGTCGCAAGGTTGGCGACATTTCGCCAAATTGCCGCTAAAATCTCGACAAGCGTTATGGACGGAGAAATAAGTTATTCTTATAGCAGATAAATTCCAAATTATATAATTTATTGCTGCTATAATTTATTCTTATAGCAGATATTGGCTTCCAAATACTAAAGTATGATAGCTGTACTAAGCATGCTGCTGCAGTATTTTTTCTCGTGAATGGAACGAGCTAGATCCACAAGGAAAATGTCTACAAATTCATTGTCTGCTATTACATTTAAAAAGTGAACATATTTCCCAATAGTAAATATTTTTTTTATTAAATGTGACTTTTTGATACATTTATTTCAAAAATGTGCAGTATCTCAAGAAAGGTTCATTCTAACGTTCCAAAGTTTGTGTTAATCGTTGTCTAATGAAATATTGCATAGAATATGACTATTTACGTAACTTTAATAAAAGTTTTATTTTTTGATGTTTTTTCAAAATTTTATTTCAAAATTTTGGGGTTCTGAACATTTAAAAACTGCATTTAAAAATTGCATTTAAAAATCATTATGCTTCCAGTATTCACGGATTGCAACTTTTATCCCAAATTGTGTTCGAATCGCTCCAATCATTCGTGAGATATCGCCTCTAAATACACACTGACACACACACACACACACACACACACACATGCTTTAACACACAGACATCATCACACAAATTTTTTATTCGTGTTCAGGGTTGCTTGAAACGTGCTCTCCCGCTGAAAACTCGACTTCGAATTTTCGACCCCGTCACAATACATTCCTTATACACTCTAAGACAAAAAATAAAGAGCGAACTTTGCTTTCAGGAACAAAACGTGCAATGAATTTCGATTGCGTTTTACCTTAAATGTTACAATGCCTCGTCGGCGAATTCGCGGCCACTACGACCATATGAATGAGTTTGAAAGAGGGCCTGAGGTTGGACTGTATGAGACTGGATGGGCACACCGACAAATCGCTCGGAATTTCGGTAGGACCAATGCAGAAATTAGACGATGTTGGCGTGAATGAGTCCAGAATGGCAGATTTCAGCGGCTAGATTTCAGGGTCAATGTGGTTCACAGCAAAATGACGCCATTCTTAGACATTTTGCATGTGAAGGATTGAATATTCAAATGCTTAGATTTTGAAGAGAAAAATGATATTGTTGTGTACGTTTAGCAGCTGGGCTTCAGATCAGGGGTCAGTTGACTCAGCCTAGTATTAATTTTACACCATTACTAAAATTTTGGGGAAGCAATAATGACAAGTTTTTCAAAAAATAGTGCTTGAAAAGGATTTAAACTTGAGCTCAAATTTTAAATAAGAGAAACTTTTGTAACATTTTTATATGCAACTTACCTCATACAATATGATTAGAAGACTGTAGATTTTAAATAGTAATATTTTTCATTTACGTATATGCATTTATGAAATATTTCTTTTAAAATTATAATTGCATTTTGATAAAATAACTTAAAATTGAACATTTATTCCACTCAAATTCATCTAAACTCCTAGAAAATAAATGTATTCAATTTCTCAAATAAGCACTCCATCGATTCAATACCGCTCGACACATTAATGAGATTTTATATAAAATAATAATTTATACAACTAAGACTAAATCCATCTATCTCTTCCCCCAAAATAATTTAATTTTCTTATGTAATTCATATTCTAGATAACAAATGAGACTATTTAAATTACAAATGGGGATTTTGTAAGTAAAAATATTAGTGAGATTTGGGTATTATATATAAAAAGAGACACAGCTGCTCATCGAATAATTTCTATGGAGAACAGAGAGTCTCTTAAACATGTGTTATTCAAATGGAAGATGGCTTAGATGGGGATTTCAGTGCAATTAAGTTTGCTGAAAATGCTGCATGCATTGGTGTTCGATATGTCAGATTTGTTTTGTAAAAACCACGAGTTCCTAAATGCAAGGGAGTTTGAGCCGCGTTTAAAATAAAAGAGAATTAGAGGCCTGTTTGTTCCCTTTGATGGCAAAGATTTTCCAACTGTTAAATAATAAAATTGTCCTTTAGTTCAAAATTAATATCTTTTAAAGATATTTGGGATTTATTAAGAAATAATTTATAATTTATTTAAGCTGTACAATAATTCTTGATTATTACCGATAAATTGTTTTATATAATTGCAGATTAATTTTTTCCGGTTGTAGCCAGATACAACTATGTTTTAGTTTGGTGTTCCATAACAGTAGATTGGACATTGTCATAAGTTGGTCAAATTGCTTACGAAGTTACATTGCGTAAGTAGTCAATATGTTAATAACAAAACTAAGGAAAATTGCTTATGTTCATTTGAAGTTAAATTGCACGATTAGTAGGAATTTAGAACGAGTTAAGGGTCATTTTGAATAGTCCTTCCTCTTATGATATCAGGCAACGTTATTTAATTTTTTATGCTGTTTTATTATTTTCCGCTCTTGTAGATTAACACATCTCCATCTCCACATCTCGTAAATATCAGACATGCATTAGTCTTAACTGTCGCTTCAGTAATAGCTGTAAAACTGGTATAAAAATATGAAATAATATAGAATGTAAATAAATGTCTTACTATGAAAATGTGAATTTAAATGACATTCATCCTTTCTGTCTTTCATTTATGCACCAACAGCACCCTTTAGAACCAAAGGGGTCTGCGGACATACATACATTAACGAAAAATGTTTGTTTTAGTGTTTGTTCTCTATCTCCCGTTTAAATTTGCACAAGGAGTGTTGAATCTCACTGTATAATGAAAATATAATGACTGTAATTAAATTGTAATATCAGAAGTGAATAATTATTAACTTATATTTAAATTCTATCCATTCTACGAAACACCTTTTCCTTAATCTTTATCTCTTCGCTAGAAGTTTAAATAGAGGATGATATCTTCTTCTGGGCACGTCTCTGCCCCCGTCCTTGAGGTCTTGAGGAAGTGAACAATTATAATTAATTGAATTTAATATATTAGTCCCGTTTGCATTTTTCTTTAATAAAATGATGGGAGTGTAGCACAATTATTGCAATTTGCCTACTTATCTCGAATTCTATGTCATAATTTTTGTAAAATTTTATTTAGTTTTGATGTTGGTATAAGTGAACAAAAGGTCGTTCACAAACAGATAGGTGGGAAAATCCAGTGACACAAATTCAATTCCCTGCTCTGTCCAAACTATACCCGTGTTCAAGCAAAGTGCGGGCATGTTTACCTCTTAGTTGATTAAATTACCTTTTAATACTTCCTTTTTCTATCTCTTTTCCTTTTCGTCTGGAGTTTAAAGGTAGGAATCCTTCCTCTCCTGGGCACTCCACTAACCCCGTCCTTGAGTCCTTGAGTGCGGGCATGTTACGTATGTGAGTCCTTATGTCCTTCCGAGAGGTTGATGGTAAGGAAAACAGGATACGGTTCCTGTGGGTGCCGCCCTCCACTGGTTCCCAGTCTATATTGGGTGACACTCCCCGTTCGTCCAAAAAGATACCTTACACTTTCAGGTAGGTCGGACGGTCTGGATCGATGGAAGAATAAGAAGAATGAACTCCTGGGCAGTTTTATTGGGACTTAGCTGGTGTAATGTAATAAAAAGTTCAACTTTTCAAAATATTAGTTTTCATTTTTTATGAACATATTTTATTTTCCAATAGCCACATTTCAAAATAATTGCGTCAATTTTGCTGGAGATTTTTATAGGTGATTTTTTCCCTTGGAGAAAATATAAATTTCATGTAAATGAGAATAAATATCGGCAATTACGCTATACTTCTCTTTAAAGTTTCATCTTTTATCTTCAATATTTGTTCGTGTTTTCGTTTATAAAAAAACTTATTTTCTCACTATCCATTTCACAAAATCGATTTAAAACTTTTCCACCAAAATGTCATCGGACTTCCGTCTGCAAAGGTAATATTTTATGTAAGCCAACAAATTACTCGAAAAATATTAATTGTATGTCATTAATAATAAGTAATCATGAATTTAATCTTATTCTTTCGATAATGTTAAACGTACTAACCAATTTGTCGACTTCTTTCAAATCATTTTTTGTCAGCGAAGGCGTGACAATGAACCCAGTAATAGGAATGTTGTAGGCCAAGGGTATATAGCTCAATACTACACCCTTATTTAAGCCGATCTGGAAATTTGCTCGACCAGTACAAATATGAAAACCTAAAGTTCAGTACATAAGCTTTTTCACACACATATTAATATGTATAAACGGGGAAATAGGTATTTCTTCAAACGTTTTAGAAATGTGTTCAAAAGGTTTTTAAAACCTCAAATTCGAAAATTTTCGAGAAATCACTATTTTCATGAAATACAATTAAAAATAAAAACAATACTAATACAATAAAACGTCACTAATCTCTCAATGCTCGGGACTAAGCGAGGGCTGATGAATGTACGAAACAGACGGATTATCGAATATATGGAAATATTTTCATTTGTATTCATATACAAATGAAATACTGTCTAATAAATCATATACTCTGCACATAAATCTTCTTATCAATGCACAGAATTTACGCACAATATTATTACAAAAAATCATTGTTATTACGCGAATTATTACATAATTGCTGAAAAAGTTAAAATTCACCAAAGATGTATGAAGGTTACTTCACAAACGTATTTTATATCCTTATGTACTAATACGATTTTTATATTATTCAAGCTTTATCATAAATATCAGAAACAACTCAACTGAAACAACTAAAATATATTATGCAATGCAAATTGATCCTTCCTTTGAAATTACATCTGATTATTTTTCATATCACTATTTATGCTGTTTTATTGCGCTATATTCCGTATTGCCTTAACAGTGAAATTTGTGTAAAGTCCGCTTCCTCTTGAAACAAGCACAAAATCTATGCCTGTAGAAAATATTTTTGCATCTTCTTGGTACGTTGCAACAGTCAGCTTTTTTTCACATTTTTGATAAATCTCCTGACATTCATCACTCTTCATTACTTTAACGATTAGATCTTCATAATGTACAAGTTTTAAACATTTAGAATTCTGTTTGTTTTCCTCACCATTTAAAAGTTTAAAATGACTGTTCAGTTGATTATAGCAGCGCAAAATGATATTCCCGCATCTAGCAGAGAGGATGGGTTACCGGATTTGTCGAATTAAAGAGAGGCGGTATACTGTTCTCAATTGTTAATGGTCTTTATTCTCAAACACTTTATTCTCAAGCACTTTATTTTAAGGCACTTTATTCTCAATTTTTAATGGTCTCACCATATAAATCACTGGCATTGAATGGTTGGGACTTTAAATGCAAACACAAATAACTGACAAATAAATATGTACTTACACTTAAAGGGTGAGCAATAATCATGTTAATTATGTAGTGCTTTCGAAAACACATTGCTTTAATTAAACACGAAACCGAACATTTTTGGTTTTTCGAACAGACGAAGCAATTATTTGGTTTCCCTTTCCCAGATTTCAGAAAATAAAGCTGTAGAAACCAGATATGTCTTGGAAATAATTATAGGAATAAAAGAAAACGTGACACAACGTCTTATCACATGTCGTGATGAACGGCAAAACGTGAAAAAGAAATTCCTTGCATGAGTAAAATTTTACGTTGTGAAAATAAGAAAATATTTAATTTGACCTCAACACAAATCTCATCATTATATTTGAAAATATTTAAACGTATTCTTAGCAATTTATAATTAACGTATCGCAAGATTCCTTCTTTGACATTTAATAGATAAAGCATGTTTTCTAAAATGGAATTCAGAAATATGAAATATTTATTTTCAGACATGTATATGCAACTGACTCTTAAGTAAACAAATCCATCACAGTGAAATTAAAAAAAAAATAGCAAGTATTACACCAAAACTAGAATTTGAGAAATACACATTTCTGCAGAAAAAAATTCAATTTTTCTTTTAATTTTTTTTAAAGAGGTATTAGAAAATTTTAACAATAAATCATGCTAAATTACTTATAATTTAATTTTGAGTCAGTAAATGAATAACATTAGTTTTAGAATCGCATTAATTAGGTATCCACGGTACTTCATATTACACGATTTTTGAGTAATTTGTTAAAATAATTTCAAAGCTTTAAATGCAACTAAAGTAATAATGTATTTAGACTTTGATCTTTAATTCCTATGCTAGCGTTCTTGCAAAACTGAATTTGCTTGTCCTCAAGGAAATACAGCATTGTCGCCATAGCAAGTTTTTTTAAACTGTTGAGATAGCGTAGTCAATATAGCAATTGCAAGATACAGTATATTTACTGAACTTTCCTTGCATTTGCTACAGTTCTTTCTCAATTATTCTGACGAAGAAAGTCCTTTTCGTTCCTTCAAAACCAGTTGATGCATTTAAACAACATTCTTAAGCTGTTAATAATGATATATTTTACTTGGTACTGATATACAAGAGTAAAATCGCTCAATCTACCAAAGGATTTTGTTTTCATAAGAACATGATTTCAGATTTGAAAATATTTCAAAAAATGGAATGTTTTGTTATTAATTACATTAGACAGTTTATTAAATGTACCAACCGTTTTCTAAGCCGAAAAGAGACTTAAAGAATCAGAGTAATTGAGATAGGTTTGCCAATATAGAAATTGCAAGATACTGTATATTTACTGAAATTCCCTTGCTTGTGCTACAGTTATTTCTCAATTATTCTGACGAAGAAAGTCATTTTCGTTCCTTCAAAACCGGTTGATAAATTTAAATAACATTCTTAAGCTGTTAATAATGATATATTTTAAATTTCAGAATATAAGACAGACATTAAAATTATTTAAGGTCGAATTTTAAAGTTATTGATAACGAAATATTTTAACTATCGGAATATTTAAGACAGAAATTAAATAAATTTAACCAACAATCTTAAACTGTAAATAACGAAACACTTTAACTTTCAGAATATATAAGACAGAAAATAAAACTTTTTAAGACAGAAGTTAATAAATGTAACCAAATTTCTTAAGATATTAATAACGAAATATTCTAATATTTAAATTATTTAATACAGAAATGCGTACTTATTTTTTTGTATTATGAAATATTTTCTATACGCTTTCTTCAATGAAAAAGCAGAATTGTAGATTAATAAAATATAAAATGCATCGAAGTTTTCATTGATTTACATTACATATATATTATAGAAGCTATTTTCTGTTGACATTTACAGAAAAGAGCGATGAATAGAACTTGTTACAGTAAAGTTAAAATCGTTCAAGTGCAAAATTAAAGTTGTGTAAAAATGTTTCTTATATAAAAGAAACCCCTTCAAATATATTTCTTTTTGAATATGTATGTTCAAACAGTTGTCTTAAAAACTGTTTGATGTGAACCTCATTTTTCACCTCTGCATATTTCATTATTATGTTTTCCCCCCTTCATTTAACGGATTCAGTTGCTAATTTTGTATAAATTCATGCTATATGAATAAAATGACGTGGATTTAATTTCAATAATCCCACTGCTGCATCACACAATGGAGGACACTGCGATGCCAGTTGTAAGTCAATGAAAGATTGATTAAAAGTGCAATTGGTGAACATAAAATCACCTACGAAAAATTCCTAACTCTTCTTTTGCACGTAGAAACTTGTGTGAACTACCTTCTTGTTACATTTGTTTCCATAGACCCGAACGATTGATTTGCACTGACTCCGCGCCATTTTACCATCGGGTCATCTTTGACAGCGATCTCTGAGCAAAATTCAAATGTACGGAAAGTCAAATTTGAGAAGATGACAGCTTATACTGCAAATACTACAAATGTTTTGGATATAATTATTTATTACCTATAACTGATGTATTCCAATTAATAGCTTGCATTTTAGTATGAAGAACTAAATGCAAGAAAAAAAGAGAACATATGAGACTTTTAAGTAAAGCAGGTGTCACAGTCAGAAATGAATTGACTTACAACGTAAAATTCTGTTCAAAAATAGAAGATAATTTTTGCTGTATTTTACGTTGTAAACCAGTTCATTATTAATAACTTATACAACATCAACAAGCAAGGGCCAACGGCCGTACCGTGCTGAAAACACCGGTTCTCGTTAGATCACCGAAGTCAAGCAGCATCGGGCGCGGTTAGTACTTGGTGGGTGACCACCTCGGAACACCGCGTGCTGTTGGCCATCTCGGGTGCGGTATCCCCGTGGTTGCACGCTGTCACAAATGCCGCCGTGTTCATGCGGAGTACGATCACGTTAAACATGTGGGTCCGTAAGTCCTTCCGAGAGGTTGGTGGTAGGGGAAGGAGGGTACGGTCCCTGTGGATGCCTCCCCCACTGGGTTCCGGTCTAAATTGGGTGGCACTTCCCGGCCGTCCATACAGTTACCTTACACCTTTCTGGTAGGTCGGACGGTCTGGGTCTCAACAACAACAACATCAACAAGCAAGTCAAGAGGCATTTGAAGAAACTTAGTAAGAACTTTATATGCATCGCTGTAATTAAAAAAGGTTAGAGTGGTGAATTTGAACACTTTGACGGTAGAACTGAGATGCCCTAAAATAAAGCTATCAATGCAGACTCCATGATTAATTGTACCTTTGTTCTTTAAAATATACCCCATTTTTCTTTTGTTTTGAAATTAAGCTCCTCCAACGCATTTTTGTTAACTTTGTGATCTGAAAAAATCTGTAACAAATATTTTTTGGAATATTTTACTTTCAATTCCCTGTTACTTATATACACTTACTTCCACTAGAATTTAATGTTGAATCCTTATCAGACAAAATTCAAGACCTATCTTGAGCTCAATTTGTAAACAATATATATTTCTAGAAAAATTTTGAACCGAAAGTGGAGATGCACCGGAAGTAGACATTCTTAGTGAACCCCTGCCCCAGCTCTGAATTTGAAACTGAATCCATATCAGTCATCGTCTAAACTCTAATGTAGCCAATCATGATAACAAAAAGTTTCAAGGGAAATTTTTGAACCCGAATTAGAAAAAATCATATGCAGAAAGCCACTATCCAGCTCCACTATCCCGCACGAAATTTAATGCTGAAGACGTATCAGTTATCATCTATGCATATTCTGAATTCACCAATACTGAAAACAAAATTTTATGAGGAAAATGTTCATTTTTTAATCATAACATCTCGAGAACTATGAGTGGAAATCCTTAAAGAGTCATCCTACCCTCTCCAAAATTTTGCACTGAATCCATTATTCATTACCTAAGCGCCATCCGTAGCCAATCTTGAGAAATGAATGTTTAAAGATCAGTTCTTGAATTGGAAAGGGAACAAAAGTGAGTTTCTTAGTGAGCAACCCTACCATCTATACATCTTATGCTGTATTCATATTGTCATCTAATCTCTAATTTTAGTCAATCTTGAAAAAAGATGTTTCAGGAAAAATAAAATGTTTGAACCGGAATTGAAAATCCTTGATGAACACCCTTTTGTCCTTCAAAAAATGATGCTAATTCGACATCGCTCATCATCTAAGTATCTATCTATATATAGTATGTCCTGAGAAATAGGTTCTTCAAAAATAGACTAGTAAAAACATAGGTGGCAAATTTGATTGGCAACTATACGGAAATCCAATTTTTCAAAAATTAAGGTTGTGTTCAGGTGAATTTTACACATAAATGCAGAAATACAGAATTAAAATACACTAATCTCACTTACCACTAGTGCCTCCAGCTCAACCGCGTTTCGTATAGTGAGGTCCAATTGGACCTAAGTACATTGCATTCCCTAATTAAAGAGCCAATTCCTTTTGTGGCTACTTAATAATTTAATAAAAGAACACATGAAATCTCAATTGACACTAATATCAAACATACACAATTACAATTATTCCCAATTTACCCAGCTTGACCTCGGGGTGTACGGTTAATTTCACATTAATTCGTATTTTTTAAAATTTTCCAAAACATGCATTTAATTACTTTTCAAAAAATGTTCATTGGGCAAATATCCCATGAAGCTTAAAGTTAACCTTAAACACTGGAGACCACATCAAGTACTGTTAACACATTACTAAAAAAACATTTAAAATCAAATATAAATCACAATACCTTCATTACAGAAGAAATGACACTGCAGATGGGTGCTGGTAGCTATATCTCTGCACAAGAGAAAGGGTGGCAATTCACTATTTTAAATTTCAGTTCAGTATTGGAAATTTTATAAAGTAATCACCCGTCATTAGGATCAGATCGGTCGAGGCTCAACAAGGGAACGATAGTTCACAAAAATATTATTCCGGAGATGGGCACACTGTCCACTTCAACTTCCCTCCTCTTAACGTTGGCTTAGGCCTAGCGGTTGGTCAGAACATGCGTACGGGCCGCTACAAGTAGGTCAAGAGAAATTTTGCGAACTAAATAGAAATCAACTCCTACGGACTTCACTGATTCCAGTCGATGTCACCCAGTTGACGCACGTCAGGAGCCAGGGATTGATGCCCCACAAACACTCCGTTCATGCAGTACCACAATCGCCACGGCTTGAATGTAGCTAAGGAAGCAAAGGGTCCCACACCACGCCGCGCCGTTTAGAGGCAGAGCTGTTGTTGCACTGAGAAACCAAAAAAAAATGACGATTTTATTTACTTCACTGGTCGCCACCGCCCGAAGAATTGCGCCCTCGCGCTGAATTAGGCTCTGACTCGTTTTGGCTACGAGTCGCCATACATCACCAGACACACGACGTCGGATCCTAGCAGAAAGCATTGGCCGCCCTAGATAGGGGCCACGGATACAGTGCCTGAAATGCATCAAAGTGCATGCCGGATCGGGCTTTACAAAAAACACTAGTGCCACGCACTTGGAGTGCTATTCTCTCGAGATCAGAAAGGCATCTGAGGCAGTCCCCCGCTTTCCCATTCAATGTTTCCAAAGCGCAATAAAAAAGGCGGTCCACTTTTGTCTCACACTATTGGTCTGCGAAGAGACGCTCATTCTCTATGCGCTCCACTAAAATCCGCGAACCGGAGGGCTTTCTACAAACCGGGTGGTCCAAGGACTGGCCACGAAGAGAGCCACACCTGACAGGGCTATAAATTTTCAGAGATTTGTAGCTCAACTTTGACATTTTTCTGCACTTAATTTTCTCACTATTTACCACCCATGCCAACTACGCATTCAAACCAAGGCGCCAAAAAGTCCCAATTTCGTCTGTGCAGAGGCATTGCAATACATAACACAATACATATTATATGCATTTTAAGTAACATTACACTTGCCCCTTTTCATCCCTGGGCTACGTACAAAAAATATGGAAATGCTTCATAACAAAGGTGTCAAAACTCCTACTGTAAAAAGTATAGTAAATATATGCAAACTGATTACATGCTTTGACCTCCACATTGCGACATAAGGGCAAGTAATTATCTAAAAGCAAATCTGTGACGTATCAACAATGAGAGTGTATGAATATATCTGTGATAGAATTTAGAATGTTTTGATAATAACATTTCTTCTTCTTATGATGCCTTCTTATGAAAGAATTAATTTTAGTATTAAACAGAACAATTAATGCAGTATGTTATGGACATATTTGGAGGTATTCTATATTTTTCATTTTTACCTTCGAAATTTAGTTTTTTTTTAATATTTTAAAATGGTTATAATCAGTAATAGACCTACAACTAAATATGGACTTACTGATCTAAAACGTATTTTTATGTTGATCAAAAACAAGAAGTAGGTAATATCCCAAGAAGATGCAAGTTTTAATCATGATTCTCCCTTCTTCTCTTCTTTAAGTTAAAAGAAGATGCAAGTTCTAATCATGATTCTCCCTTCTTCTCTTCTTTAAGTTAAATTATGATTTCTAATAAATGCCTACTATTTTACATTTTTTTTTTAAATTTACCATAGTTATTGTTTGTAACAAGCCTGAAATAAAATGTATCTGCCTGACTTATTGATCTAAAAAACTGTTGTGTGTTGATCAACTATCCAGGAATTTTTAATATCTGAAGAAGAGGCAAAGTTTAATCATTTTTCTCCCTTAAGTTAAATTATGATTTCTAATAAATATCTATTCATGTCATTCCTGGAGGGGAAGTTTATTAAATTTCGAAAGGATTTATGAACAATGTACATCTGAACATAAATGGAACTTCTCTGTTAATATTTCTCATTTCCCTGATTCTATAATTATGAAAAGAAAAAAAAAATTTAACTTTTTTCAATATATTAGTTTTTATATGAACATCATTTTCTTACACTCTTTTCAAGCAAAGATAAAAAAATCAGACAAAGTTATTTATTGAATTTCCCACTTATTTAAAACTCACTTGACGTTTTATTTTTCCAAAAAAATGTCAGACGTTTTACCCGATTTAAAAATCAATGGGATTACTGCCAGTCTTTAAATTAGCTTTCAGGTTCGAAATATTTTATCTTGGATTGCGGAATTTCTATTAAGCAATTCGGATTATACTGGTTATCAATTTTATTTGATAACAATTATATTGATAGCTGTGTTATTTGTCATGTATAAGCATGAGTGTAAACAGTTAAAATAATATTTCGTACGTAAGGAAAGAGAGATCAATAACTTGAATTTAATCCCAGTACTATGAGATTAATATCACTATAATTGAAAAACGAAATTAATTTTAATTGCAATACAACAGTTTATATATTATGTGTTGAATCTTTTATTTATTAAATTTAAAAATTATTTATATAAAAATTATCTTTTATTTATTGAATATTTAAACATTTATTAAAAGTATATTTAATGAAATACTTATATAATCTTAAATGAAAACTAAAGTTTTAATTACTCTATTTTCCGCCAGTATTTATACATGTTTAAAAAATGCGATTAAGGTATTTATTTCCTTACACATTGACTTTAGACATATAAATCAATATAGATATGAAATATGTATATTAAATATTGCTTCTAGACTTTACACACCTATATCACCAAATGATTTGCATATTTGCATGATAATTTGGAATACATTGCATATGTCGCATTCTATTTTACTTACATTCTCAAAAAAGTTTCATATTTGTTATACGATTTTGAAATGAAAATTTGCTTACAATATTTTTGTACGAAAATTATATTTCCGTTTCTTTATATTCAAAATCTAATATACATTTGTTTAAAACACTGTTGCTATTTGAGTTTTCTTAACATAACGCCATTAAATATAAATTTATTATTCAGAGTTATAATCATGAAGGGAAAGGGAACTAACTCCATGGTAACAATACTGAAACCATCGTTGAGATTTTCGTTACATTTGTCTATCGTTATTGTTAGATGTTAATTGTTTTACTGTTGTAAACATGTACTCGAACGTTACTCATTTACATTAAAAACGCGTAGGATGACTTTATGTATTAATATTACCGATTGACATGCAAGTTCCAACCTTATTTAGGTCATATATAATGTGTCGTCTGATTATATGTACACTTTAAACATAAAAAATCTGATGTAAGCAGCACATGACTTTCCTTATATACTGCAATGCATTTACTACTTTTACAGTTAAAAAAATGTTATTCTTATAGTAGATACTTATATTCCTTCCAAGTTAATGAATTTTCTTCAATTAGTCGTCATTTTCATTGATTTAGCGTCATTTCTATCCATATGGCGAGATTGTCGTTAACTTGTCAGCATTTAAAAATGTCGCCAAGTTGACGACATTCCGCTAAATTTGTCACAAAATCTCACCAAGCGTTATGGACGGAGAAATAAGTTATTCTTAGAGCGGATAAATGACTATTGGCGTTCAAATACAAAAGTACTACTCAAACTAACTTTTCTCGTGAATGGAACGAGTTAGATCCACAAGAATGATGTCGCCAAATGTGTCGCATGATATTACATATGAAAAGTGAACATGTTTCTTAACAGTTAATATTTTGTTTTAATTTATTGGATTTTTTGATAAATTTATTTGAAAAATGTGGAATATCTCGAGAGCGGTTCATGCTAGCGTTCTAAAGTTTATATCAATCGTTTTCTAAAGAAAACTTACATAAGAAATGTCTATTTGCGTAACTATGTTAAAGGTTTTGATTTTTTGATGATTTTTTCAAAATTTCACTGGAATATTTAGGGGGGTTCTGATTATTCGATTGCATTTAAAAACCAAAGGCTCCCAGTATTCACAGATTGTGATTTTTGTACCAAATTCCATTCGAATCGTCCCATTCGTTCGTGAGCTATCGTCTCCACAGGCTCACTGATACACACACACACACACACACACACACACACACACCACTTCAAAAATGTTCAATTCGTGATCAGGGATGCTTGAAACGTGGTCTCCCGTCAAAAACTCGAATTCGATTTTTCGACCCCGTCACAATACTTTCCTTATACATTATGTATATAAAGAAAGTAATAATTCTGTAATAAAATAGAAAAAATTTAGATTATAGATCTACGACATCAGTGCATAAACACCTGGGCTATTCGTTAATATGTGTCTATCGCTTGCGCCGAACGTATGCTAGACTATTGGAGTGAGCTTAAACGTTATTTCCAAATGCTTCATCCTCAATAACTTCGTCTTTTGTGGTTAGATTTGAACGAAGCGAACTACATTCTATTAATCTAAGAACAGGATATTAATCAAAGACACAGGGTGATTTAATAATTTATTAAGTTCAACTCGTATATGATTTAAATAAAAATATATAGCGAAAGCAGAATTACACACCGTTAAATTTCGACAAAATAATGTTAAAATATCAGATTTATTTTATTCAGATAAATACTCTATCTAACCGTATTTCACGAAATGTAATTAATGCCTCGGATAAACAAGTCAATGGTGTATCACATACAATAAAATATTATTATGCGCTTTTTAAATGAAGTAATTAATACAACAGAATAGAACCTTATCTGTCACAACATATGTTTTAAATTTCAATAAAACTTTTTTCCAAAATTAATTTATATTACACCTATAACAGAAAAGCATTACTACTAAATTGCAAAAGTGGATTTTGTAAGTAAAAATATTAGCATGATTTAGATATTATGTTTTCAAACAGACTAAGTTATCCACCAATATATTTTTATCAAGAATATAGTGTATTAACCGTCTATTTTTCCATGACACTTATAAGACATTGAAATTGGAGTTTAAGACGGTGTTAAAGACCGTTGTTCACTGTAGGCAGTGTTAAATTCCATCAATTTAAAATACAGAATTATGCATTATAGTAGAGCACTTCTAGCAATATCTTAAAATTTAATAAAATCAAAGCAAATCTGTCGTCTCTGGTCCCTTGCAAACAATGTCCTTTCTCTTCGAGATCGATAAATGAGTAATATAAAATATAAATTGTTGTAAATAAGTTGCACGATCTAACTATAGAAGAAAATATTGTCATCACAGTTACTCAGTGTATAGAGTGAGGGCATGTTGCACGCGGGTCCACGATATCATATAATTACCTTCAGTGTCCACCGTTAGCTGTAACTGTTTTAATATGTCACTTTTTCTGCTGTGTCTTTTTTTAACAGAAACTTATTTAGCAGCCACGACCCCCAGATACACAAGCACACTTGTTAGGAGACTTTTTGATGGTGCAGATAATTATATTTTATGTAACTGGAGAGAATATTTATTGTAGCCTATAAAATATGATTTTTTTCCATCATTTTAGAATATATACTATGTTATCAACAACTAAGTAAAATGAATATTTTACCTCATTTATCCGTGGTAACCTAAAAAATCATCTTATGCCATTTAAGTAACTCGATGTACGAGTATTTTCTTTTAAAATTACGTTAATACAGAAAAAAACTTAAAAAATGAGAAAAACATGCTATATTCTTTAAAAGAATTATTAACTGGTTCGTTGGAAAGAACTTAACGTGCTTTATTTTAATTACTTAAAAGCATCCTAACGACGGTATTTCAAAGTTTCGATAATTTGCATTTCTTTTAATTTGTTTTTTCTTGTTGCTGTTAATAGAGAAAACATAACTGTTTATAATTACTTTAATTAAATTTTGTGGAAGTTGGTCATAAATGCATTATGTTTTATTAACTACCAGAAATTTTTTCTTGTGTGATTATATAAAAAAGTATAATTTCATTGAGTAATTACATTTTTACACTTATAAAGAAATACAAAAATCGAAATGTTCTTAAACTAATGGATAAGGTTAATACTTATATTAAGTTGCTTATATGAAATTGTATCATGAAAATATAACACATGCTGTTTAATTATCGAAGTGCATTTCTTTGCACTTATTTTCTGCACGTACTTATTACGTGTTCTTCCGCCTTCGAAAAATAAGCTATCAAAACGAGTCGCGATTTTAATGAACGCGGCAGCGCACTGCCTCGCCAAGTTGTCATATCCGAATCCTTAAGTGGAAAATCCAGAAATGTCATTAAGCATTGCCAATATGATTTGACAGGATAATGATTAGAGAAATTAATTTTTCTTGCAAATGTAACTGTTTTTATTTCTTTAATATTCATGATCAACAAATAATTTTATCTCATTTTATTTCTGAGTAATTTAATGAAAAAACGACAACTTAATTCGAGATCCAGGTCACGTTATTCTCTGATTAATATGATACTTATAATGTGTTTTCATGGGTTTCACCTACAACTGTATAACATTTTCTGTCAATTGCCACTCTCAGACTCGATGCCTTTGTATTTATTCACAGGTATTCCACTTTGATTCATTAGAAATTGAAGTATGCGGGCCAAAGAGGGCCTTCCTTTGAACTGAAAATGTCTTTGCTTTGATCGGATGAGTTCGAGTCTTGAAATAAAACTCAGCACTTCAAAGCACATTTAAACTTTGAGTATCCCATTGACACAGTATGAAACTAGATAGGATTATTCAACTATCTTGCTTACATGAAATAAATTCCTGAACAATTTGTTAACCATGTTGTCGCCAGGTTCTACAGAAACAATCAGTTATACACATTTTTATGCACATTTTTACTTTCCTTATATACAATATACATAATGTATAAGGAAAGTATTGTGACGGGGTCGAAAATACGAATTGGTGTTTTTGACGGGAGAGCACGTTTCAAGCATCCCTGATCACGAATCACCGTGTGTGTGTGTATGTCAGGGAGCCTGTGGAGACGATATTTCACGAACGAATGGAGCGATTCGAATGAAATTTGGTACAAAATCACAATCTGTGAATACTGGAAGCCTATTGTTTTTAAACGTAATCAAATGTTCAGAACCCCCCCCCTAAATTTTCGAGTGAAATTTTGAAAAAGTCATCAAAAGATCAAAACCTGTAATAAAGTTACGCAAATAGACATTTCTTATGTAATTTTTCCTTAGAAAACGATTGACATAAACTTTAGAACGCTAGCATGAACCGTTCTTGCGATATTGCACATTTTTCAAACAAATTTATCAAAAAATCCCATAAATTAAAAAAAATATTAACTGTTGAGAAACATGTTCACTTTTCATATGGAATAACATACGATAAATTTGCTGACATCATTCTCGGGGATCTAGCTCGTTCCATTCATGAGAAAAGATACTTTGAGTAATACTTTTGTATTTGAACGCCAATAGTCATTTATCTGCTATAAGACTAACTTATTTCTCCATCCATAACGTTTGCCGAGATTTTGGCGACGAAATTGGCGAGATGTCGCCAACTTGGCGACTTTTTTTAGATGTTGCCAAATTAACAAAAATCTCGCCAAATGGATAAAAATGACGCTAAATCAATGAAAATGACTACTAATTGTAGAAAATCCAGTATCTTGGAAAGCATATAAGTATCTACTATAAGAAAAACCTATTTTTTACTGTAAAAGTAGTAAATTCATTGCATTATATAAGGAAAGTTATGTGTTGCCCACATCAGATTTTTTACATTGTTTTTATACGTCACAAATTGCCTTTGTCATGCAGTCCCCTGGCAGAGAGACATAAAAATGTGGTTGTTCTCACTAACCCTATGATTATCTAAAATCTACAAATTCTTTGACGTTTTTAAATTACTTTTGTTTAGCTATTTCGTTAAGTATTATTTAAGTTATTTTTTAACTTGATTGATAAAAATATATATTTGAAAATTCTGTCTGCAACGGGTAATTACATAATATTCTATATGCTTCTATGTAATCTGATTCGTTCACAAGACAGTACAAAAATTTTGAGTTCTTACAAGCAGCAGGTATTTTAATTTGCATTTCAAATGTAGTTTTCTTAAGTACATATATTCAATAACTCATGTTGCTATCAAATAAACATGTATTAATAACCAGTTATTGCTTGACTATTTAATTGAACTAACTTCGTTCGGCAATTTAAATCATTTCTAAATTTTGCAAATGTATTATTAACTCGTTATCCTACAAAGAGTTGTTTGAAAACGCTTACAACTTCAGATAAAATGTTGATTATATACACAAATATTTGTATTTTTTATATTTAAGTTTACCTCGTATAATCAATTGGAAAACTGTAGGATTTAAATAACTAAACTTGTTCAGTACGAATTTTGCATTTATGAAATACTAGCAGCATACCCGTTCTTCGTACGGAGTATATAATATAAAGAAACTTGAAATTCACAATCATGCGCAAATCCTTATAGTATACTAAATGACATTTTTAATCAAAATATTCTGTTAAAATATTTAATACATTGCTCCTAAAAAGAAGTTTAAGAATCTCCGTACTCGCTATATAAAATTATCTTTATGGACATATCTGAAGAATAAAACACCCTTATGTAAGCAAATATAAAAAAAAAATATGGAATTGAATATAAATAAAAGCATATGCAAAATAAAAGCGTTAAAATTGTATGGGGTCCGTACTAATTATATACGCGTATATTAGAAAATATAACCTCTATTAGTAGATTACATGTATAAATTGAAAATACCAATAAACCCGTAATCTTTTAATCTGAAGACAGTCATTTATTCCAATATATGTCAAAATGAAAGTGCTAAAATTATAGGGGAATATATAAACGTACTACTTATAATGTCCGATTATTAGTAAAAGATTACCCGTATTGCAATATGAGTCTCAAATGCTTTTGGCAAAATACAACAGACGACGTAATAAATTGAAAATACCATTAATCCCCCTAATCTTCATACCAGAAGACTGTAATTGATTCCAATATATACGCCAATATATGTCAAAATATATGCCAATATACATGTACTACTTATATTCTCGTATGTTAGAAGATATACCCGTGCATTCCTAGAAGATTACTCGTACAACGTACAATATGCGAGTGTCAGCAATTTTTGCCGCAATAAAACAATGGCGTAATAACTTAAAAATATCAATAATCACTGAATCAATAATTCCGGAATATATCAATAATAATAATGTTTAAACCTGAAGAGTGTAATTGATATTATTCAGTCCAAATTGAAATGGCAATGAAATTTATTTTATATACATATCTTCATTATTCAAATCGGAAAGGATTTAATAAAAATCGTCTGCCGCATAAACACATTGGATTTAAATCCGTTGCTAAGCGACGTATCATTTGCTTCAAATAAATTGGTAGAAAAAATATCGTCTAAATAATTATATTTCTATGGAACTTTTAGCGACATTTTAAAAAATCGCCAAATTTATCGCCAAGTGGGACTGTGGAACTGACAGTCCCACTTGGCGACAAATTTACGAAATATCATCACAATACTATCCCCTAACAAAACACAATTAATTTCATTTATTTAGCTCATTTTTATCAATTTCAAGATATTTTTATAGATTTGAAAATATTTTTATCAATTTAGTGACCTTTTAAAAATTCGCTAAATATATTACTAAGTAGGATGGTTGGTCTGACAGATAAATGCTAACCAAACATCATTTCAGTACTCTCTTCTAACAAAACAAAATAAATTTCATTGATATGCGTCGTTTTTATCAATTTGGCGACATTTCCGTCAAATTGGCAAAGTTTAAGAAAAGTTGTCAAATTAGCGATATCCTGCCAAATTCGTTGCTCTGAATTTGCAGATCTGAATGAAACATCCTTATCCCGTTTCAATATACTAAATGAAACACTACAATTGTATTAGAAGATATACCCGCTCTACTCTTTTTCTGTTTCAACAATCGGCTAAATGAAGTTATTGGCTAAACACAATATATGAGTTTAGTAGCTAAATACGATATAAGCTTGAAAACTCTTTGCCAAAATAAATGAAATTGATGTACGCAGTCAGCAATTAATATAATTAAAAGAAAAATCAAACCGTTCATACATAAGATATACTTTTATATCCATTTATCCATTTATTTATTATTCAAATCGAAAAAAAATAATAAAAACATTAACAAACTCATTTAATTTAATTGCGATGCCGAACAACATGATTTGTCCTCATAAAATGTTATAATTTATTAACCACTAACAGCACACCAGTTCGTCGTACGGAGTATATAATATAAAGAAACTTATAGTTCGCAATCATGTCCAAATTCTGTTAAAATATTAAATTTATTGCTCCTAAAGAGAAGCTTAAGAATATATGTTCTCACTATGCAAAATTATCTTCACGGGCAGATCAAAACATCCTGGCCCATTTTGTAAGCAAATTTTCAGAAGAAAAAAAAGGAATTGAATCAATATATGCAACCCAGTACTAATCATATTGTCGCAGATTAGAAAATATGCCAATGTGTTAGTAGAAGATTAACCGTATTACAATATAAGTCTCAAAAATATTTCCCAAAATAAAAGAGATGACATAATAAATTGAAAACATCAATAATATCCGTACTCTTTATACCAGAAGGTCGTAATTGATTCCAATATATGCCAATATATATCAAAACATATGTCAATATACCTGTACTACTTATATTCTCGTAGATTAAAGGATATACACGTGTGTTTGTAGAAGATTATTCGTACAACATACAATATGTGAGTTTAAACAATTTTTGTCATAATAAAATAATTGCATAATAACTTGAAAATATCAATAATCCCTGAATCAATAATCCCCGAAAATATCAATAATAATAATTTCTAAACCTGAAGACCGTAATTGATATTTTCCAGTCAAAAATGCTATAAGAAAAATCAAATCGTTCTTTTCTGAAATATATTTTTATATCCATTTATTTATTATTCAAATCCAAAAAATAATTATTAAAATTAACAGACAGATTTAATTTAATTGCGTTTCTGAGTAACATGCTATAAGATAGAATCTTATATCATGTTAAATATGTCATGTCTTATATCATAAACTGCGAAATTAAATAACCATTTTGATTTCTTTATACTTCTCATTGTTCCATAAAATCTTGTTTTAAATAAAACATGGAGATAGATTTCCACTTTAAATCATGTTTCAAACAGTTCATGTTTTCAGAAAGTGACTAATTAGCGCAAAAAATCTCCCATCAAACTCAGAGATTAAATTTTAATTCACTTTCAAATGATTTTCAAGCTTTTAGGAGTTCCGTTTTTCATTAATATCTCGACAACCCCTGGTCTTAGAAACTCGAAACTTGGGCAAAATTTATCGGGGGCTATTTCAAGGCTATTCACCAAATTTCATTAAATTTGGTTCAGCCGTTTTCCCGTGATGATGAGACAAACGAAAATTTCGTTTTTTACTAATATCTCGAGAACCACTGGTCGTAAAAACTCAAAACACGGATATAATTTTAAGTGGGGCTATTTCTAGGCTACCCACAAAATTTCATCAAATTCGGTTCAGCCGTTCTCCCGTGATGATGGGACAAACAGACAGACAGACAGACAGACAGACAGACAGACAGACAGACAGAGAGACAGACAGATTTTCATTTTTATTTATATAGATTAGTAGATTACATATATAAATTGAAAATATCAATAAATCCGTAATCTTTAAATCAGTAGGCAATAATTAATTCCAATATGTGCCCAAATGAAAGTGCTAAAATTATATGGGAAGATAAACCCGTACTACTTATAATGTCATACATTAGAAGATATGTCCTAGTGTTAGTAAAGGATTACCCGTATTATAATATGTAGTTTGAAAATTTTTTACCAATATATAACAGATTACTTAATAAATTAAAAATATCAATAATCCCTGCCATCTTCATACCGGAAGGCTTGATTCCAATATATGCCAACATACATGTACTACTTATATTCTTTTAGATTAGAAGATATACCCTTGCATTTGTAGAAGATTACTCGTACAACGTACAATATATGAGTTTCAACAATTTTTGCCGCAATAAAACAATGCCATAAGAAATTGAACATATCAATAATCTCTGAATCAATAATCCCTGAAAACATCAATAATAATAATGTTTAAACATGAAGATCGTAATTGATATTATCAGTCAAAAATACGATGGCAATGAAATTTATTTTATATACATATCTTCATCATTAAAATCGGAAAAGATTTAATAAAAACCTTCTTCCTCATAAACACATTAAATTTAAATCTGTTGTTAAGCGACATGTTATGATTTGCTTCAAATAAATTGGTGGTCAAAATATCGTCTGAATATCTCTAATGAAGGTTTGGCGACATTTTAAAAAATCGCCAAATTTATCGCCAAGTGGGACTGTAGAACTGACAGTCCCACTTGGCGATAAATTGACGAACCATCATCAAAATATTATCCCCTAAAAAAACACAATTTCGTTTATTTAGGGCAATTTATCAATTTCAAAATATGTTTATGGATTTATAAATATTTTTATCAATTTGGTGACATTTCAAAAATTCGCTAAATGTGTTACTAAGTAGGGCGGTTGGACTGACAGACAAATGCTAACGAAACACCATTTCAGTACTTTCTTTTAGCAAAACAAAATAAATTTCATTGATTTACGTCATTTTTATCAATTTGGGGACATTTCAATCAATTTGGTAACTTTTAAGAAATTTGCCAAGTTAGCGATATCCAGTCAAATTCGTAGCTCTAAATTCGCAGATCTGAATAAAATATCGTGATCCAGTTTGTATATACTAAATGAAAACACTCAAATATTGTTAGAAGAAATACCCATTCCACTCTTTTTCTGTTTAAACAATTGGATAAATGAATTTATTGGGTAAACAAAATATGAGTTTATTAGCTAAACACAATATATAAGCTTAAAACCTCTTTGCTAAAATAAATGAAAGTGGTGTATGCAGTTCGCAATTAATATAATTAAAAAAAATCAAACCGTTCATTTATAAGATATATTTTAATACCCATTTATTTAATATTCAAATCGAAAAAATAATAATTATCATTAGCAAACATATTTAATTTCATTCCTTGGCCGAGCAACACGATATAAGATAGAATCTTCCTCATAAAATGCGAAATTAAATAACCATTTTAATACCTTTATACTTCTAATCGTTGAGTAAAAGCTTGTGAAATACAAAACATGGAGGTAGATTTTTCCATTTAAATTCATGTTTCAAACAATTCATGCTTTCAGATAGTGACTATTTAATGCAAAAATCCTGCATCAAACTCAAAAATAAAGTTTTAATTCCCTTTGACGTTTTAAACAAACGATTTTTATCCTTTGCGTTTGGATAAACCACGGAGGTGGAGAGTAGAACTGCTATAAAAAAAGTTCCGTTTTTCATTAATATCTCGACAACCCCTGGCCTTAGAAACTCGAAACTTGGGCAAAATTTATGGGAGACTATTTCAAGGCCACCCACAAAATTTCATTAAATTCGGTTCAACCGTTCTCTCGTGATGATGAGATAAACGAAAGTTTCGTTTTTTACTAATATCTCGAGAACCACTGGTCGTAGAAATTTCAAACATAGACTAAATTTTAAGTGGGGCTATTTCTAGGCTACCCACAAAATTTCATCAAATTCGGTTCAGCCGTTCTCCCGTGATGATGGGACAAACAGACAGACAGACATACAGATTTTCAATTTTATTTATATAGATTGCTAAGAATTATAATTGAATTTCAATAAATTTATATAACATAGAATATTTATTTCATTAAAATTCATTCAAAGTTCTATAAAATAAATTTAATTAATTTCCTGAATGAACGATTCACCTTATACCCTCTCGACACATTAAGGGGTTATGTGTTCAAAAATAGGAATTTACACAACCAACAACAAATTCACCTTTCCCAAAAAAATAATTTAATTTTCATGCCTTATTCATAATCCAGAGAGCAAATGAGACTAGTTAAATTAGAAATGCAACTTTTGTAAGTGAAACAATTAGAGATTTGAGAATTACGATTTGAACAATTCTTAACTATTTACCAAACTAGTTTTAATTGTTAGATATATCAAATTTTTTTTTAGTTATGCCTTTTACAAAACGCAGGAGTTTTGGACCATGTTTAAAATAAAATAGAGAATCAGCCCCTTGGCTCCTTGTATATTGTTACAACATGCCCTCTGGCATCGTGGGTGAACTCTCATGTCACAAGAATGAGTCCAAATTCTTGAATAACTAACCCGCTTATTCGCGAACACAGCAATATACAGTAAAACAACACTTAAATGCTTCACTTCTTTAAAAATTTGACTGATACTACTATCATAACATTGGCGATTATCATTTCACAAAACAGACGCTACTGTTCTTAAAACATTGATGAGGGTCACAGTCAAATATAGTTCGTATATCGTCAACTGCTCTCTGACTAAGTTATGATTCCTTTTATAGATTCTGGTTAGAAGATTCTGGCAATCTCTAATACTTTCGCGATACTTCTCGAAACTTTGGGAAATTGCCAAATCTGGCAACTTTTCTTCGACATTTGGTATTCTGGTAACCCTAGTCTCACGTCATAGGAAAGCGTGTACAGTTTTTTAACCGTCTGGTTAAAATATATATATATCAGTGAGGGAATATTATACGTTCGCAACAATATCAACCACTTTCCTTGCGTAATTATTCTGTGATTTGATAAGAAACCTGTTACAGAATGTATTTATTTCACACAATATGGGTTTTGGTGAATTGTTGTAAAATTTAGGAATGGGTACAACAAATATATGCACAGGAGTATATTGTACAGTCTGTTAAAAATGTCCACCGTCAACAACAATGCACATTTAAATTCCAAAAAGATTATAACGCGTAATTTGGCAAGCGTTGCAGGTGTCACCTTGTTAAAGTATCAGATGATACGTATTTTAACAGGTATTTATTGACATTTATATACTCTTTCGCTCGTTCTTAATGTCGAAATCTATTGTACTAATTAGATAAGCTTTTATATCTTTGTAATTGACATTTTTTTCCACCTCTCTGTTTTGCTATGTTCATTACCCTAACTTTATAAATTCTCCAATAGGGGCGTTGCAATCAACTTTATTCTATCGGGCACGACAATTTTACTATATATGGCAGATCTAACGTAGATAATCATGGGATTTTCCTTTGAATGTTGTTGGAGTGCGTATAAACTTTTCTAGAAATCATGTATGATTAAATTATGTTATTTTATGTTGTAGCCAGATACAACTACTTTTTGGCATTCCATATCCGTAGATCAGAGGCATGTTTACGTAAATAGTTAATAAGTTAGGAAAAAAGACGACGAACGTTATCTACGTTTAAATTAAAGTTAAGTTATTATGATTTGTACGAATTTGGAGCCAGCGTAGAACAATTATTTGTTACAATAATATTAAAGAACGTCTTCAATTTTTACTTTCTCATACAATAGAATTCGCGATGAATGTGAATTCAGCATGTGGCTGTCTTTTGTGATACATTTTAATTATTTGAATTCTAAACCTCATACTACGAGCTAACCCGTCTTGATCCCACCATAGGAATGTACCGTTTTTGTGAAATAACTGAAGGGCCAGAGCAGCTATGAAGTCCGAATATATATGTTGCTATCATGTTTTGTATGTCTTAATTCTCTGGATTTTTAACATTCCGGTCTAGCCAGTTTTGTGTTCGCCATAGGAATGTGCTCATTTTGGTAATATAACTCGAGAATTGGTTCAGGTAGAATGTCCAAATATTTAGTATTTTGTTTTTTTATTTAGTGTTATGTTTTAATTTTTTTGTATTTTAAACCTTATCGGGTTAACCCACCTTGCCCTCACACCTCCACAGGAATGCATTCTGTTTTAGATAATTACTCGAGAACAGGAGCGACTACAACGTTTAAATACAGTATATCGTTGTCTTTTGTGTGGTATATTTTAATTCTTTGAATATTCAACCTTAATGCGATAGCTCGTTCTGTGCCAGACAAATGAATGTACTCGTTTTGGAGAAATAACTGGAGAAGCGGAGTAGCTATAAATTCCAAATTCATTATGTCGTTGTCTTTTGTGGTATATATTAATTCTCTAGATTATTAACTTTACCGGGCTAACCCGTTCTGGAACCGTCGTAGGAATGTCGTTTTGAAGGAACTACTCGAGAACCGGAGCTGCTAGAAAGTCCAACTATGTCTTTGTTTTTAGTGGTATACTTCAATTCTCTGGAATGTTAAGGTTATTCGTCTAGTTTGTTCTGGACCCGCCACAGGAATACACACGTTTGGAGGAATAACTCGAGAAGTGGATCAGCTAGAACGTCCAAATGCAGCATGTCGTTAACTTTTGTGGTGTTTATTTTTTAATTCTGCATATTTTGAATCTTACAGGCAATCTGGTTTTGCCCCCCCTCCCTAATACAAATGAGCTAATGTTTAGAGAATAACTCAACAGCAGCAGCCAGAATGTTCGAAGTCAGTATATCGTTGTTCTTTGTGGTATATTTAAAAATTTTGAACTTTCAATCCTATTGAGACCGTCATAAGAATGTATTCACTTTGGGGAATGACTAGAGAACCGGAGCAGCGAGAATGTCCAAATTAAGTATGTCTTGTCTTTTGTAGTATATTTTAATACTTTGGATTATTAACCTTATTGAGATGGCCCGTTCAGAGCCCATCCTTGGAATATACTCGTGTGGGTGGAATTCCCCGATAACCCAAGCAGCTAGAAAGTTCACATTTAGTGTTGAAGGCCCAGACCACACGACCAACCCAGGGGTTTATGGTAGCAAATTGTGTGGCCGGCCGATTCACATTTAGTGTGTCGTTTCCTTTATTTTGTGGTATATTAATGCTTTATATTTTGAAACTCATCGGGGTAGCTCGTGTTTGCTGGACAAACGTAATCATTTGATCGCGATTCTCTAATTTTTCCCGGAAGTAGTCCAAAAATACCACTTTGTTTTGCGTACATCCGTTCACGGGAACGACTCACGGAGTTTTTTCAGTAAGTTTCTTCATGCGGATTGGGAGTTAGACATATGCACCGACTCATTTGCATACTAAATGAGTCGGACATTGGAATTCGTTCCGGGAGGTACAGATCTCATGGTATAAAGATAGGAAGCACGCATTGGATTATCAGACGGACGATCGAGACGTCAGACGGAAGCAATCGGTAGAAGTGGTCGTCGCCGTTGTAGTCGTAGTAAACGACGATAGTTAGACATGGCGAGAATACGCATTAGTATTCAAATACGATGATTTGTATTTGAGATATGTATTGTGTGACCGGAATAGCTGAACTTTAGATTTAAATAGCTGTTTAGTTAAGTAGCGAAATGAATATTGCTGATCCTTAGAATGGACGCGTAGCAGAAATATTCACATAACTTAATGTACTTGTACAGTGTTGAAGGTGAAAGCAGGCAACTAAATTATCTACAGTATTTAGTAGAAGGTAGCGTTTAGTGCTGTTTATTAACTGTGTGTGTTTATCTAGTCAAATCAACACTTACGATTCCCACAACTGTGATATGTCTTGATAATACAATGTGGACTTCCTGTGTATGCTGTAAACTCCAAAAATGAATATAGTTCAATCTGTATTTTTCATACAGCATTTTATCTTTATTGCGTTATGTAATACTGGCAATGATACCTTCGTCTTTCAATAAAAACGAGGTTGGATTTTTGAAACTTGACTTTTCTTTTTCATTGACACCACTGGGCATACTTTGCTACACTCTGTACACTCTGATGATTTATACGGAGATAAATTCATATTTTCAACTGTGTTTGACACCCCCAAACAAATGTAGTCAGTTTTAGGGAATTACTCGAGAACAGGAGCAGCTGGAATTTTCAAATTCAGTATCTGGCTGTCTTTTATGGTATATTTTAAATCTTCGAAATTTCAACCTTATCAGGCAAGGGCCTCTACCTGGGACCGCAAAAAGAATGCACTCGATTTTGGGGAATAACTCGAGAACCGCAGAAACTAAATGCCTAAATTTAGTATGACGTTGTCTTTTGTGATATACTTTAAGTCTCTGGATTGTTAACCTTATCGGGATAGGGAATGTGTGTATACTTGTTTTTGTTGTTGTTGTTGTTGAAACCCAGACCGTCCGACCTACCAGAAAGGTGTAAGGTAACTGTTTGGACGGTCGCCAAGTGCCACCCAATTTAGACCGGAACCCAGTGGGGGAGGCATCCACAGGGACCGTACCCTCCTTCCCCTACCACCAACCTCTCGGAAGGACTATACTTGTTTCTGTGGAATAACTCAAGAACCGGAGAAACTGGAATGTCCAAATTTAATATCAGGCTTTTTATTAAGTGGTATTCTTTAATTTTTTGTATTTAAAATTTATAGGGCAGTCTGTTTCACCCCATATCTCCTCATGGGAATATACCGGTTATGTCATTGATGCTATCGAATAAAAAATGTAGAAAATGTGGCATACATTTAATGTCGGTAGACCTACCAAAATTATTTTCGAAGTTTAAAATGTATCCCGGTGTTAAAATTCTTCATTGTACCAGAAATATAAACTAGGAGGCGTAAAAAGTCAGTAAGTTCTGTAAATCATCTAATGCATTACCTATAATATATAAGGACTGAAGGTATATTCGTCACGACTTTCACGTAAAAGTTACCATTTAATGAGATTGAAAATAAATGATGTGCCTTACTTGTTAGTCTGGTCTGACTTTTTCCAGATGCAAAAAATAAAGTCAAATGTACATTTCAGGTATCGTTCATTACTACCACTACTCGGGAAATCACGTGTAAATTCATATGTAGTGGAATTACATTTAAATCATACATTGCTATGTTGTACCGCAATAAACCCTCCAATTATTTTTGCGTTTTGTGTAAGTCCTGAAAAGAATTATTAATTAATACAATGCTAAATTGATCACACCATTCAAGCTTAAACAATACCATTTATTAACAACATCAATTTTCATTAATTATTTTAGCGGAGGGGACATATGCGACCAGAATTATTATAATTCTGGTCGCATATGTATCGTCTCTAGCACCTGTGACAATTGCTGAGTACATACCTTCCAATTTAGTCTTGAGCTTTATCATATCTCAAAGGTTTGCATCAGTCTTAGTGCTGAAGTACTGCCATAACTCTGTGGTGCGTGGCTCCGACTCGTACTTTGAATGCACTCGCACATTGATCTCTTTCCATTATTTTGGAACCTATACGGGACACTCTACAGATCTGTTAGGTTTTTCATTCATCTCCACTCGTGCTCTTAAGTCAAAATCGTGATTATTTCTGCCATGCTTCTAACTCAAAATTCCAGCATCTTCACTTACCATGTCTGATCTCCATCTCTTATTATCGTTGTCTGCTCTAAGCTGTGGTTCCCTCGGCGGTGGGGTGGGGTTAGCTCCGCCTATCTTCTTTTTGACGCTCATTGGTTCTTCTTAACCCGATGGCATCATTTCACATTTAGAAAGACCCCTCTCAGCCCCTCTGGTATGGCACCCCTAATTTTATAGTCTCTTGACCTTTAGGTTAACTTCGTCATAAACCTCGGTGACAGCCAGACTACAGCTTTGTTAGCCGTTCTGGGCATCATAAATTCCATAAATAAAAGTGTCTCATGTGAGAACAATTTCTGGTCTCACAGTAGGTTTTACTGATTGGCTGATCTGACTTTGTGAAAATTTGAAAGAAATTAAGTCTAGTCGTAAATACATTCCCCATGTCGTTCATTACCACCGCTCGTGGATACATCGGTTCTGTAGCACTTTCGATGCCACACATAATAGTAATATGTGAATACTCACTATATTGAGTCACGGAAGGTGGTACAGTTTAAGCATGACATTTTTTAATTCAAATTAGTTGACCCTTCTTTTCACACCCATAATCATTCATTTTTTCTTGGCATCCTTTTCCGCGATAAAGCTTTCGAATGGGTAAATGTCCTCCACCTCTCCTGCTTCATGGCATGAACTTCGCTTTAAAATAAGACAAACATTCTGAATTCGCATCAAAAGACATTTACCCAGAGATCGAATTCAATTTTTCACGAAAAAATTAACAAAAACAGGAATTCTGATATAAAATATAGGAATTTAAATTGCGATTTTTTACATAGCGTTAAAATTAGATTTGAAATGGAACGCTAAAAAGCGAGATTTCTTTTAAATAGCGCTAAAATTCGCACTTTATAAATAGAGTGCTAAAATTTTCAATTATAATTAAAAGTGCTAAAATACTCAACTTTGTGCTAAAATATGTGATTTAATTTGAGAGTGATAAAATATCGATTTTATTCAAAAGCGCTAAAATGCGACAATGCAGTTCAAAAACGCCAAAAATGGCATTTTAAAATTGGCAAAATTTGTAGTATTTTAATTAGGACTAGGAAGACTAGGAAGAACTAGGAAGAACTTTAAAGACTAGGAAAAACTGTAGAACTGATCTCGACCTTTTGTGCTCTTTCTGAAAAATGAATTTGTGCTTTACGTTTTACAGATTATGAATTATAGTACGTTCTCTTGAAAATCCCGAATTTTACCGCTCTTACACATTTTTTTTCAAATTTTATCACTTTTTCATGAAAACAGTCTGTTCTACCGATTTTCTTCACTTAGTTTCATACATCGTATCATTAACTCCTGGAATATTTTTATTGATACGTACACGATTGGTCATACAATCCAAAAAAGGGGGTTCGAAATGTGTAAAATTAGTAAAAAGAAGGGAATAAAAGGAAAGTAAAAATTATTCTCTAAAAGTAGGAAAAGTAGGAAAAAGCAGGAATTGTGCGATCCCTGCATTTACCTCTTACATTCGATCACTGTCTGCCATTCGTTAACTTAAGTTTCTTGTCAAAAAACTGATATGGGCAGCACATAACTTTCACTACCGAATCAATTTCATTTTCTCTTAATTTCTTTAATAATTCATTAAATTGGGGTTTATTCCACAAAATAACACTGGATGTACACTTTTAATTCACTTTCTGCTTTTATTTGGTAACTGGACATTTTTTATGGTGGCGTAACAAATATGCGAAAAAACTCAAATATATGGAGAACGATAAGTCCTAGAGTAATCGGATTGATCGTAGTTTACTTCTCGTCAAAATTATGTATAAAATAAGCACTTAATTGATACATTTAAGCATACGTAGTCTTTTATTTTAGATGTTGACGATTTTTGTAAGCCATTGCGTTAAAAAAGCATATTCTTATTTTTCGAATCGCACCAAAATCTTATAAGCACCAGGGTATCCGAAAAGAAAATTATCAACCATTTTTGGTAATATTTGGTCAATTAAAGTTTTAGGTAGAACGGATTCATAAGGTATTTGCCGGCAGTGAAGCAGAAACCGGCGAGATTTTCATCCCGAATTGTACCCAAATCTAATCAGAACCGATGTCACACACAATTGACTTACCTATAAAATTTTACAAAATTTCGTGTTCTAAAATCTCCAAATCGCGTAGTTCATTTCGAAACTCCAGTTGCGATTTCCGAACACAATCCCAATAGTTTCCCTATACGCTACTACCTTGCGCGAAAAAAATATAAGGACAACATATAATTGAATGAAAATATACTTTATTTTCATTTCATCAAAATGAATTTTTGGTTTTTATGAAATTATAACATAACATTTACAACACTTAAAACAACAAATATGAACCTTACAAAAGTTGACCTTATAGAGATTATCACTAAAATATAGAAAAAAGTATAAGGACATGTTCTAAATTACTTAACATTTCTCTTAATAATCAAGAAAACAACATTTTTTTCAATTACTTGAATAAGCCGAAAGGTCATCGATGCTGAAAGTTCTTTTAAAGTGTCAATTGAAATGTCATTCCAAACTTGTTTGATGGCTAACACAAGATCCTGTTTACACTAATATTGTGTGCGATTTTTATAAACTTCTCGGGCTAGAAGGCCCCATAAAGTTTCCATTGGATTGAGATCGGGGTTCCTCGCCGGCCCATCAAGTAAATTTACTGAATTAGCTTCAAACCAGAGTTTTGCACTCTTAGAAACATGTATAGAAGCGTTATCCTGCTGGAAAATATAGTCTCCTGAAGTAATTAGTGGGGCCTCAGGTCAAAAATGTTCACATCACATATCAACATATTTGTCAGAGTTCACTTTGTAGTTGATAAGGACTATAGGTGTGGTTCCGTTTAATGCAAATGTGCCGCAATTCATTACTGTGTCTCCACCGTATTGACGTTTGGAAAAAACTTCTTTGGATTTACGTAGAATATACCAAAAATAGAGAAAACCGTCTGGTCCTTCAAGATTGAACTTTTTTCGTCCGAAAAAATTACATAAATCCATTTTGGACCGAGAGAAATGTATTTTTCTGAAAATTCCTGTCTAAGATCCTTATGTCCCTTTTTAAGAGGCGGGCGTGACATAACTTTCCATACCAAATATTCGGATGTTTATTCAAAACATTTTGAACTGTTTGTGTGGAACATGGTGTCATAAGGTAAAGTTGTCCTTATAAAAAATTACTATACTAGGACTTACCTTTGATGCCTTCACTAAGGGTGGAGCATATAAACTCTCGGTTCTCAAGCCGGAGAGACAAATACACAAGACATAAATAAACACACTTATCTAAATTGATCAATATCTTTAATATTTAATTTCATATATAGAGATAAATCTTGATTATTCATAATATTATTCATACTCCATTTTTATAATACATCTAGCGCTACCAATATTTCATTAATAAACACATTTATAACACATAATATAATTTACACATATATTTAGACACTTTCTTTTAATCTACCGCAACTCAAAATAGTTCTTTTAGTTTAAAATATAAGAACTCGTTATTACGACGTAGATTCGTACGAACTAATTGTTCATTATTCTATAATCGTTAAATGTGTGTGTGTGCCTTCCGTGACAACTAGTGACAAATGTAAGCATAAATACCTATTCTCTTGCATTTGGACACTTAAGCGCGCAATCACTATGCTGAAAGCCACTATTACACATCATATTCCGGAGCCACGCTTTCTTCTAGCGCTCACAGTAGATATTTTTGCACAGACTTAATTGACATGTTGCGAGGTCGTTGTCGAAAATTCAAATCTGTCGAACTCTCTGGAACAAACTTTGGGACACTTTTCTATTTCCACCTTTGGTTTCATACCACTGCTCCCAGTTGTCGTTGACGCAGAAGGGGATGAACGCTGTTTATTTATGTTTGCGTTCCAATTGGTTTCCTCTGCTGCATTTACATTGCTCATTAGCTTGCTTGGCATTTGTAATTGAAATTACAAAATGTCGCCACGCTTTACGACACATGGTAAGTCCAAATTTCTTTTATCTTCATTTGCAGTTTCTTTTTTCTCGCAAGCTCTTCTTACAATTATTTTCTGTCAATGAGCTAGAATTTCTGGTCTTCCACTTTGTTTTTCATTCCATACATTTCAGGTTCTTTTAGAAAATTGTATACTACAGTTTCAGATATTTTAATTTTTTTCGAAATTTCATACCCATTCAATCCACATTCTTTAAAAGCAAGAATTTTCCCTTTTTCAAGGTTAGACAGATGAGTTCCTTTTGGCATCGTACAAAAATCATGAAAAAATGAGGCAAGTGCGAATTTTTTTTATTAGAAACTCAGTCTTTTTATTTGAAATATTCATTTTCTGCTTTCAAATATGCAAATTTTACTATCATTTTAGATGAAACAACAGTTTCCTTATACTATTTTCTAAGATCATATGTGTTTAACATTTATAAAATAAAACTATACATATTTATTTTTGTAAAATTTAGTTAATTTACATGAAAAAGAACTTAATTTTATCAATAATTTTACTGAAGAAATTTGAATACATTTCCGTCTAAAAGATTTCTAAATTTGGCGAGTTTTCGCTTGTCCTTATACTTTTTTCGCGCACTGTATGTTTTGCGAGGAAAGTAAAAATTCTGATATTCTTACTACATATTAATTCCCAAACTTGGCCTGAATGGTGTACTAAACTGCAGAAAAGCAGGAAGACATATCACTTTGAGTTTATAGCACGTCGAGCCCTGTATAGCTCCAGACCGGAACAAAACGACCCGCTGGCCGTGGACCCGTGAGGCTACCGCGATTACGAACAGCAAAGCAGATCGAAATTGCTGCAAAGTAACATATTTAACCGCAACCATCGACGCTACTAAAAGCAATACGCTTCCAAAAACTGACAGCTTCTTTACACCACTCTTAGCTCTACTTTCATTAGTCCTTTAAATAAACCTCAAAGCCTTTAAATAAACCTCATCCAGTAACATAGTGATATTTATTATTTCTTTCTATTTATTATTTCTATTATTCATTATTTCTTTACTGCATCTTCTAACAATGTCATGAGCGTTACTTTTATTTATAATATTATTTCGGCATTCAAAAATATTTCTGGTAGAGAGCATATTCAATTTCAAGATTAAATTATCTTCACTTTTAATGAGAATTACACGTAACAGTATAAATTAGATTTAATGGGCAAGCCAACACATCTTATATGATAAGTTTGTAAAAAAAGTTGTATTGAAGATTTACGGAAATTGTATAGCGATCGGGATGCAGAAGTGTGGCTGATGTCTGATGCGATGTAAAAGTTTGAATAAAGTTGCGTTTCCGATGTTTTAAGTTATTATTGTAAAGTTATTATTATTAATTTTAAGTTAGCATGCATGAAACTGTTAATTCACTCTCAATCAGAATTACATGAGAAGGGGGATGTAGTTATAAATAATATAAGAGCAAATTCCATAAATTGAAAAAATAAAAGTTCTACTATTTTGGAAAATACCTTTTTAATTAATTAGGCGCAAACACGTACTAAGTTTACAATTTTTAAGACAAAAACTATCCTTTCGTTTTAAAACCGTAGAAAATAGTAGAAATATATTCAACATAAAAAATAATTATCACCAGCAAACGAAATGCGTGTAAAATCCATGTACTCGATAATAAAAGTTAATTTATGAAATTTACGGTTCAAGTTTGGCCCGTTCATTTTTAAAATTACAAGAGGCAATTTATTAAATGAACTCTCTTCCCCGCGTTTGCAATTTTGGCCTATTTACACGATTCGATGTATTGTAATGCAACATTTTTGTTGGCCTTAGCTCAGATTTAGTTGCCGTTTACTATATTGATGTATTATTTGTAAATACGTTGCTTCATTTTTTGTGCAAATGTTATAATTTCAATTTAGAAATACGTTTTTCAATTTAGAATTTTTTTGCCATCATAAAGGCTTTGACAACTGTCTTAAAAAAAACTGAAAATAATATTAGAGAAATGTGTGTCTGTTAAATAAAAGTTAATAAATTTGATATACATTTCAATAAATATGAAAATGCGAGCCATCCATAATTTAAAATTACAAGAGGCAATTTATTAAATGAACTCTCTTCCCCGCGTTTGCAATTTTGGCCTATTTACACGATTCGATGTATTGTAATGCAACATTTTTGTTGGCCTTAGCTCAGATTTAGTTGCCGTTTACTATATTGATGTATTATTTGTACGTTTTTCAATTTAGAATTTTTTTGCCATCATAAAGGCTTTGACAACTGTCTTAAAAAAAACTGAAAATAATATTAGAGAAATGTGTGTCTGTTAAATAAAAGTTAATAAATTTGATATACATTTCAATAAATATGAAAATGCGAGCCATCCATTTTTAAAATTACAAGAGGCAATTTATTAAATGAACTCTCTTCCCCGCGTTTGCAATTTTGGCCTATTTACACGATTCGATGTATTGTAATGCAACATTTTTGTTGGCCTTAGCTCAGATTTAGTTGCCGTTTACTATATTGATGTATTATTTGTAAATACGTTGCTTCATTTTTTGTGCAAATGTTATAATTTCAATTTAGAAATACGTTTTTCAATTTAGAATTTTTTTGCCATCATAAAGGCTTTGACAACTGTCTTAAAAAAAACTGAAAATAATATTAGAGAAATGTGTGTCTGTTAAATAAAAGTTAATAAATTTGATATACATTTCAATAAATATGAAAATGCGAGCGTATCCATAATTGCGAGCGTATTTAATCTTCACAATTTAAAATAATAATCCAATAGAATTTGCGCTGGCGCCATCGATATCTAAGTATTGTAGACAAAACTTCGTAAATTTACGTTACATAAAACTGTTTCGCTTATAAAAATTAATGCCTAAAAATCATACGACAGTAATTGCGAACAAAGTTAAATTTCAATCAAAGGTTTTTGAAAAATTCAATTTTTATATCTTCTTTAAATTTAGAAGATTAGAGTCCCTATGACTACAGTTTCAAAGAGAAAAGGAGAAACAATTTTTGAAAAAAAAAAGTTAAAATATAATATACCAAATTCAAATGAATTAAATGTGAAATATAAGCATATTCAATAAAAAAAAGTGCAGGCTCAATTCCCGCATTTCTGCCGGAGTCAATTTTTAAACCAACAGCTGTTGACTCTGCGCCAAAATATCGGCTGTCTCTGAAATACAATGGAAGGTCTGTTTTGGGATTTACTTGGAAGAATTTTGGGATTCCAGAGGATACGTTCGTGAGAGGATACGTTAGCTTAAAAAATAAGAGGATATGGTTACTGTGGATTCCGCCCCACAGGGTTCCAATCTAAATTGTGTGGCATCCCCCTTCGGTCCAAACAAATACCTTACACTTTCGGGTAGTCCGGACGATCTGGATAGACGGAAGAAGAAGAAGAATGAATTTTTGGATAGTCTTATTGGTATTCAGCAGGTGTAAAGTTATAAAAAATTCAACATTTCGGAACATTAGTAGTCATTTTTATGAATATATTATATTTACCATTAGTCACACTTTAAGGGGGCCTTTAAACCTTCAAAAAATCGATTTTTCAATTTTATTTTATTTTGAATATTTGAACATTTCTGAACACTGTGCAAAAAACCGCATTCAAAAATTCGCATTATTTCGAAAGTTATGAGCTTTTATGCAACATACACCTTTGAAAAATTTTTCATGTCAGTCATCGCCGCCATTTTTAAAGGGACATCACTGTTTGTTTATGTTTGCAGTTTGCTGATGTGTCACGTAAATCTAATACTTTTTCCACCACCATGTCTTAATTATTTATTTAATTATTTTTACAGCAGTAGGAAGGCAACTACTCACCTCTACTGAACTGCTCAGCCCAGTTTGTTTATATTCTAGCGCTGTTAACTTGTTTACAACGTGGAGAATTTCTTCTGAGTTTCGCAATTTCTTTTCATTATATTTTCTTACTTTTTACGATTGATTTTCTGCATTTATGTTGTTTAAGCATAAGAACTTTGAACTAAAATACAGTTAATCTATTTTATAAGTATACATTACAAACTTCTTCACGTTTGCATATTTATTTGTGTAAACTTCAACGTACAAGACTGTTTGGTGCAATTTTTTAATATAAACTTTTTGCTTTTTGCTTTCTAATAATGGATACACCGGCAACTAAATTTCGTTCTGGTAAAAGAACGAAAAGAAGGCGTTTTCAAGGAAATATGTATGTAATTAAAAACAAAAACAATCCGAAAGTGTTCGAACGGCAAAATGTTGATTCTACGCCTAAGCTAAGTGCTTCAAGTAAAAAACTGTTCAGCTCAAAAGATGAACTTTCAGTTGATAAGTCATATATTTCATCTGAAGAACATGAATATAGAATGGTTAATATATCAGTACTTTTCAAGGAGCTTGCAAATGTTTTGTGCTGTAAAATATGTCATGGAACAATAAATATACTTGAAAAATCGGGTGATTCTGAGAATAGGCCCCCACTCGTTTTTCAAAGTACGATCCAGCGCGAAGCTGGCGCGATTTTGTGGGTTACAATTTTATTTCGGCTACTTCGCGAATCTGGTAGCCCTCGCACGGACATCCAATCAGCGCTCGCACCTTTTTATTCTTTGGATTCTGCATTTTAATAGGCAGTAGTAATTTTAATTGCAGCGTTATTTCACGTGGTGTGGTAGTACTGATAATCTGTGTATTATTGTAGCGTTATTTCTGGAACTTCTGTTTCTGAAATCTTACTCCATTGTTTTTACGAAGTGTTTTTTCTTGAACTGCTTGTGTGAAGTGTTTTCTCTTGAAGTGTTAATTGTTAGAAGTGTTAATTGGTGAAGATTGTTAATTTTCAGTACTTTTTTGTTGATTGCAGACTGAGTTTCTAAATGGCATCTGGTAAGCCGCAAATGGATTCGAGCGAATGTTGTAAAAAACGTGTTCGAATGGATGTTGAAAATGAGGCCAGCTTGAAATTTTTTTATTTGTTGGAAGCTAAAGGTAAGAAAGCAGTGATTGATTGGTGTGTGTTAAAGGGATTAATTAGTGATAGGTTTGAATGTCCTAAGTGTGGAGATGCAATGAAATTGTGTGAAAGAGTAAAAGCGATTGATGGTTTTGAATGGAGGTGTAGAAAGAGATCGGGTGATGATAAGCATGAAGTATGTAGGAGTGTGAGTAGGGGCACATGGTTTGATAAAAGTAAATTAAGTATAACTGAAATTTTAATTTTAACTTTAATGTGGTTTTTTAATATTGAATGTAAGGTTGTGATGGCTGAGTTGAATGTCACTGCAAATACTGTTACTGATTGGAAACAGTTTTGCCGTGACATTTGTCGGTATGCTTTGTTTAAAAATAAAAGTAAAATTGGGGGGAATGGTGTGATTGTGGAGATAGATGAGAGTAAGTTTGGGAAAAATAAGTATGGAAGAGGAAAGCCGGTAGAGGGACAATGGGTGTTTGGGGGGGTTGAAAGGGGAACGAATAGATGTTTTTTTGCGAAGGTGTCTAACAGGTCGAGTAAATGTTTGCTGAATGTGATTGAGAAGTATGTTGAGAAGGGGACATTGATTATATCGGACTGTTGGAAGGCGTATGATTGTCTTAATAATGAAGGCTTCATGCACCTTAAAGTAAACCACAGCTACCATTTCAAAGACCCCGAGACAGGAGCGCATACCAATTCCATTGAAGGAACTTGGGCTGCAATCAAGAGAAAAGTAAAAGGCAGAAAGGTAAAAAAACATTTTAATTCGTATTTATATGAATACATGTGGAAGCGCAGCCAGGAGCATTCTATTGGGGAGAAAGCTTGGAACGAATATTTGAAAGCCGTCGTTTCCATCTTTCCACCCCATAGAAATGATGCCGATGCCGAAAAGAAAAGTGATTTTGAACATATCTCTGATTCGGAGGAAGAAGAGGATGACGAGGAATGAGGTTAGTTTTTTATATGTTAATCCCGTGTTTTGAAATTGTCTTGTATTTTTCCGTGTTTTTGAAATGGGTTTCTTAAGAACTTTTTTCTAAGTTCCGTTTTTTATTAAATTTAGTTAAAGTACAAACTTTTTTCTAAGTTTCGTTTTTATTAAATTTAGTTAAAGTACAAACTTTTTTCTAAGTTTCGTTTTTATTAAATTTAGTTAAAGTACAAACGTTTTACTAAGTTTCGTTTTTAATTAAATTTAATTTCGTTTATCTTAAATTTAGTTATTAAAAATTCCAGTTTATAAAACTCTAGAATAAGACGTCACTATTGTAGGAGGAGCCTATTTTAAAACACGGGAATATGCGTCACTTCAATTGGGAGGAGTCAATTTCAAAACACGGCCAACGCGCCAACTTGGCGCAATTTTGTACTTAGAAAAAAAACGAGTGGGGGCCTATTTTCAGAATTTACCGAAAAATCTTCAATGGGTTTAGCATCCACATTTCTTGTATATTGTGATAGCTGTGATGAACTAAAGTCTGTGAAAAATACAAAAATGCTTGGTGTTAAGAAAAATATTCCAGAAATAAACAGAAGAGCTGTGTTTTCTATGCGATGTATAGGACAGGGTTTATCGGCTTTATCTACTTTTTGTTCTACTATGGGTCTTCCAGCGCCTGTTTCTCAGAAATCATATAATAAAATTTATCACAGGATTTTAAATGCCACATCTGTTGTAGCTAAATCTTCAATGAAAACTGCTATCCAGGACGAAAGAGAATTATCAAATGGATCGAAAGATATTATTGTAAGTGGAGATGGTAGTTGGAAAACTAGGGGGCATTCGTCTCTTGTAGGTGTGTGTACACTAATCGGAGCAGAAACCGGGAAAGCTATTGAAACCGAAGTAATGTCTTCTTTTTGTAAAGGTTGCAACAGCTATAGAAGTAAGAAAAGTGGCCCTCGGTATGAAAAGTGGAAAAAGAATCATAAAATAGTGTGTTCAAAAAACCATTCGGGTAGTGCCGGAAAAATGGAATGTTACGCATATTCAACAGATCAATTGAAGACCATGGTGTTCGGTACAAATTTTATATTGGTGATGGTGATACGAAAACATTTTCACAAATATCGAATAGCAAACCATATGGAAATGAAATAGCGGTTGAAAAACTTGAATGCACAGGTCACATTCAAAAAAGAATGGGAACTCGTTTGAGAAAGCTGAAAACCCAGATGGCTGGAAAGAAGCTATCAGATGGAAAGACAATTAGAGGAAAGGGCCGGCTGACGGAAGCCAATATTCAAAAATTGACTTCCTACTATGGGATTGCAATTCGTGGAAACAAAAATGATTTGTTTAAAATGCGACAAAGCATATGGGCTGTATGGATGCATATGGTATCCTCTGACAGTGACCCACAACACTTTTTTTGTCCTAAGGGACCAAATACTTGGTGTAAGTACAACCATGCAGCATACTCGAACACAGTATCAAACTTCAAGCATAAGAACTCCCTCCCAAAATCTGTCATGGAGTTGGTAAAACCAATATTTAAAGACCTTTCAGACCCAAATCTATTGAAACGCTGTCTTGGAGGGAGAACTCAAAATCCTAATGAGTCTTTAAACTCCCTCATATGGAAATATTGCCCGTATAACATTCAATGATGGTGGTAACGGTATAATAAAAATTATGAATGCTTTAAATTTGAGTATAAACAGAAATTTACTAAATGTTTTGCATCTGAGTGATAAGAAACGGATACACGAAGCAGATTTTCGAGCCTCTAGCAGTACATATGAAGTTCGAAAAGCTCGTAAAAGGCAGAAAACATTTGATTTTCAACGACAAGAGGAAGAGGAAGGAATTACTTATGCGTCTGGTGCATTTTGATGCTACATTAGATATAACGCAGGATGTATTATAAACTACAGCCAAACATTAATTAGCCGAACTGCGATAACTCTGAATATATACTGAATATAACTGTGAATATATTTTTAAACTTAAAAGCGGGTTTCTCAGATATGTGATTTTAACTCTTGCGCGCAATATATTTTAAAATATATGTAACCAATCACTTTCAATTTTTTTGCTCTTACTTGTTTCATCTATATACATAATTTATAGATAAAAAATCCTCATAAATAAGTAAAATTTAGTAAACGTTCTTCATCTGACTAACAAGAAACGACTGCACGAAACGTTTGTTCAAGTTTCCGAAGCAAACTATAGAGCTCAAGTAGCCCCTAAAAGGCAGAAAATTTTTGATTTTTCTTACATAACAGACATAGGAAGGTGCTAATTATGAACTAAAGGCATTTTAAGGTACAAAATAAGATAATAAGTAACATTGAAGCATTTTTAAATTTTAAAACTGTTTTTCTCAGATATGTGATTTTAACACTTGCGCGCAATATATTTTAAAATATATGTAACCAATCACTTTCAAATTTTTTGCTCTTACTTGTTTCATCTATATACATAATTTATAGATAAAAATTCCTCATAAATATGTAAAAATTTAGTAAACGTTCTTCATCTGACTAACAAGAAACGACTGCGCGAAATGTCTGTTCGATTTTCCGAAGCAACATATAGAGCTCAAGTAGCCCCTAAAAGGAAGAAAATTTTTGATTTTTCTTACATAACAGACATAGGAAGGTGCTAATTATGAACTAAAGGCATTTTAAGGTACAAAATAAGATAATAAGTAACATTGAAGCATTTTTAAATTATAAAGCTGTTTTTCTCAGATATGTGATTTTAACACTTGCGCGCAATATATTTTAAAATATATGTAACCAATCACTTTCAAATTTTTTGCTCTTACTTGTTTCATCTATATACATAATTTATAGATAAAAATTCCTCTTAAATAAGTAAAAATTTAGTAAACGTGCTTCATCTGACTAACAAGAAACTACTGCGCGAAACGTCTGTTCAAGTTTCCGAAGCAACATATAGAGCTCAAGTAGCCCCTAAAAGGCAGAAAACTTTTGATTTTTCTTACATAACAGACATAGGAAGGTGCTATTTATGGACTAAAGGCATTTTAAGGTGTAAAATAAGATAATAAGTAACACTGAATGTATTTTTAAACTTTGAAGCTGTTTACAGCTGTCTCTCTTTTACATACGGAGTCATCAGACATCCGTATGTAAAAGCAATATTTTATGTAAACCAACAAATTCCTCGCCAAATATTAATTGTAAGTAATAAGTTATTATAAATAAGTAGGTGAGAATTTAATCTTCTTTCGATACTATTAAACCCACTAAACAAATTGTCGTCTTCTTTCAATTCATTTAGCATTATTTTGTCAGCAAGGGTATGGCAAGGCACCTAGTAATAGGAATGTAGTACGTGAAGGGGATATATTTTTTTTTGCGATACCGCACTATTATTTCAGCCAACCAAAAGTTTTGTTCCATCAGTGCAAATATGAAAACTCAGCTTTCAATATGTACGCTTACTCACACACATATTAACATACATAAACCTTAAAATATGCATTTCTTCAAATGTAATAGAAATATGATCTAGATGTCTAGAAACATAAAATTTGAATTGGAAAATTTTCGAGGAAACAATATTTCATGCAATAGTATCAGAAAGTAAAAAACGATAAAATAGACTCTGCACAGAATTTATGCACAGCATCATTAAAAAGTTATTAAACAAATTATCATGTACTTTCTGAAAAATATATAATTCACAAATTGTGCACATAGGATAGTTCCCAAACGATTATATCTTTATGTACTAATATGATGTCTATATTTTGCAAGCTTTCTCATTAATACAATAGACAACTCAAATGAAACAACTAAAATATACTGTGCAATGAAAATTGATCATTTCTTAAAAAATACATCGGTTTCTTTTTCATACCACTATGTTCTTTTACTGTTGCTATATTGTGTATTTTTCCTAACAGTACAATTTGCATTAAGGCCTTTTCTACCTGACACTTGCACAAATCTATGCATTTAGAAAAAAAATTACAGCTTCTTATTAAGTTGTAACAGAAAGCTCTGTTTCACATTCTTCATAAATCTCCTGACATTAATCACTCTTCATTACTTTGGGCATTAGATACTCATAATTTATGGGGTTCGATCGCTTAAAATTCTGTTTATTTTCCTCATTATTTGAAATTTAAAAATCTGATGTCAGCAGCACCTGACTTTCCCTGCAGATCCAAATTCATTTTGTAATTTCTTATTTCATTATGCATTTAATGTAGTTTAATTACAGAAAATAACGTAGATGCTTTTCTGATATTGCATCCAATTTGCCTTTTATTTCATCTTCGTTTCATTTGACAACTTAATTCACTTTAAATTCTCTAGGTCCTCAAAATTCCAAAAAACTGAAATATGTCGAGAACGGCTCATCCTATACTCATGGGATCAGTCTTGTTCGCATGTCGAAATTTACCTGAAGAACAAGTATTTAATTAATATGCTACAACAACTTTAGTCATTTACTTCAGATTTTCATTATCTTTGTCGGCCCGGCCGCCCAAATAGTTACCTTACACCTTTCTGGTAGGTCGGACGTTCTGGGTTTCAACAACAACAATCTTTGTCAGAAATTTCGACAAAAAAAAGGAGACAGTCATACTTTTTCGATTCATATCAAAATTTAATCAGCATCAGGATAACCGTCAGGCGACTTAACTATTAAATTCTAAGAAATATTATTAAATAGTTTTTTAACTACATTGAATTCATTTTCTCAAAATAAAAAAATTAAATATCTTGAGAATGGTCCATTTTAGAGTAATGGCGTGGATCTTATTCCTTTTATGTCCAAAATTACGTATGAAACAGGCATCTATATGATACATTTAAGGATATGTATTATTTTATTTCAGGTCGGATATTTTAAATTTGCGGAGCATTTCGCTAAAAATGTGCAAAAAATCAGAGTAAATTGAAGTAATTATGGCTAAATTATTTTTTTTTTCAAATTTTACCAAATTCGAACCAGCACCACTGCATCCCAAAAGCGATTTATCTACTAAATTTTGTGTAATTTGGTCAATTAGTTTGTCAGCTAGAGTGGATGCATAATGTTTTTGCGGGCCATTTTGCTAAAAAGACAGGTTCTTCTTCTCGAATCGTGCCAAAATCTAATCATCTTTTGAGTTAGAGTGGATACATACATTACACAGACAGACACACACACACACACACACACACACACACACACACAGAGAGAGAGAGAGAGAGAGACATACACAGATGCCACGTTAAAAATAATTTTCGCTTGTCTTAAAAGTCCCAAAACGTGTAGATCCATCGAAAACGCCAGATATGATTTTCGACATGATTCTAATACTTGCCCTATATATTACCATATATTGCAGGGGCAGTAAAATTCTGATATGGGCAGCACATGACTTTCCCTGCAGACACATATTAACGTTCTCTTTATTTCTTCAATAATTCATTAAATTGAGTTTTATTACACGAAATAACAGCCATAATTACTTTAATTTACTCTGATTTTTTGCACTTTTAATTCAATTCCCCTTTTCATTTGGCAACTGGACATATTTTTCAAAGGTGTCGTAGAGAAAATACGAAAAAACACTAAAATATCTAAAATTTCATTTTGACTATTTTTGCGGGCCACTTGGCAAAAAAGAAGGTTATGTTTTTCCTAATCGTACCAAAATCTAATCAGCACCAGGATAAACCACAAAGTGATTTATCTACTAAATTTTGTAAATGTGATCTATTGGTTTTTCAGCTATAGTGGATACAGTTAATTTTTAGGGCCATTTTGCAAGAAAAGGCATGTTCTTTCATATCGAATCGTAACAAAAACTAATCAGCACTAGGGTCCCATACAAGTGACTTACCTGCGAAATCCGTCGAAAACTCGAGTTGCGATTTTCGGCATGATTCCAATAATTTCCCTATACATTACCATGTATTGTAGGGAAAGTAAAAATGACTTATTGATTGATTGGAGCAGCGCAAACTTAGATTCACACGCCCAACAGTGGGAATGGATTAGCGGATTTCACGAATTAAAGAGATTCGGATTAGCGGGATTCTATATAATAACACTTTATTCTATTGGTGGGTCCATTAAAAATTAATACTTGTACTATTTAATAACAGCATTAATTTTGAATGGCCTCACCATATAAATCGATGACAATAAATGGTTGGAAATTTAAATGCAAAAATAAATAACTGACAAATAAATAAGTACCTACTTACATTTAAAGAGTGGATAATAATCCTTTAAAGTATGCAACAGTGCTTTCAAAAACACACTGCTTTAATTCAACATGAAACCGAACATTTAAATGTTTGGAACAGGCGAACCAATAATTCGGTTCTCCTTCCTCAGATTTCGGAAAAGAATGCTATAGAAACCGTCGAAATAATTATAAGAATAAACGAAAACGTGACATAACGCCTAATCACATGTTGTGATGAACAGCAAAACTTTAAAAGCATAATTCCTAACACGGGTAAAATAAAGAAAATATTCCATTTGATTTCAACAAAGCTCATTATTATATTTGAAATTGTTTAAACGTATACTTAGCAATTTATAATTATCGTATCTCAAAATCCTTTCTTTGACATTTAATGGATAAAGTATGTTTTGTAAAATTAAACTCAAAAATGTGAAAAATATATATTCGAACATATATATGCAACTGACTCTTAAGTAAACAAATCCATCATATTGCAGTTTAAAAAATAACACGTATTACTCCCAGATAAGAATAAGAGAAATATGAATTTCTTCAGAAAGAAATCCATTTTTTTAAGATGTTTCTAGAAAAACTTGGAACCGAAATTAAAGATATACCTGAAGTCTGAAGTCCTTTGTTAACCCCTACCCGATTTTGAATTTGAATCCATATCATTCATCAAAGTACATCTATAGTCAATCATGACAAAAAATTTGCGAGAAAAACGTTTGAAATTAAATTGAAAAAAAATTCTAAGTAGATATCCTCGGGGAATACACCTACCCCATCCGAAATTTTATGCTGAAACCATATCAGTTGTCATCTAAGCACTTTTCATAGCCAATACTGAACCCTAACTGATACAATGAAAATGTGTATTTCTGAATCAATCATGACATCTTGAAAAACGTAAGTTTAAATCCTTAAATAATCATCATATCCTTTCCAGAATTTTACCTGGACCCATATTATTTATTATTCAAGTACTAACCATAGCCAATTTTAAGAAATGAGTGTTCAAAGGGCACATTTTGGAATGGAAAGAGAACGACGGTGGAAGAAGTAGTCCTTAACAAACCACTCTAATTTCATTAGAATGGAATACTGAATTCATATGATTCTAATCTCTATTCATAGCAAATCTTGAAAACAGTTGTTTCAAGAAAAATAAAAGAACTTGTACCGGAAATGTAAAAATAAACAGAATTGGAATTCCTTATTAACGAACACACTGAACTCCATCAAAAATTGATGCTGAATCCATATCGTTCATCATCTAAGTATATTGTTATAGTAGATAATGAGGAATAGATGTTTCAAAAATTGTTTAGTAAAAACATAGATGGGAATGTTAATTACCAATAAGGAAACACAACTTTTCAAAAATCAAGGTTTGTTGAGACCCAGACCGTCCGACCTACCAGAAAGGTGTAAGGTAACCGTTTGGATGGCTGGGAAGTGCTAGCCAATTTAGACCGGAACCCAGTGGGGGAGGCATCCACAAAGACCGTACCTTCCTTTTCCTACCACCAACCTCTCGGAAGGACTTACGGACTCACATGTTTAACGTGATCGTACTACGCATGCAAACGGCGACAGTTGTGGCAGCGTGCAAATCCAGAGCGCAAACCACCGGGCTACCGCGCCCGAAATGTGCCAACAGCATGCGGTGTCCCCAGGTGGTCATCCACCCAAGTACTAACCGCGTCCGATGCTGCTTGACTTCGGTGATCTAACGAGAACCGGTGTTTTCATCTCGGAAGGGCCGTTGGCATTCAAAAATCAAGGTTGAAAGCCCAGACGACACGACCAGCCCGGAGGCTTATGGTAGCAAATTGTGTGGCCGGTCAAAAAATCTAGGTAGAAAACCCAGACCACACGACCAACCCATAGGCTAATGGTAGCTTTCTGTGTGGCCGGAAATCTAGGTGTCAAAATCTAGGTGTCAAAAATCTAGGTGTCAAAACTCAACTCATCATGTAAAATGTACAGCAAAAATATGTAAACTTATTACATACTTCGATCTCCATACTTTGAGATCGGGGCAAATAATTGTTTAAAAGCAAATCTTTGAGGTATCAACTATGACAATACATGAATATGTTTATGGCAGCATTTTGAATATTTTGCTAATAACATTTAGAACCTACTAACCTTCTGATGAATAAAGTCAATTTTAATAATAAACATAACACTTATTATTTTATGCAGATTCTTCAGAGATTTTGAATATTTTTTATTTTTACCCTGAATTTTATATATTTTTTTATATTTCACAATGATTATTGTCAGTAATAAGACTACAACAAAATATGATTGACTGACTTATTGATCTAAAAAACAGTTGTGTGTTGATCAACTACGCAGACGTTTTTAATAGCTCAAAAAGATGCAAATTTTAATCATTTTTCTTCCTTTTTCAGAGTTCAATTATGATTTCTAATAAATGTCTACTCATGCCATTCTTGGAAGAGAAGTTTATTAAATTTCGAAGAGATTTATGAAGAATGTAAATCTGAACGTAAATGAAACCTCTCTGTTAACCTTTCTCATTCCCCTGATTCTCTAATCATGAAAGAACGAAAATTTAAAAAAAATTAAAATATTTATCCTTTTTCAATGTCCTATTTTTTATTTTAACAGCATTTTCTTATTCTTTTTTGCAGAAAAGAAGAAAGAAAATCAGGCAAAGTTATTTATTGAATTTCCCATTTATTTAAAACTCACTTGACGTTTTATTTTTATAATGTGGTTAAAACATGCTAGACGTTTTATCCGTCATTAGCCGACATTACTCTATCAATGGGATTACTGTCAGGCTATATATTAACATTTAGGTTCGAAATATTTTATCCTGTATTGTGGAATTTCTATTAAACATTTTGGATTATATTGTCTATCATCTTTATTCGCGAACGTTTATATTGATAACAAAGCATGAGTGTAGAGCAGTAAAAACTATATTTAGTGTGTTGTGACGAGATTTCTTAATCTCTCGACACTTGGGTAAAAATATGTCAAAATCATGAAAATCTATATTATATTTTTATATCTATATTTTTATGCATCCTTTAATATATTCAATCCTGTTATTATATCCCTCTCGTCTTATATATATGCAATTTATATTCTACATTTATCTATCAGTTTCAAAGGAATATTCAGCCATTTTAATTCTTTTAACGCGCACTGTGAGAGAGAGAATTATTTTCCGTTATGAGTTCAAGGTCTGCATTCGGATGATGAAAAGCCTAGTAAGATTTCATATGTACATGTTCTTCGGCAGTTGAAATCGGAAGTAATGTAAAGGTTTCGATTGTTCTATGTATATGCAAGCGGTCCAACGTACTGAAAGTCTAGACTGAGTGTCGGGGCAAGCCTGCGGCTGATGGTGAGAACTTATTTCTCGGCATGTATGTTTTCTTGTTTGGTTCTGAGTCCTATGAGTCTCGGAAGGTTATATAAGCTTGGAACGCAAAGGTTCGTCGCGCATTCCCATCCTGAATATTACACGGAGATGTGGTAGTTCAATTTACTTTCGATGCTGGCCCAGAGCTCCGGGATCCGACTCTCACTGCGGAATCCGGGGTTCGCGAGTTGGGAATGTCGCCACCGCCGCCACGGAGAAGAAGGGGTCCGAGGTAGCATTGCCGGACATTGCCGAAAAATTCTCATGCCCGAATATCTGTCCGAGAATTCATCTGATACGCCGACTTAGATCTTCTGCGATGCCTTTTCGTCCCTGCCGGACCGGGAACTGAGATGACCTGTACTGTGAGCAATCAATGACGTAATTCTCTCCTATTCACACTATCCTGTGTACGAAGGTAAGCTCCTTTACATGCATTGGCGGAGCCATTAGACTTTCTCCGAAATTCCTTAAGTTCTAACAGATATCTCCAAGAACGGAGAACCAACATATTTACAGATCCTTGTGTTAACTCCTAGAATCAGCAATTCTAAATAGTATTATTATTTGTGATTATAATTCTCTCCTGTGCTCTGCCCTTGTCTGCCTATTACCATACTTTAGACCATACCTTATTTTATTCAATTGTGGTTCTATATGAAATGTGTGTGCCACGTAACGTATTAAATTCTTGGTATTATATTTATCATTTGGTGGCAAATTGTGTTATAATATCCTGCCGGTGTCCAGTGCGTAGTTATAATTAAAGAATAGGTGTAACTCCATAATATAACTTATTAATTACATATTTAATAAAGATTGGATTAGTTAATTACTGTGTGATCATTGAGTTTGGATATTAGTGATTATTTTCAATATTCTGTGTTTTCTATATCCATGCTTTAGCTGAAGAAACATCCACTCAAGGTAAGGGTTTATTATTATTACGCTTTGTATTTGCGGCAGGTCATCTGTAAGTTTTACTTGCAGACGAGAGAAGTTTCGAACCTGGGTTGTAAAAATTGGAGAAAGTTAGAATTCTCCGGTCGGCCGTGTCAACGGGAAACCGTTATGACAATTGGTGCCTGTGACCTTGCCTCTCGAGTACCTGTCCTTTACGAAATTTTATAAAATGGAGTTTTTAAAATTTAAATTTGCTTGAAATTTAGCTTGCCAAAAATTTGAAATTTTGGTGTTGCACTGGACACTGCGTGTTTTGAATTGGTATGGAATCTTTTAAAATTTATTAAATTCTGGGAGAGCACTTGAAATTATGATATATATATTTTTAAAGGAAATTTTCTGTTATAATATTTGGAAAAGAAAATATTGATTTGTGTATAAAATGTCATTTTTCGACAAATTTCTTACAAGTAAATACAGGGTTTGAAAAGAAAATGTATTTACAAAAGTGTGCAGTGGCACGTAGTCGGATTTAATGGTGCAAAGTTGCACACTTAAAATATTTAATATCAATATCTGTGACAAATTGTGTGAAGGTTGTTTTGCATTTGAAAAAATGATTCACTGTTGGCATGTGCAAAAGTGGCACATGACCAGAATTGAAAATACCGTGCAAAAAGTGCACAAATTTAAAGAATTTCATATTTATTATAACAATCATGTAAACAGGTGTGACATATTTTGAAAAGTATTTTGGAATTTATAAAAGAAAAATTATTAAGAATTGGTTGATTATTTAAAAATTTGATTATGATTATTTTAAAAAATTTGAAATTAACTATTGTGAAAGGTAAAAATAACAGCTTATTTGAAAAATTTTCGTTTTTGAAGTTTTCGGAAATTTCTTTTGGTTTCGGGTTGAAAATTCTTGTTTGATGTAATTAATGTTTGGAGAGGATTCCCGCTGTAATTTATCTTCGACTGCTCTTTGAGCCCTTTCCCAAGAAAAAAAAAAAAAGAAAAGAAAAATTTGGGTTGGCGGAATCTGAATCTCAGGAATGTAGAATAGTTTTAATAGAAATGGAATTTTTTGATCGGAAATGGGAGTTGTTTCCTAGAATTTTGCTCAAAATTTTAGTTGCAAATATTTAAATCTAATTATAAATATTGATATAAATACAAATGCTTAAACATTAAAATACTTGTATGTTAGATTTGAAAATTTTATTTGAAAATGCACCCTGATTAAAAACATAACTGACTTTGACTTGGAAAATTTGAGAATTTAGTACCCGATGTGACAATATATAAATATATGTGAAAATAGGTATAATTTTAAGAAATCTAGAATAATAAGTAACCGAGTTTTGAAAATATAAATTCACGTTTTAAAAAAGTTTTATTATGTTGTGTGGCTAAAAAGCACACATTTTGTGAATTCTGTAGAAAACAGATTCGTGTTGGTGGATAGAAAGAAGTGTGAAGTAAAAAAAAAATAAAATAAATTGTTTTGATTTCCCAAGAAGTGGAAATATAATAAAAATAAAATAAAATGTTTTGATTTCACCAAAGTTGAAAGTGAATAATTTATAATGTGAGTTAATTGCAAATGAAATGTACCTACCGAGAAGAAGGTAAAAAGTCTTGTGTTTGTGAATATATTAACAAAGTAAGTGAAATATTTGTAAAACATGATTAATATATAGTTGATGATATTATTTCAATGAAAAATGTGAATAATCTATTTGTGTATATTTTAATGACATTGAAAAACTGATATAGAACATTAATATCTCTATGAAAAAGAAATTTCATATAAAATATGAATATAGAATAATATGTGACAAAATTTAAAATGCGGTGTCATTTCATGAAATGAGGGGAAGAGCAGGAAAATTTTGAAAAGGGGTTGATTATACTAAATATTTTGAATTTTGTGGAACTGTTAATACGAAAGATAGAAAATTGAAAATAAGAGGAGTTTTGTTTCCACACTTTATTGAAAATAAATTTGAAATTTTGAAAAAGTGATGTATAAATGGGACCGAGTGCGTATTTTTTCCCTGAGAATGAATGTAAATTATTTTTGAATGCCTCAGGATGACTATATGATTCTCCACTTGAATATATGTTTTCTGTTTCCTTGCCTTGTTTTGTCGCATCCAAACATTTTATTGTAATATCGTGCACTTGACCTAAGTTTCCTTTCGTGGAATTGCCTCACAAACAATTTTGAGGAAAGCTGATGTGCTTAGGATTGAAATTAACTTTATTTTATTTGGAATGTACGTTAATATCACATCGAACTAGCGTAATTCGATGGGAAGGCTAATACCTCATCAGTTGCTATTCTCGAGGGTAAATTAATGAGTAGAATGATGTCCTCTTAATCCCCGTTTGCTCCCATGCCTACGTTATTTCGGTAGCAATGAAAAAAAAAAAAATTCTTGCTCAAAATCTTACTTTCAGATGATTTTTCAACGTTAATAAGTTGTGAAAAATGGTTTGAGGATGGGTTGCTTTTTACTTGGCAAGTGAAAAATTTTAAAAAACGATTGAATATGTTTTATGACAAAGTTGAAATATTGATATTTGAAAACATAAAAGTTAAAAATGTTAATATAAAATTGTGGAGAAAGATGTTGAAATATAGAAACGAAAATATTGAATAATTTCAGAAAAGAATCTGAAAATGACTTATTACGTTTGAGAATGATTTATTTACGTTTGCCATTGAATTATACAAATACTTATTTACGTTATGGCATTGTATTTAATTACAAGTATATTTTGATATTCACCTCGGTATCCCTTCCTCTTTCAAATATTTCCCTTTAGATAAATTGAATGTTTAATAACGATAATTACGAAAAAGAGTTTGAAAAAGCTTGACCTTGATCGTTCTTCCTTTTCATTTGTTTATAAAGTCTAAATCGTGAATCTGCTGCTTCTGTTCCGGATATGCGAGACTGCAATCCGTGATGGCGCGAAGCAATGCTGGCATTTCGTTCTGCTGACACCACACAATTTTTTTTCATGATCGTTTTGCTTCAACTTGTGGTTTTGATGCATGAACATTTATCTTTGATTGTGATTTTTTTTTATGCATAAATGCTTGATTGTGACATGAGAACTTGGATTAAGCCGTGAATATTAATTCTACACCTTTTTGACTGCGAATTGGAAGTTGAGAAATGAAACTTAAATATGAAATAAAAGTGAAATATAGAATTTGAATTTAAGAATTAAAATATGAAATCATTTTGAAATTGAATTTTTTTTTGAAACTTGGAATATTTTTCGTGACTCCTAGTTACTTGCGATACATGACATTTAAGAAATATAATTGGAGTCTTGATATTGATCTTACATTGTGGATTTCGAATTCGAGTCAGTGAACTCTTTAATTACGAAAATAGAATTGAATCTATAAACCGAATCCACAAGTGTTGTATTTCGAATTAAAATATTCTGAAAATTTATTTACGTACATTCAATTTCATTGTTTACTTGCATATGACGTGGAAATCCTGAAAGAGTCGATGAACTCTAGTTTATTTACGAACGAAATATATAGAATTTAAAAAAAAAAAAAGAATTGGATTCCACAAGTTAATTTACCTTATAATATTTTTGAAATTTTACTTTACTTATTTACTTCCGAAATCCATTTGTTTTTTTTGAAAATTTTTATTTGAATTTAAGAATTATATTTTGAAACTTGAAGGTTAGTTACACAAATGGATATATTTGGATTTCAAAGTAAGTTCTGGAGTTACTACCTAAAAATTTTGCACTTATTAATTTAATTACGAGTCTTTGAGAATTTGTGCAAATGAAATAAAATGGAATAATAGAATTTATTAAACTCAATTTAAATTTATCTTTGACATCAGCTGTATTATTACATTGGAAGGCAACATAATCTTAAAGAAATTTATTTGATTTAACGAGAATTTATCAATTTATGAGGTGACACCTAGTTATTTACAAATGTTTGAAAATTTTGGTAACATGTTGAAATTTAGTTTGATTTAAAGAACTTGAACTAAATTGTGTGGCATTGGTAAAATTTGATTGGGGAGTGGTGAAAAATTTCTTCAAAATTTGAATTAATTTTGGTGGCAATGTTTAGTGAAATCTAGCTCCATTAGAAATGGAAAAATAATAATATATGACATATTTAATCACGAGAAAAGAGACTTGAGATTCCTCTGTGCCAGTGAGCACTTTGAGTTTTGTGCCTGTGCCAAGAGAGCACAAATTTAATTCGCGGCACAATTTATTTACAATAAAACTTGATTTACTACATTGACGCGGTGGTGACAGAAATTATATTGTGGTTTAAATTCTCTGTGACCGTTTCGGTTCTTAAAGTGTGAGTTCAAATGGGTAGTATATGAAGTGTGGAATTTTGACATCCTTTCTTTTGGCCTTATTCGGAACTTTTGCCCTGCAAGTGTTGAGTGTTGGCCGCACTCTGATCTTGTAGTGTGGTGGTGTGGTTGCAAACACACTACCTTTCTCCAAAATTTCATCAAAATTGCGAATACCAGTGTGCCAGGACATTTGGTTTTTCTGCACTTGTTTCAGGATGTTCAATTTAATTTGTAAGTTCTTCGGTGTTTGTGGAGTAAAAAAAAAAAAAAAAGAAAAAAAATCCCTTACTGCCACATTGGTGTTGCATCGTATATATCATTTGTTTACTTTGTGTTTTGTTAAGAATAGAGAATTTCTTAACAAGTTTTATTACGTATTACTTGCAAAATTAGAAATGGATATTTCTTGAGAATATAATTGCTGTTTACACACACACACATATATAGAGATTATATTTACTGAATTACTGTATGACATTTTGTCTACATAATTTTATTGCGGGTCACATACTTTGAGAATTAATATTTGAATAATATCAAGGAATAATTTCGAAACTGATTTCTGTCTCTGTCATCCGGTCATTCTTTATTTTTGTGCCACCTGTTTTTACTTGATATAGTGGAAAAGAGAAAAATGATTTAATTTCAATGTTTTAATTCTAAATTGAGTTGAAATTGTTTTCGACCACTGAGTTCCCCTCGTTTCTGCCACAAGGTTAATAAATACTTGGTATAGAATGATGTTTGATGTTTATGTATAAATGAGTAATATTGTTTAAAAGAAACAATTGATTTAAAAAAAAAATAATTTACTATAAAAGAATGGAACATATGATGTGATATTTTTGAAATGATATTTTCAAAATATAATTGAAATATTGAATAAAATATGTTGATAATTTTGAAATGATGAAATTATGTGAAATTTGAAAAAGTTAAGAATTGGTGTTGTGTCACTGTTGATATAAAATATTGCTATTATTTGCTTTTTGTTGTCATCTACTTTACAGCTGACTGATTGTTGATGGTCAAGAAGATATTTATTGTTTCATATTGATTAAAAATTGTCGTGTCAAATAGACACTTAATAAGAATTCTGATTTATTGTGAACCACTGGACAAGGTAGGTTGAAAATTATTGTTTTTGGTATGGTCTTTCCTAATTTAAATCTGTATTTATATTTATATTATATTAATGTTTAAAGATATGTATTGTAATTGCTGCTGTGTCTACTTAGACAGTTTCGGAATTATGAACTGCAGAAGGTTATTGTTTACACTTTGATTATTCGAGAAGTTAATGATTTGCAGTGGTCATAAAATGTTAATTTACAAGAATTTAAAAATAAATAACACTTGATATACTGAACTGATATTTGCTGCTGACCACATGTTTACATTTTAATATTTAAATAATTTGAATACATAAGGAATATGAAATATTTTATGGATTGAAATTTAATTGATGAAAATTGGAAAATATTTTTATACTTTGAAATTTGATTTGAAGGTTTGATTTGAAAAATTTTATTTATGGAAATTTAAAAATTTAATTAACTGGTTGACTTGAGGGATACTATGTACATATTTAAACTAATTTTTGGAATTTTTATTTAATTTATAATTGGTATTTCACATATTGTGAACTTCTGTAAAGGGCTTGTAGCTATTAGGGTTATCGACTGATTTGCAGTCATTTTTAGGTTCGATTTGGATCTGGTTCTTCGACATGCGCCCATGTGGGATGATGTTCGTGTCAAGAACCCTTGGTGATCAGCTGCACCGCAAAATTTTTGCTGAAATTATTTCTTGAAGGGCCTAGGACTTCAAGGACCTAATAACTACTTGCGCCTACATCCTGTGATGAAAAAAATCCTCCTGTTAGTCAGATTTTTTGCCTCGAGGAGGGGAGGAGTGTTGTGACGAGATTTCTTAATCTCTCGACACTTGGGTAAAAATATGTCAAAATCATGAAAATCTATATTATATTTTTATATCTATATTTTTATGCATCCTTTAATATATTCAATCCTGTTATTATATCCCTCTCGTCTTATATATATGCAATTTATATTCTACATTTATCTATCAGTTTCAAAGGAATATTCAGCCATTTTAATTCTTTTAACGCGCACTGTGAGAGAGAGAATTATTTTCCGTTATGAGTTCAAGATCTGCATTCGGATGATGAAAAGCCTAGTAAGATTTCATATGTACATGTTCTTCGGCAGTTGAAATCGGAAGTAATGTAAAGGTTTCGATTGTTCTATGTATATGCAAGCGGTCCAACGTACTGAAAGTCTAGACTGAGTGTCGGGGCAAGCCTGCGGCTGATGGTGAGAACTTATTTCTCGGCATGTATGTTTTCTTGTTTGGTTCTGAGTCCTATGAGTCTCGGAAGGTTATATAAGCTTGGAACGCAAAGGTTCGTCGCGCATTCCCATCCTGAATATTACACGGAGATGTGGTAGTTCAATTTACTTTCGATGCTGGCCCAGAGCTCCGGGATCCGACTCTCACTGCGGAATCCGGGGTTCGCGAGTTGGGAATGTCGCCACCGCCGCCACGGAGAAGAAGGGGTCCGAGGTAGCATTGCCGGACATTGCCGAAAAATTCTCATGCCCGAACATCTGTCCGAGAATTCATCTGATACGCCGACTTAGATCTTCTGCGATGCCTTTTCGTCCCTGCCGGACCGGGAACTGAGATGACCTGTACTGTGAGCAATCAATGACGTAATTCTCTCCTATTCACACTATCCTGTGTACGAAGGTAAGCTCCTTTACATGCATTGGCGGAGCCATTAGACTTTCTCCGAAATTCCTTAAGTTCTAACAGATATCTCCAAGAACGGAGAACCAACATATTTACAGATCCTTGTGTTAACTCCTAGAATCAGCAATTCTAAATAGTATTATTATTTGTGATTATAATTCTCTCCTGTGCTCTGCCCTTGTCTGCCTATTACCATACTTTAGACCATACCTTATTTTATTCAATTGTGGTTCTATATGAAATGTGTGTGCCACGTAACGTATTAAATTCTTGGTATTATATTTATCATTTGGTGGCAAATTGTGTTATAATATCCTGCCGGTGTCCAGTGCGTAGTTATAATTAAAGAATAGGTGTAACTCCATAATATAACTTATTAATTACATATTTAATAAAGATTGGATTAGTTAATTACTGTGTGATCATTGAGTTTGGATATTAGTGATTATTTTCAATATTCTGTGTTTTCTATATCCATGCTTTAGCTGAAGAAACATCCACTCAAGGTAAGGGTTTATTATTATTACGCTTTGTATTTGCGGCAGGTCATCTGTAAGTTTTACTTGCAGACGAGAGAAGTTTCGAACCTGGGTTGTAAAAATTGGAGAAAGTTAGAATTCTCCGGTCGGCCGTGTCAACGGGAAACCGTTATGACAAGTGCATTAGGAAAGATGTGGCAATTGAATGAATTTAATCCAATTATTATGAGAGTAATATGACTATAATTGAAACACGAAATAAGCTTTAATTGCAATGCAGCAAGTTATATATATTTTTTTAATTTCATTTATTTAATTTTTAAACACTAAGAGGCTCTGCCCCCTTTTCGCTCCGCTAGCGCAACCCCCTTCGGGAGGCTTCGCCTCCTACTCGCTGCGCTCGCAGAGCTCACTTCACATCTATATTTCCTAAAAATTCTACTTTCAAAAATATCTTTTCTATCTCTGCCTATTTTCCGCAGGAGGGAAAAGCAGGGATTTTCTTAGCCAAGGAATTCAGACCCTGAAAACTTTGATTATGAGATCGCTCCGCGAGCTATTTCATGCCAAACTAAATGTTAAATCGATAAAAGATTTCTTTTATCGTATTATATTATCATTTCTCTATAAATGTACCAAATTTCATATTTTTGTATGCTATAGTTTTTACGGTACGAGATAGAGAATTCGCTAAACGTGTCGATACGAAAAAAATGTTCATTTCAGAAGTGCATAAAAAGTAGAATATCTCAAAAACTACATCGAAATTAAAAAAGGGACTCTGTCCTGCAAAAATTCAACCATGTAGGTACCTGCCTACAAAAATTCGTGATGTTGTTATTGTTAGTCTATCCAGGATGCGAACTCTCAGCTCAAATATTTTGCCTTTGATTTTGATATTAAATATTTCTTAAACTACAGTATTTATCAAAAATATGTTTATTTCAACGTATTCCCCAAAGCTTTTTCTACAAGTATACCAAATTTCATATTTCTATATGCAATAGTTTTTGCTGTACGAAGCAAAAAATCTCGAGAAACGAGAAATTTATCAAACAGCGACAGCTAATTTTTTTAATATAGAGAGATTTATTAAAAATATACACAGTATAATATAAAACGAACATTAAAATTTTACATACTTCAATTTTCCGCGTATATTTATTCAGAAGTTATGTATTCTGATAGAGAACTTTTAGCAATGTCTTAACATTAAACAAAAATTGATCGTCGCTGGTCCTTTGCAAACAGTGTCCTGTCTCTTGAGATCGGTAAGTGAGTAATACGAGTATAACTTGTTCTGAATGAGTTGCACAAATTAACTATAGAAGAAAAAGGTATCATTTTTGTAGTTCAATGCATGGAGCGTAAACCTGTTGGGCGGGGATAGACAATTAGCTTTAGAGCCCACCGTTAGTGGTAACTTTTTCCTGAGGTGCATTTTTTTAGTAGAAACTGATTTAGCAGCCACAACCCCTCAGACATACAGACTAACTTGTTCGGAGTCGTAGTTAAATACTGTAGATAGTTAAACTTTAAAGTAAATACAGGCAATACTTATCAAATCCCATGATACCTGAATACATTTTTATTTTCAGCATTTGAGAATATATGTGTTATCAACATAGTAGAAAGTGTATTTCATCTAATTTATCTTATTCGTGGTAACCTACAAAATCATGTTTATATTTTATGCCATTTGAGTAACTCAGTATACAAGTATTTCTTTTAAAATTATGTTAATACACAAAAAAAGCTATAAAAATGTTGAAAACATGCTATTTTCTTTAAAGGAATTAATAACTTGGACAGTGGGAAGAAAGTAAACTACTTTATTGTAATTACTTAAAAGCATCCTTGAGACAATATTGCAAAGTTTCGATAATTGGCATTTATTTTCATTTTCTTCTCGTTGTCAATAGAGAAATCATAATTATTGATAATTAGTTTCATTAAATTTTGTTGATGTTGATCATAAAATTATTATGTTTTATTAACTGCGAAAATATTTTTTCTTATGCAATTAAAGAAGTATCACTGTATTGTGTAATTTCCCTTTTGCATTTATCTCGAAATACGGAGATCAAAATGTTCTCGAATTTAATGGGTAATTATAATGCTTACATTAAGATACTTTAAGAAATTATAGAATGCAAATAAGTAAGGTCTGTTTAATTTTTGAAGTACTTTTCTGTACACTTATTTTCTGGCATGTAGTGATGGCACATTCTTCATCCTTCGAAACATATGCTATCTTAATGGGTCAAGATTTTAAGGAGCGCCGCAACATATCGCCTCGCCAAGTCGTCATTTCTGAATCAGTAAATCTCATCTGTATATTATACATAGCGTGACACACCATGATTTTTAAAGATTTGTATCTCAGTCTTTTTCCCTATATGGGAGAGCGGCTCAGGAAATGGGCATTGGTTACATAGCCTCTGACTCGCCTTCTCTAAGAGGATATTCAAATCTGTAGGTTATTCCGGGGAGTTCCCACATATGGTCATAAAGCAAGCATTTCCAGATTGCGGAGAGAGACAGGCTTTTATGACCATATCCTCAGATTCGTAGGCGACTGGAGTCGAGACTTGACGGTATCGTCTTCCAACTCTCGTTCGGTGAATGGTTCGGCTGACTTCGCTCCTCGAATCGCGGTTTCGCTTGGTGGTGGATATAAACCCCTTTGGTTCTTCACCCCTAGCGCGCATAAACCCCCAGGTTACTGCGGAGGTCTGACTGAATCTGTATCTCGACCCCCAAGAAAGCTACAAACTTCACTTTTGTCTGTTTGATATGACCACGGAGTTGATAAAAACGGAAAGAATTACAATTTGTACGATAATATACGAGAAAAATAGCATTATAACAACACATTTCAGGACTCGGAATTGAGAAACTAAATACATACAAAAAATGATAATTGGTTCCATAAAAATTAATAATCCATGTTTTTCAATAAATAAAATATGATTAATAAATTCAAATGCCTTTATTAGAAATAATTAAAAAAATGCATGTTTTTCACAGTTCATTTTTTATTCTCTAAAATTTGTAATATCGATGCCCCTGAACATTTTTCTTCTTTAACCTTTTCCCTTCAAGCATTTATTTGTAGCAACGAATTGCATTGTTTGCTAAGTAACGCACATTGATTTCGTTGTTCATTTTTATATTTAAAATTGCATTTATTGTGAATTTGTTTATGTTTAGTTAATTCTCGCATTCGCAACACCATATTTTTGAATAATGATGCTATGGCAACAATCTCGGATTTGTTTACGATATCAGATGAACGTGCTGTACGTTTGAAATGTTAAGATTTGAATAAAGAAATGGTTCCTTTTGAAAGCAGTTTTGTAATTATTTTAATAAATATTGAAAAGCATGATATTGGATAAATTTCTATGGTGTTGTTGACATTGTTTATCGTTCGGAAAATTGTAAGGCTACGTCCAATATAGAGATCAACTTCCATAATATGCTCTGACAATGTTTCAACCATTTCAATCATTTTTATATTTGTTCGGTTGTTAATTCTTCTGCAGGCACTTCAACACATTCGTCGTTGTCTATGTTGTCCCCCCTTTCTTCATAAGTTCTTTTTTCATCTTGATGCAGCCTCTCTATCTGCACTGTCAGATTCACCAATAATACGAACATTGTGGATACTAGTTGTATGCTTAAAACTGAAAAACTGCCCACGACTTGCCTGTAAAATTTTCCCTCACCTTCGTTTTCTATATCATCAATAGTCATTGTAAAGATTTGACTTGAATTTCCAGTTGACTAAGTGGAACTCGTTTTTGTTTTATCTCCTTCCATTTACAGTCATGGTTCATTGGATAATAGTCGTTCTGTGATTACTATTCGAGTGCTTCTGGTTTTAGTCACTACTTTTGATAAATAAGACCATACCTTGCGATTTGTATTGATCTTTCTGTTTGATGAATTTTCAAACTGATGACTCTACCATTCATTTTTCACGGCCTATCATAGCAAAGGATACACCTTTTTCAAGAAGCTTCATTACATTGAACTTTTGTTCTAAAGCGAGCAGTTTACGTTTCTTGCTGACGGAATAACTTTCACATATTCTTTTGCACTCATTATTATTATTTTTAATAGGTATTGGACTTTACTGCAGATTTACTTATCGAAAACAGATAAAGAAATGTTAGTTCAACATTAAAGTTCACAAATATCCACTGCTTGCTCGTACTGCGTAGCTTACACATTAAGCAGAGCAGTTGTGATTGCACTGAGCTGCAATCGCAGTAGCGTTTTTCACATCCATAATCACCTGACAGTGTCACTACGCCCACCAAGCACTCGCCGGTATGTGAAACCGGCGAAAAGAGAACCACCGAAACATAATGCCGCGTTTAAATTCTCGCCGTATCTAGGTGCATACATATACAACGGGGAACCCAAGAAAAAATTGAAATATGTATCGTATCACATCATTTTAAAACCACACAGACAGGGACTTCACTGTATAATGGGAAGAAACCGATCATTTATGTATACAAAAATATTTTTATATACTTATTTTTTAGAATTTTCTTTTATTTTGTTCAATTAAAATTCAGCTTGTTTTGAAATTTTCAAACCGGACTATATGAGGCATTACTATGCATTAAACACACACATACACACACACACATATATATATATATATATATATATATATATATATATATATGTCTGTGTGTGTGTGTATACATACACATACTGGGTGTCCCAAAGACATTGACCTCGCCTTTTATTCCTTAAATACATATATAGACATATACAATAAATTACAACGTTGCGTTTAAAAAGGTACATAATTTTATGAAATAGATTAAAATTTTCAAGGGAATTAAATTTTAAGAAAAACAAAACTTATATTTTTATGCGGCCCCCGTACAAAAACATTTCCAATGAGTAAAATATGCCCCATACATTTAAAATGGTGATGTACAAAATTTCAACATTTTATCATAAAAAGTTCCAGAGATATGACAAGAAAAAAATTCTGACTTAAACCACTTTTAGATGCTTCGACATGGGTTCTCAGAGGGGAAAAATCATGTCGACAGATCGCATTTCAGGGTTTATACACCAATTACGAATGAAAACAGTGATCACATAAATAAATAATAATTTTGCTATTTATTGGTACAAAAGTATCTACACCGTGTAGAAATAATAACTTTAACAAAGATTACAAAGCTTATTCAAAATGTTTTCCTCCCATGCCACTGATTCATTAAAAATAAAAAACAGATATTATTTGCCTATGATACATTTCGGCGTTGCGTCGTTTGTACTCTTGGTGTAAACATTTACATTTTAATTTGTGATTAATCCCTCACCAACTTTATTTAAACATATCTCTGGGACTTATGGTAAAATGCTGAAATTTTGAACATCATCTTATTAGTGTATGGGACACACTTTACTCTTTGGAAATGTTTTTGGACGGGGGACATATAAAAATGTACATTTTGTATGTCTTCAAATTTAATCCCCTGAAAATTTTTATCGACTTCATAAAATTCTGTACTTTTTTTACGTAACTTTGTAATTTATTATATAAGTCTAAGATCAATATTTAAAGAATAAAAGCCGTGGTCAATGTTTTTGGGACACCCTGTGTACATTATAATCTACAATCTGTCTTCCTCTAGTTTGTGAGAAAAATTTAGTTTCTGGTTTTGACGCCTTCCTGAGTTATAGCCATTAAGAATGACGATTTTCCAATTCATATTTACTGAATTTAGATACATTTTAATCTTGTTATACTAAAACTCAATGCAATTTACATAACTAATTTGAATACGCAAAATGTCTACCTTTAGAGACAAAAAATTTATTTAGTTATCTTGGATAGGTATAGAGCTATAGACATTTCCGCTAACAACAGAAAATCCGAATTCTGACCCATATAGACAAGAAACAAGAGGATAAAAATTGCTTTGGTATACACATAAATGGTACTAACTATGGCTGGATTATAAAAAAAATATTCAAATGTCAAGCAACCCTCTGTACACATTTCACGTAGAATGACACATTACTGATATTTAGGTATGCACTATTGTATAGCCGACATATTTGAATTAGTCTGCATCGTGGTTAGTTTCTTAAAACTGCAGTACTTAGTTAAATAAACGCATGTTAAATAAACAAAAGTCTGTAAAATTAAGGATTTTTAAGAATTTGTGCAGTAAAAAATGTATTTCTCGAGTTTCAAAAATTATTTGAGATGATAATGGTAATTGCTGAGATGATAATGCTAATATATACGAATATAACAACATAAGCATTATCACACGCATTTACAGATATATTATCACTACATAAAACTAGCATAATTATTGGTTTGCCTAGATTTTATGACTCGTATTTTTGACAACCGCGGTCTACCTTATTTAGGAGGTGTTGTCATAATACTTCTTAAATAAGTGTCTAAACACTCCTTTGAAATATACTGGAGTGCATAACAAGCCCAAGGCTTGTTATGCACTCCAGTACATAACAAGCCCAAGGGTGCATAACAAGCACAAGGCTTGTTATGACCCCAGTATGCTCTGGGTATATCGACCGATACGCCCTAATACGACTGCGCTTTACGCCCTAATACGATTGCGTTTTACGCCCTAATACGACTGCGTTTTACGCCCTAATACGACTGCGTTTTACACTCTAATACGACTGCGTTTTACGCTCTAAACCCTTTCCGTGAGTACTATACGATCTAAATAAACTCTTTTGATATACCCTCAATAATCACTTTTGATAATTCCTAAATATGTCTTTCGCCCTCTTCGCTGTCGTAATATGCCTTGAATACTCTATTTTATACCCTCTCAATCAGTTTCTTTGATGCACTCTAAATTAGCGCGCAGGACTCATGCAAATGGGAGTGCTAAACTGGCTTAAAATCAGCAAAATTAACAGTAAGTGTTCTACGTGAAAATACTTTCAATATAAAATAATCGTTGGGTACATCTGTTTGTCTTTCATCTTCCAATTTATGTCTTGTACTAAATTTCGAGAATGGTATGACGTCATATTAATCGCAACCCCCGCCTTTCCCCAAATGCGTGTGCGCAGAAAGGAGAACCTTCGTCCTCACTCTTCCACGAAATATTAATATTTATTAAACTTTAACAATAGAGGAATACCATATAAAAATCATAATTATTGAACTGATAATCCCAGGAACAATATATTTGTGAAGCAGTGTGTAATATTGAGGGTTTAATAGGAGTTTATCCTATTACAACCTGAGGATCGCAATGTTAGCCAATCCTACTACATAGAAATTTTAAAATTCAAAAGACGAGAAGTATATATTTTTTTAAATTCACGAAAATTCTTGTAGTAATAGTATGGATTAACGTTTAAAATTTTCTTAAAAATAATATTTCGGTATTTTCAATTGTGATAAGATGAAAATTATGCGAGAATATTTTCGATCGTTAAGGAACGTGTATGGTCGAAAATTGCTCAAAACGGCCATTTAACAACAAATAACTACTGAATTCACCATATTGCAGTTAACAGTATCCACGGACCTGTTTCGCGGTTATTATGCGGCTATTAGTATGGCGCTCACAGACATTACCTAAAAAACGTATGATATGAGTTCAAGGATGCTTGAACTGTGTAAATCTTTACAACATTATAACTGTGTATTATAACCATATTATAACTATATAAAGGATTATAACTATGTTATAACTATATTATAACTATATTATAACTATATTCTGTATTATAACTATATTGTAACTATATTATTACTATACATTATAACTATGCATGTAGAGAATGCAAAAATCATACAATTCTATTAAATGTGATATAGTTCATTTATGTCGCATATAGAACTTGTGCAAAAGAGACTATTAACACATTCCAAAGTCGGCTGTGGACACTCACAACACATTTTAATATTTGGTATACAGAGTAGAAATGATTGATGATCACTTCTATCTTCTATATAATCATTCACAACAATATGCATTATATATGACAGCTACTGAAAGCCCTTCAAGCTCATTTCTTCATAATAGGAAATAAAGACCCATTTTTACATAAAATAATAAAAAACATTTTCTTATGCGCTTTCCAATACAAAAACCATTTATTTCTTACATCATTAAGCATATGTTGACATGATTAATGATGACGATGTAGGTTAATATAAATTTCTTAAAACGAATGTAATTTGGTAGAAAAATATATTGAAAAAAGAAAATTGCACTTATAGATTTCCTATATCCGAAAGAAAAAAACTGTTCATTTCAAATAAGGAAATTCCCCGCTGAGTACAGAAGAAAACACTCTTTATATAAGCAAATATTTTATTTAAATAAATTTCAGAATGAAAAAAGGGGTAATTGCATTTTATTTCATCACTTTTCAGTATTTGTAGTTTATCGAACATTTACGATTATCTTCAACAGTCATTAATTATCTTCAAGAAATAGAAGATAGCTAAGAATACGGCAAATATATCTAAATTGTATAATTTTCTATACAAACATATTTATAAGGCACACTTCAATTATAAGACGGTAAATTGTCTTAGTATCTATATAGAATGTCCGTCTGACTAGTCAGAAATCAGTGGCAATATTACTTGGGCTAATAACTAAGTAAAACGTTGCTGAAGCAATCAGTCGGCATATAAAAGATCATATCTTGGTTGGGCAAAATGTTGTTAGCTAAACAAATTGAAACCAGATTTTGTTTTAAAAGTCAACATCTACGAGAAACTTATTTGCATTTGGTTTTACATAAATCTGATTTAAACAGGTATTTAGACTTGTCACATATAGGAAATTTAACACTCTTTCAGTAATAAATTACAGCATTTCTTTATAAGTTTTATTTTGGTTACCAATGCATGGGCAATTGTGTTATTACCATTACCAATGTATGGAGTAATGGTGTTATTGCCATTACCAATGCATGGAACAATGGGGTTATTGCCATTACCAATGTATGGAGTAATAGTTTTTTGCCACTACCAATGCATAGTAATAACACTTATTATCGGAAATAGTCATCTTAATCAAAATTTGGCTCAATTAGATTATTTCCCGTGGTTGATAATGTTTTGCAAAGTTTCATTCATCTTCTAGAGGAATTCTGTTCAGTCTGCAAAGTCTGTTCAATCCTTTTCACTCTCATTTTGTCCACTTTCAGAGAAATAAAATATTCAACTCCGTTCGGAGTCGGATTTTCGATCTTATTCATATCAATCTCTTTCGACCATTTCAGTACATTTAGATGCCGTTAAGAATATATTACCACAGTTTAGGCACAATTTCAATTTTTGGTACTTTGTACGGTTACGTTATGTAATAAACAAGAATTAGGTGGTAGTTTTATTAATTTCCGTGTCTCGAATTCAAAATTCAAAATTGAAGTTGGCAAATTTTTCTATGAGAAAGATCAACATTTCTTGAATAGTAACTGGAAGTACATTCATAACCGTAAAAGGATAGCTTGAATTAAGATATTAGAATAAAGAGTATTACAATAGTTTGTAACATAATAACGCAAATCAGACAAAATGGTTGCAACTTATACGCGTGGCATACTTGTTGACAATTTACAGAAAACAAATGCATTTGACTTGGATTTGTGGCGTCATTCTGCCAAGAGCATAGCTGAAAAAGTGCCCCTTATAAAGTCGGTCTGGTGAGGATGTAACATAGAGCTTTCCGAAAAATAGTATACCCTGAATCATCTCTACGCAAGGAATAATGCTATTTGTTCTGTTGTAAAGGTTTCCTTTTTCCTAATTTTCCATATTTCTAATAAACATGTGAAGTTGCGATACTATGATAAAAAATAAATAATCCATATGGTTTGATGAGAATTATGCAGAAAACTATTGATTCTGATTTGGATAAATGTATGAATATGGGCGGTAAAATGTCATCTTTCATATTAAGTCCAAAACTTCACCTTACAAAAAAAGTTGTAAGAAAGAAAAACCTGTTTCAAAAATTTATATATAAAAAACATTTTGTAAAATGCAAATGCGTTTTCACAAGTAAGCAAAAAGTACTTGCAGACTGCGTGTAGCATAGACTGCGTGCAGCAGGAATTGACTACAATGCCACCAATTGCTTTTCTTTGTTCATTAATTCAACCTTTGTTGATTATTCTATCAATTTTTATATTCTGCAATTGATATCCTTTGTTTCCCTCCCTATGAATTGACATCATTCTACAATTGGCATCATTTGTTATCTACCCTGCTGCTCTCACCAACTATTAGATATCAAATATGTTATATAGCCTCTTAGACTGCATTGGCAGATTGGAATAAAAATTGTCTCAAACTAACCAAAGGAATTATTGGGAAATATCTTGTTTTAATTGGAATAGCCTTAATTCCGCAAATAGTAAGATACCAATAAATGGTTTTTTCTGAAACTTGCATATGCCAAAGGATATTGGCATTCTCACTTCGGAAGTAACTAGTAAAGTTAAAAAGATCAAAGGAACAAAGCAAATAAAGGTAATAGGAAACTACTGAAAGATCAAAGCAAAACCAAAACGACAAAGAACACAAAGAAGTACTGAAAAAGAGCGTGCAATACTACGTGGAGATAACAGATAATTCACACTTCGTGGATGCTGTTTTTCGTTGCGGAAGCTTGTATTCAAAAACCAGTAAACTCTAGATTGAAATCTAGTATTACTGTGAGGCCAGAATATGTCCTCACATGAGGCATGTTTATTGCAGTATTTATGGTGGCCAGAACACCGAACAAAGCGTGCAGACTGGCTGGCACCGAAGTTTACAACAACGTGAACTTTTAGGTCAAATACAATAAATTTGAGTGTCCCATGCCAAAGGGGGCTGAAAGAGCCCTTGGTTGATGTCAAGTGATGCCATTGGGTTCAGAAGAACCAATGAACAGCAAGGAGAAGAAGGGTGGAGCTACCTCCCCCCCCCCCCCAGCCGAAGGAACCAAGACACTTGGATACAAGATGTGGTAGAGAACGAACTCAGATCCGGAATGTGGTGGTAGAAGTAACTTTGATACGAAGTGTTGGTGAAAAGAGTTTGACAAAAGCAGCGAAGCGACCATGACCTAGCAGTTGCAGATATAAGTATCAGTCGAGGTGAAACGTACGAGTAGGAGCCACACACCATAGAGTTATGGCAGTACGGTCAGCACTAAGACCGATGCAAGCGAGATGATGAGCCCAAGTCTAAACTGTAAGGTATGTGCTCATTTCCCCGGTCCGAGACAATTTAGAAAGCTAACTAACTGGTCATATCTCCCCGAACTAAAATATTAAATGAAAATCGATAATAATTGAAAGTTGATATTGTTGAAAATAGTGCTTTTGATAAAGTGATGTTGTTAATAAAGGAAATTGTTTAAGTTTTAAATAGGCTAGTCTTTTTGTAATGATTAATGAATTCTTTTCAGGACTTACACAAAAGGTAAAAATAATTGGAGGGTATTTGCTTAAACACAACGCTTTATCTTTAATTTTCCTCGTCCCACATTTGGTTACCGTGACGCTTTTGTGTAAGTCATAAATTTAAAGGAAAATTTTAATGAAAAATACTGAGGTGAACAAAAATAATTTAAATAAAGAAATGAATGAAAATTTTTGGGGAGCATATGTTGACCAGATATTTTGCATTGGTAAAAAGAAATATGCACAATCACTTTGAAAATGAAAAATCTTTTGAATATATGATAATTGAAAATAATGTGTGAAAAATTTATGATATGTTAAGAATATTTTGTTGCATGAAGTATTTTATGTGCAGTATATTTTTAAGTGTATTAATGTGTTTAGATTAAGTTAGAAAATTTTGGAAGGGATAATTTTTTGTTAAATGCCTAAAAGGAGTACACGAAATTTGAGACGTCAAATGTCTCCCGACAGGTCACAAATAAGAATAAGTGAAAATCAGAGAACAAGAATGGAAAACTTTAATTTAATAAATCTGTTACCTCTGTTTAATGGAAAAGATAATGAGGACATTGAATTTTTTTTACGCAGTTTGAAAATATCGCAGGTATGGCAGAGTGGTCAGAAGAGAATAAAGTTATAATTTTAAAAACTAGAATGAAAGAAAAAGCGTTAGAATTTCTGACAAAAAAAAGGGAATTGCAGAATGCAAACAACATGGGAGAAGTTAAACAAATTTTGATTAAACAATTTAAGCCATCTGTAACTATGCTTCAAAAGCAAATAAATTTAAATAAAATTAGAATGACGCCAGGCATGAAAGTTGCTGAGCTAGCGTTAAATATTTCGAATGCAACAAATGATTTTGTAGGAAATAACTCAACTAATGAAATGTTTGAAATTAAAAATAATATAATGTTAGTTAAATTTTTAGAAACTTTAAGAGGAGATATTGCGTTAGAAATAAAAAAAATAAATATTACTAATTTTGATAAAGCAGTTGAATTCGCAGAAAATTTGGAGAAAATTATGGAGGAGGAGTGTGACCGTTCGGAAATCAATGCAGTGTATCGCAGGGAGAATAATGCTAGAAAAGTTAATGGTAATCAACGGGGAATACAGGAAAAATCACAAAATGAAAATGTATATTGCATAGGATGCGGGAAAAGAGGTCATTATTTTTCTACGTGTTGGCATAATCAAAACAGAGAAAATTATTATGGGGAAAATAAATATGGGAGTCAAAATATAAGAAATGGGCAAAGAAATGGTTTTCGTAACACTCAAAATAGCGGATTCAGAGAACGAAAGGATAGTCGGTCAAATACCCAAACTATTCCGAAAGAAAGCAGTCAAAATCGCGGGTCTTTAAACTGAGGGAGGGGCTTTGGCCAAGTCAAAATTTAATAAATAGACCAAAGTCCCAATCGAAAGAAAAAAAAGTGCAAACGCGAAATGAGGTATTGAGATATAAAAACGCAAATGAAATGCAAAATGATAAAAGGGAGGTTCGCACGCGAAGCCCAGGTCCCAAGATTAAAGCAGAGCAACATAATGAATATGAAAATAAAAATGACAATCAAGAGATAATTAGTATGGAAAACATGCAAAAGATAATTTTACCTAAAGTCTTGTTGCAGTTTAGCACAGTGTCCGCGGTTGCCATGGTGGACTCCGGGTCCATGGTTTCGCTGATTGCGGAACAGTTTGTTCAGAAGCTGAAAAATGAATCAAACGTAAAAATTAATTATGTGACAAGAAAAGTAACTTTACAGACATTTACTAAGGAAAAAATTCAGTTCTCGGGATGTGTAAAAATACATTTTAAAATTGGAGGCAAAGCGGTAAATAATACTTTTTTTATAACTGAGCAACACTTCGGAAATGACTATGAAATTTTATTAGGGTACGACTTCTTAGCAACCAATGTAGGAATTTTAGATACTAGAAACAAAGTATTAAAATTTGGTAATGTAACTATACCTTTAATTGGAAGTAAAAATTCGGAACAAAGAAAGGAGCCAAATAAAGTTATGATGCATACAATTCTAATACAAAAACAAAACAGTGATAATAAGGAAGAAAATGAGGAAAGCAGTATGGAGGTGTTTGATAAGAATAATGGAGATAAAAACAAATCAATCAGTAAAAATATGAACATAGAAATGTTGATAAAAAATAAAAATGATGCGCGTAACGCAGAGTTAAATTTAAATAGTGAGGCAGAAAATAAAGCTAATTCGATGACTGATACAAAAAAAGAGGTGACAACACAGAATAAAAAGAAGGTTAGATTTCACATCAGTGAGGAATGTACACAAAGTAAGAATATAAAAAAAACATTGATAAATAAAAAAATGCAGAAAACAACCAGAAGCAGTAAACCAATTTATGCTCGACTAAAAAAGAAAATTAAACTTGATGCAGGAGAATCGAAACTGGTTCAATTGCAGTTATCAGAAAACGTAGATTCAGAGGAAGTCGTGCTGGAGCCATTAAACCTCGCTAAGGCAATATTGCCGGAGTTCTCTATCCAACCTGTAACTGAAACAAGATGTATTAACACAATATTTTATAATAAAAATAAAAATACTATTTGGTTGAACAAAAGAATGAAAGTAGGAATGATAAATAAAGAAATCGAAGTAGTAAATATGAATGTAATGGAAAATGTAAATAATGTTAAAATTCAGGATGTAAATAAAATAAAAAATGCCTGCACTGAAGAAATGTTAAAGTTAAGAAAAGCCGAAATGGAAAACACTGAGTTTGACCTCGACCATTTACAAGGCGAAGATAGAAAAAGGATGCATAAATTATTGAAAGATAATTATGCGGTATTTTCGAAATCTTATCAGACTTTGGGAGAAACGGATGCAATTATTCCAAATATTGAGTTGATGCACGATTTTCCAATTCAAACAAAGCCTTATCCTTTACCTAATGCCTTAAAAAATGTCGCGCAGAAAGAGATACAGGAATTATTAAAATATGGTTTAATTAAGAAGTCGCAGTCTAACTATTGCTTCCCAATTTTGATGGTGAAGAAGCCACAGAAAGAGGGGCAGGAAGTCAAGTATAGAATGGCCGTGGATTATAGAGCCTTAAATACGTTCATTCCATTGCTACCGGTAGAATTACCCCGGATCAAAGACATACTTCATAAGATTTTAGGGCACACGTTATATACGGTATTAGATCTCAAGGCCGCCTTTTTTCAAATCAAGTTGCAGGAAAAGGATAAAGAAAAACTAAGTTTTGAAACTGGATGCTTAGGGCAATTTTCTCCTAATCGTCTTCCTTTTGGTTTAAAGAACTCAGGGGCATATTTCCAAATTTTAATGGACAAGGTTATAGGCGATTTACGAGAGCAAAATATTTACTTTTATCTGGACGATTTGGTCATATGCGGCAACTCTAACATGGAAATCATAAAAAAAATGCAAATTGTGTTTAACAGGTTGAAGGAGAAAAATCTTACTTTAGATCCTAATAAAGTGCAAATTTGCAGAAGCGAAATCGAGTTTTTAGGTTACAAAATTACCAACGACGGCATTCGCCCATCAAAAAAAAATTGTGCTAAAATTCAAAATTTTAAAAATCCAACTACAATAAGACAAATTAAAAGTTTTTTGGGCACCACAAATTATTTTAGATCATCTATTCAAAATTATGCGCAAATTGCTGAGCCCTTAGTTAACTTAACTAAGAAAAACACCAAATTCAATTGGAATAGCAAGTGTGAAGAGGCATTTCAGAAATTAAAATTAGCAATTTTCAATGAACCGACGGTTAGGGCTCCGGACTTTAATAAGCAGTTTATTTTAAACACAGATGGAAGTAATACCGGGATAGCAGGAAATATATATCAAATAATAAATGGAATGCCACATGTCATCGAATATTATTCACGAGGGCTACATGATGCCGAGAAAAGATATCCAGCCATCAAGTTGGAGTTGTTGGCAATTTATGAGGCTATGCAACACTTCCGTGAATATCTCTTTGGAAGAGAATTTGTTTTATTAAGTGATGCAAAGTCACTAATGCATCATTTAAAACTAGAAAAGCAACCAAGTATTATAGCCAGATGGCTAATGGAAATTAGTACTTTTACTTTCAAATTTGAACACCAACCTGGAGAAAATAATCCAGCAGATTATAATTCCAGATATATATTTGACCAAGAAAATCAAGAGAAAATGGTAAATAATATAATACAAACAAAGGATTTCAATATCAAACTAATACTAAAAGAGCAGCTTAAAGATAAAAAAATAAATAATATTAGGAAAGCAATCGCGGAAGGCAAAATAAGGACGCAAAATAAAAAGAAGTACTTTATAGATAATGCAACGAATCTGGTTATGATTACAAAGAAAAATAAAAGAGATAAATTTAAGAGAAATAAAGAGAACAAGATTGTCATTCCACAGACGTTAAGAAAAGAGGTACTGGAATTGGCTCATTTTCCTCATTTTGGTGTAGATAAAACATTGCAAATTGTACAAAAAAAAATACTATTAGACCGCCATGTCGGCTGATGTCGAAAATTTTGTCAAATCCTGTGATAAGTGTCTGAGAATGAAAGACAAAAATATTCCCCCTGCAAAGCCGCAAATCATGAGCCCGGTTTTTGCTTGTGCCGAGCATATACAAATTGATATTGTCGGGAAGTTACCGCGGAGCAACCGAGGGCATTGTTACATTGTGACAATGTTGGATATGTTCTCCAGACATCTGGAAGCATATCCAGTCAAAAACATCTCAGCACAAACTATAGTGGACATTTTGGTTCAATATTGTACCTCGTACGGGATTTTTAAGACTATACAAAGTGATAATGGAAGTCAATTTAAAAGTAAGGAATACATTGAATTTACAGACAGCCTAAATATAGAAAGACGGTATAACAGTGTGGCAAAGCCATCCTCATTAGGAAGATTGGAACGGGCGCATCATTTAATGAAGGAGTCCATGATTTGCATTGCAAACAAGACCTTTGATTGGGACGAATCCCTAAAGTGGTTTAAACTTTATGTGAACAATACAAAAAACAAGACTACGGGGTACGAACCAGCATTTTTGTTTTTTTTAAGGGACCTACAATTGCCAGGAGATAATATTCAAAATATAAGTGCAGACAGTGATATTAGCAAAATGAGTTTAGAGTTGGAAAATAGAAACAACTATACAGAATATGTCAAACAAAACCTGAAATTTTTCAATGAGATAATGAAAGATACTGCAACCTTACAAAGAACTGCTGCTGAAAAACAAGCACGAAGGTATACGGTTGTCCGTATGAAAGATATAGAGGTCGGCGATACAGTTTTCTTAAAAAAACTCATTAAAACACCCGTGTTAAGCGACAAATTTACAGGACCATATAGAGTGATAAAAAAAATAAAGAATAATAATATTATGATAAGAGAAAAAGATAATTGTGCCGCCAAAATTATAACAATACATATTAATAAATGCTTTGTGGCAAGTGAAAGAAAAGAGTATTTAAGTAATGAAAGTAAGGAAAATTCAAAGGAAAATGAAGAAATAAAGGAAATTAGTAAAGCTCAAATTGATATATCTGATAACACCAACGAAAGAGAGCATATGGACAAGCATAATCCAAGATATTTCTTGAGACCGAGAGTTTTTGTAAATTCCAATTTGTGGGAAGAAGGATATTAAAAAAAAAAAAATAAATAAATAAAGCAATGAGGAAAGAATTGTTTATGAATGAAAATGATATAAATTTCAAAGAAAAAGATATGGATAATCATTGAATGATTTAAAAATGAACATTGTAAGAATGTTACAAAAATTGATAATAAGTGTACAAATAGTTCAAAGTTCAAAAATAATATTATATCATAATTTATAATGTTAACTCAAATGTACATGTGATCAAAAATTTATGCAGAGATTAATTTATGCAAATAAATCTACAAAATGAAAGGTAAAATCAAAATATGTTACCTAATTGGGTAGATATAAGGTCTGTAAACAAATACAGGCAAGGGCAATGTTGTGCAGGCAGTCCAGTCAAATACTTCATTGTTCAGGATAAGTCAAATACTTCATTGTTCAAAGGCAAAAAATCTTCTGAGGGAAGAGAGGTCTCTTGAGGGAGAGTCTTGAAGCTTTAAAATTGAATGACAGATTTAAGTAAAGTAAAAAAATAAGTAATGAGCTGAAAGTAAGAATGTTAGAGATTATTCATAGATGATATAAATTTTATGTCAAAAAAGTAAATAAAGGCATAAATAATTGAAAATTTTAAATCAATTTGACTTTAAAATGTAAACTTTGAACAGTTAAAATAGCTGTAAAAAGCCCGTTGCAATAAAGCAATCGAGGACACGATATCTCGTGTAGGAATGGTCAAAAGTGAAAAATGCATTGAAAATGATTAGGTAATTAAACGTTTGAGGAAGAATATAATTGTTTAGGCAATTTAAATAACTAAATTAATCCTAAAGTGATAGGATAAATGAATTAAATTTAGTTAAAATTTTGTTTACGGAATAAATTTTTCATAAATATATAAAGTGTATAGGCAATTTAAGTAACTAAATTAATCCTAAAATGAAAGGATAAATGTAAATAAATTTAGTTAAAATTTTGTTTAGTGAATAAATGAATAATTTCACAAAAGTGTTAAAAAAGGGTTGAAATAAAAAAAAAAATAATAAGTGAAGAATTTTGAGTGCGAAATAAAGCATGTGTTGTTTATTTACAACGCAAGGAACGGTTACGATAATCATGTGTGTATAAATAAATTATGGATATGAAAATAAAATGTAAATAAATATGGTAATGAAAATAAAATGTAGGTAATGTTGTGGAAAATTGTACGATAATAAATAAATGTGAGATACATATATAATGAATATAGATAAATACGGAATGAATAAATGAATGTTAAATAATAGGGCACTCAGATGTCAGTGGGGAATGTAAATAAAAACATTATAGTTATCGATGAGATACTGTAGCATTTGAAGTGTGTGTAAACAAACGGCACACACACAGTCTACGTAAATATATATATATACTCTGTTATTAATGTTACATAATTGGTGTTTAGGTATTTGTAAATATTAAATTGTGTGAAAAATATAATCTGAATAAGGTGTTGAGAAATTTTATGAAAGAAATAAAATAAATTAGGATGAAATAAATGTCACATATGTAAATACATAAATGATAATATGTATTACGGCGATAAAGGGGTTAGCCGCAGTTAATAAAATGTCAAAATAAATAATTAGATAATAATGTGTGAGATAGAATGATAAACAATCGCGCATATAGATGGTTATAAATGTCAGGTATTCAAAGTCATAAGGATTAAAATAAATTGAAATACATAAATATGATAAATTTTATAGAGTAAAAAAAAAAAAAAATTTATACGGTGAGTAAATAAATCCGCGTTCAAAAAGGATATATAAATAATAAATGAAAAGGATTTCAATTGTTAAAAATATAATATCAAAATTTGCAATTAGGTAAATAAAGGTTTTTTTAGACAAGAAAATAAAGTCTTGAGTGTGTTTAAAAAGATGAAATAATCTTATATAAAATATAAAAGTTATGAAAGTATTAAGCAAGGAGTTAAAATAAATAAAATTTAAACAAACTATATCAAAAACTTTAAAAGTTTAAAATTAAATTTAAAAATTAAAAAAAAAAAATTTTAAATTTCAAAAAAAAAAAAACTTTTCAATTTTTTTTTTTTAACTTTAAAGTCTTATGAAAGGCATGGAGAAAACAAAATTAAATAAGAGAGAATATCAACATCAAATGGAAAGGTAAAATTTAAATAATAAATAATACAATAATATAATGTTAAATTTTATATGAAGTCAGTATATAGAAGATACCATTAAGATGGTTTTGATATTAATACAAGCCACCTCAAAGGAACCTAATATATAATATTTAAAGAAGGGAGCTTTTTTAAGTTCAGTTTAAAAAAAAAAAAAAAAAGAGAGAGCTTTACAGTGCTGAAATAATGTACGAGCCCATCTGCAACATGCAAGTATACATGGTTCATTAGCAGATAGGAATAAATAATATAATTAAATTGATGAACAGGTTTATATTTAAAAAGAATAAGTCGACGTTTATAGAACACGCCGAATGGGTAATAAAATTTTTACAATACTTTGTTACAAGCGCCTTTAAAAAGCTGTTTCTGTTTGAAAGCTGTTTCTGCTGCCCGCTTGAATTCGCGCACCACGTTGTCCATTTCAACGTCTTCAAACTGCATTGCTTTGTCATAGCAAGAGGAGTTGAGTTGGGGCGTTACTGCTAATCACCATTCAAAAAAACGATTAAAATAGATAGGAATCTCTGTCGAGGGTCTCTTTTGCAGACTGATCACTGTTCCGAAGTTCGGAAAGGGAATTTGAACGCAGTGTCCGGTTCGCACTTCCGGTATCATAGCTTTTAAGAAAAGAAGGGGTTCTGCTAATGGCCTTTTCAAAGTAATCAATCAGTACCTGTCACAAATCAGGGGTTGTTGTTGTTTGTTGACATTCTGGGACAAGATGGCCTATTAAAGGGAAATGTCTAAATGTGTCATTCCCAGTGGAAAAGTTAAAGTTACTGACTTATGTGAAAACTATATTTTAATGGCTAATGTAAAAAAAAAATAAAAATATATGCGATTGTATTAATAAGTATGTACCAGTATCAAGGTTCAGCAAAAATGTTATATATGTGATAAAGTTATCAATTTTAGAAAAATATTTGATGAAGTATGTAAAGAATTGTGTTCAAAAAAATAATAATGTGTGATTTGTAAAAAAAAAAAAAAAGTGTTTAATGATGTTAATAATATAAGAGAAGATAGTAGTGTGTGACATTTCAAAGTGAATGTGCATATGTTTAAAAGTCTTTTTAAATACTCAAAATTTAATTTAGCTTCAATTAAAAGCTGGACCTGGTAAAGTTCATGAGTACGTAACTTATGTTTATTTTGTGTATATTATGTGTGCAAAAAAACTTTTCTGTTACAGCAAGACTGTTGAACTTTTCTGGACGGACGTTGTCCAAAAGAAAGTGAAAAATGCCAATTACAGAGTTGCAAGTGCATCGAACTTTTGTTTCGAACTCTGATGGTTTAAAAATTTTTTTTTTGTTCTTTTTTTTCTGTTTGTGGGGAGATATGTGAGGCCAGAATATGTCCTCACATGAGGCATGTTTATTGCAGTATTTATGGTGGCCAGAACACCGAACAAAGCGTGCAGACTGGCTGGCACCGAAGTTTACAACAACGTGAACTTTTAGGTCAAATACAATAAATTTGAGTGTCCCATGCCAAAGGGGGCTGAAAGAGCCCTTGGTTGATGTCAAGTGATGCCATTGGGTTCAGAAGAACCAATGAACAGCAAGGAGAAGAAGGGTGGAGCTACCTCCCCCCCCCCCCCAGCCGAAGGAACCAAGACACTTGGATACAAGATGTGGTAGAGAACGAACTCAGATCCGGAATGTGGTGGTAGAAGTAACTTTGATACGAAGTGTTGGTGAAAAGAGTTTGACAAAAGGAGCGAAGCGACCATGACCTAGCAGTTGCAGATATAAGTATCAGTCGAGGTGAAACGTACGAGTAGGAGCCACACACCATAGAGTTATGGCAGTACGGTCAGCACTAAGACCGATGCAAGCGAGATGATGAGCCCAAGTCTAAACTGTAAGGTATGTGCTCATTTCCCCGGTCCGAGACAATTTAGAAAGCTAACTAACTGGTCATATCTCCCCGAACTAAAATATTAAATGAAAATCGATAATAATTGAAAGTTGATATTGTTGAAAATAGTGCTTTTGATAAAGTGATGTTGTTAATAAAGGAAATTGTTTAAGTTTTAAATAGGCTAGTCTTTTTGTAATGATTAATGAATTCTTTTCAGGACTTACACAAAAGGTAAAAATAATTGGAGGGTATTTGCTTAAACACAACGCTTTATCTTTAATTTTCCTCGTCCCACAATTACATATTCAGTGAAATCTTTTATTATGCATTCAGTGTAAAATACAGCAGCATAAATGCTTAGTGAATAGATATTGATAGTCATTGTGATGAATCACAACTCATCTGCAATTTTGTTGCTCTTACTTAGCTTGAAAAATTAAAATTTATGTTTAATGGTGTTTTTTTTATTTATTTTCCCGTTTATTAACAACAGTCCGTTTTACCCCGGATAGAGAAGAATAAAAAAAAATAACACTTTTTTCAGTAGGCTTAAAATACATAGTTTTGTGTCAGTTTTAATTTCAAAGGCTACTTATGGTAAATAAACTACTAATTGTACATATAACAGTCTGCACTTTCATTAAAGCCTTTAAAACTAACATAAAGTAGAACATTCTGCCCTGGTTTGTACAAAACGTGTAAATTCATTGAAAACTCGCATACTAGTTTTCGATCTCACTCTCATAATTTGGCAATATATTTTTATAAATACCAAAAATATAAAAACTTTAGAAACACTACATGAACTCAAATATATACTACTCAAGTGGCTTCTAGACACAAAACAGCATTCTTCTTAAAGAGCTTCTTAAGAAGCACAACCCCTCTTATTCAAATATGTGTGGCAACTAAGGAATGCACACGTAGCTGACTAAAAGTGAAAGTTAGGTTGCCATGCTGTGACAAATAATGAGGCTGGAAACCTATCTCATTAGTGATTTCAACTGTTTTCCAACATTCAACCACGAGTGCTGTTCTCATTTTCCGAACTTACTTAAATAAGTGATTTCGCACTTCCTGTCGATCCTGAAGAAGAAGGTTATTCTGCGTTTTCGAAACCTGTTCACCAATGCATAATTATATGTATGCTATATTTACGAAATCTTTATATTCAGTTACTCCAAAAATAAAAAATATCGAGTTACTCGCAATAGATTGTGATATATTTTTCCCAAATGTCTGATATGTCTTTCAATGTGTGTCCCTGTTAGAATGCCATATTGACAGTTACACGAGAAGTAGAGGAAGGCCGGTTCACCGACGAAGGCGGTATGTGCGGTATCCGGTATGCGGTATGGCCGCCATCTTGAATTCCGTAATCCTGGACGGGGGTGAAAAAGGGGTGGAGAATGAAAAAAAGGTGGGGGTAAAAGTTTTTGAGAAACTTTTTTCGGGTGGCAACGATTTCGTAGTCTTGTACGAGGGGTTTAGGGGGAAATAAATTTTTTGGAACGAGATTTTTCTAAGTATGGGAGAAACTTTTTTGGGGTGGCAACAGCTGCGAAGGTGGTATGGAACCATCAGAGCCCCCTAGCGGGGGGAAGTGGAACTACCCAATACTTGAGCGATATTTGTAATTTTAAATATTGGAATGGAACTTAAGATTTTTTCTAAGTATGGAATAAACTTTTTTCGAGGTGGCAATACCTTCTCCTCACTCCCAATTGAGGAGCAGTGACATCAGCGCCCCCTAGCGGCCGAAAGGAGAATTAAAACTTGGGATTTTTCTGATAGTTGGGATTTTTTTTTTCTTTTTCTAAATGAAGTGATTAAGTACGAAATATTCGTATTTTTTTTTCTTTTTTTAAAATGAATTAGGATAATTAAATAAAGTAATTAAGTAATGAATACCCCTCTGCTATATCGCGGTTACGAATTGAACTGTGAGAATCTTGTATGACGGAGGGAGATAACATACATTTTTAAACGTGTGTCATTTTTTTGCGTTTTTTCACAAAAAGTTTCAAAAAAGTTAAAAATACAACAAAAATGTGCGTTTTCTCAGCAAGTTGAATTTTGGAGGTTGTCGGATTTCTCTATGGGAATTAACATGGGTTTTCACACTTTTGTGAATTTTTTAGAAAGAAAAATGTGGTTTTTCCCAAAAAAGCTGCCAAAAATTTGTTTTTAAAAAACGCGGAATCGGACGATTTTTTTCAAAATGTCGGATTTCTCTATGGGAATTAACATAGGTTTTCACACTTTTGTAATTTAAAAAAAATTTGCGTTTTCGCAAAAATGCGGCCAAAAAGGCGTGTTTTTAGAGTAGCAGAATCGCGTGAATTGGGTCTATTTCTCTATGGGAATTACCATGGGTTTTCACACTTTTGCAATTTTTTAGCAAAATTTAGTAAAAAATACACTTTTATGTTTCAAAAACGTTAAAAAAACAGCAAAAATGTGTGTTTTTTTAACAAGTTAATGTTTTGGAGTTGTTGGATTTATCTATGGGAATTAACATGGGTTTCCACATTTTTGTAAATTTTTTAGAAAAAAAATGTGGTTTTTCGCAAAAAAGCGGACAAAAATGTGTTTTTTGAAAAATGCGGAATCGGCCGATTTTTTTAAAAATGTCTGATTTCTCTGTGGGAATTAACATGGGTTTTCGCACTTTTGTAATTTTTTGAAAAAAAATGTGCGTTTTTGCAAAAATGCGGCCAAAAACGTGTGTTTTTAAAGTAGCTGAATGGCATGAATTGGGTGTATAGGCGGGGGGGTGTTTCCCCAATCATTTCAGCCTTCGATTTTAAAAAAAATTTAATATTTGTAAAAATAAATATTTCCAAAAATAAATATTTTAAATAATCGTGGAAGTGTGCTTATGTTCAAAACACTTGAGTATTATGGATCTTGCAAGTTAATTAAAGGATGTTAATTAAATTAGTGTTAAGAATCTAGCAAGTTAATTAAAGGATGTTAATTAAATTAAGTGATTAATTATTGAATATCCTTATGCTAGGAGCATGTCAAAGACATGCCAAGGCATGCCAAGGTGTATCAAAGTCATCGTTCTTATACTATCCCTCCGCTATATTGCGGTTGCGAAGTGAACTGTAAGAATATCGTATGATGAAGAGAGATGCTTACCCTATTCGTATGTTTAAGACGGTTACGGATACATAACTGTAAGAATTCTGCATTTTAATAACAAAATTTCGTAAACGTAAGTTTTTTCTTTTCTTATAATTTTTCGCAAATGTAAGTTTTCTACTTTTTAAAAACCACACATGCGCTGTTTTCTTTATAGAAATTAACATAGGTTTTCACACTTATGCTTTTTTCTAACGTTTTTTCACAAAAACGCATTTTTACGTGTAAAAAACTAACAAAAGCATATTTTTAATGAAGCAGAATCATGTGAATTGATGTTTTAAAGTAGTAGAATCGTGTGAATTGATGTTTTAAAGTAGTAGAATCGCAAGATCGACTATATTCGATGAATGACTCTATTCGACGAGGTGTATAAACCCAATGAGTGAACCCATAGATCGTTTATCAGCGATCCGCGAAAAATTTAAGTTAGTAATGTTATGAATCCCACATCCATTTTAGTCTGAAAATCTAGAAAACCCCCAGAGAATATACCTATTTTAAAAATAAGTGTTATAAAAAAAGGGTTAGTGTATCAGATTATACGCGTAGTGTGTGTCTTATTTCTCTAAATCCCACCATTTTAAAAAATAAAAGTACATGTCAGAACACTCCTCGCTTAAGTCTCGTAAAAAAATGGTATAGCTATAAGTGTCCCGCCCAAACCTTTTGTGCGGATGGAGGGGAGATATTTAACACATTCTCGGCACTAGGAGAATACGTAGTGGACGTTGATACGTATTATATTACTGAATAAGAAATTGCTTAACCCGAAATACGAGCGAGTCTGTATTCAGGAGATATATAGCCGAAAATGGTTATCTTGTGATTTTTAACGTTTGAAATAGCAACATACACGCTAATTCCTTTAAGACGAATAACATATATTTTTTGTATGCATACCAGTTTTAATTGAAATTTTACGCATATAGCTTTCTGAGGGAGGGAGAAACGCCTAATATGGTGATACGTATGATACAATCACTCAACAGAAATTGGCGGAAATAAATAGTGAGTTAGTTTTTAAAGACGAGACTTTGAATTTTTTTCGATAAATAAGGTATTTGAGGTTATTTAACGTGTGAATGATCGATACATGCCAATAAAATGAGGAACTAGGCTAAGTTTACAAGTATAGGACTTTGAAGTTTTTAGCTAAATGCAACGTGTCAACATTTTATAAGATGATATCGCCTGCAGAGTGAGTATAAGACGATCCCATCATCAGCAGTTAGTTACAAAGTGCCGAACTAGATGAGCATTTCTACGATAGAAAATTCAAATATTCTAGCCAAATACAATGCTTTGTAGCTTTTAAGGTGTTGGAAACACCTACTAAGGTGGCATGCATGATACTTATAGCCGATAAATAGCCACGAAATGGGAAACTAAAAAAAATTTTTAGAGGTAGAACTTGAATTTATAATTAAACATAATTTATACTAACTACTGCAAAGGGAGAAATGCATAGAGAAAGAGGTTATGCATTTATAATGCATTTAACCAACACTCAGCGGTGGAATGCAAATCTAAGATAGTATTTTTAGGAGAAGACATGGGATTCTTAAGTAAATGGTGTATTTAGAGGCATTTAAAAAGATATAAACATATGATAAGGTAGCATCCATAATACACACAACTAATATAGGACAGCGAAAGGAAAACTTTAGTATTGTTTAGAGACCGAACTTCAAATTTTTAAGTAAATGTAAGTGTTTGGAAATTTTTAATGGGCTATGTGCGATACACATGTCCCCGATCACAGTGGTGGAAAAGTGATACCGGAGCAGTTTTTAAAGATGTGACTTTAACTTTTTTCAATTAAGTGAAGAATCTACTAAATCTTAGAGGGTGCTAGTGCTTACCGAGGGTTTTATGTATAATACACATAAGCAGCATATAACATTAGGAAGGGGATATTAGAAACATTTTTAAAGACTGAACTTCAAATTTCGAAGTAAATGTACATGCCCAGAAACTTTTAATGGGCTAGTATGATACACATACTTTATATAACAGTTAAATGACGAACTAAGAATAATTTATAAGTACGTAACTTTGGATTTTTTACTTAAATAGGAATTTCTACTAATTTTTAAAGGGATAGAACGGTGTACTAAAGGGTGTACAACAAATTTTTAGAAGGGACTTTGGGAATTTGCTAGCTAAATAGGGATTTCCACTAATTTTTAAAGGGATATAAAGACATACTAAAGAGTGTACAACAAATTTTTAGAGGGGACTTAGAGAATTTTTTAGCTAAATAGGGATTTCTACTAACTTTTAAGGAATAGAAACACATACTGAAGAGTATAGACTGTAATCATAACTAACACCTAGTGCTAAAATGAGGAATTAGCATAATATTTTAAAGATTAAACTTTAAATTTTTTGTAACTAGGTACAACATATAAACGCTTAAAGCAGATGAATACGCAGATTGAGACAGTATGTGCGATACACATCATCCGCATATAGTAACAAAAGTAGAACTAAACATGTTTCTAAGGATAGAATTTCTGGCTTCTTCACATAAATGAAGATGTTTAGAAACGTCTGAATGGTTAGAAACTACACTTTAAGTGGGAGTAGAATAGCACCATCACCAATACCTATCGAGGGAAAATAGGAATTAGAGTAATATTTTGGGGATGGGACTTTAGATTTTTAGGTAAATGTTATGTTTAAAAACTTTTAAAGTAGCGTAAATACCTACTAAGATGACATATGCGATACACATAGCCAATACATAGTTATGAAATAGGGAAAAGCTAAGATAGCTTTTTAGAATAACACCTAAAAATTTTTCCAACTAAGCGCAATATATCAGCACTTAAAGCGGACGAATACGAAGATTCAGACGGCATGTGTGATCGGCATCGCAGACACATAATAGTTAAATGTAGATTTAAATAAGTTTTTAAGGATCGAACTCTGAATTTTTTGGATAAATGATTTGTTTAAGAACATTTAAAGTGTCAGAAACACCTAATACGGTGGTAGGAGATGAATTCATCATCATCAGATAACAGCGAAATGGGGATACTACAAATATTTTAAAGGGGAATACTTAAAATTTCTAAGTAAGTAACCTTTAAAGGGGCGAAAAATATGTAGTGAAGTAGTGTGGATAATACAGATCACCGACACTCTAAAACAGACAAGACACGTCTATACAAGATAAAAAATGTTGTACGTTAGTATAAACACGCTATTTATGTAGCAATGTAATACATACCCCAAAATTTATATAAAGGAATCGTGAATCCATTATGCTAATCTCATCAGAAATCAGCTAAAATAATAAAATTATCAAGCTAAAGAATATATCTAGATACTAAAACCCCAACAAACTACACTAAATTGATAAAAATCTTAACTAAATAAAATAAAGAAGCTGTAACATATTATAAAAATACAAAGTTTTATAAAATGAGAGAATAAAATCATATTAAAGCAAGTACTTACATGTTCAATCCGGTTCAAAAATGCTGCATTAGGTATAGGCCGATGAATAATGACAGATCTAACATCTCCAGTATTAACAACTTACGTACATAAAAATTATTCTTAGTTCGTCATTTAACTGTTATATAGAGTATGTGTATCATACTATATTAAAAGTTTCTGGGAATGTACATTTACTTCGAATTTTGAAGTTCAGTCTTTGAAAATGTTTCTAATATCACCTTCCTAATGTTGTATGCTGCTTATGTGTATTATACATAAAAATCTCGGTAAGCGCTAGCACCCTCTATGATTTAGTAGATTCTTCACTTAATTGAAAAAAGTTAAAGTCATATCTTTAAAAACTGCACCGGTATCACTTTTCCACCACTGTGATCGGGGACATGTGTATCGCACATAGTCCATTAAAAATTTCCAAACACTTACATTTACTTAAAAATTTAAAGTTCGGTCTCTAAACAATACTAAAGTTTTCCTTTCGCTGCCCTATATTAATTGTGTGTATTATGGATGCTACTTTATCATATGTTAATATCTCTTTAAATGCCTCTAAATACCCCATTTACTTAAGAATCCCATGTCTTTTCCTAAAAATACTATCTTAGATCTGCATTCCACCGGTGGGTGTTGGTTATATGCATTATATATACATAACCTCTTTCTCTATGCATTTCTCCCTTTGCAGTAGTTAGTATAAATCATGTTTAATTATAAATTCAAGTTCTACCTCTAAAAAATCTTTGTTAGTTTCCCATTTCGTGGCTATGTCTCGGCTATAAGTATCATGCATGCCACCCTAGTAGGTGTTTCCAACCCTTTAAAAGCTACAAAGCATTGTATTAGGCTAGAATATTTAAATTTTCTATCGTAGAAATGTTCATCTAGTTCGGCACTTTGTAACTAGCTACTGATGATGGGATCGTCTTATACTCACTCTGCAGGCGATATCATCTTATAAAATGTTGACACATATTGCATTTAGCTAAAAACTTCAAAGTCCTATACTTGTAAACTTAGCCTAGTTCCTCATTTTATTGGCATGTATCGATCATTCACACGTTAAATAACCTCAAATACCTCATTTATCGAAAAAAATTTCAAAGTCTCGTCTTTAAAAACTAACTCACTATTTATTTCCGCCGATTACTGTTGAGTGATTGTATCATACGTATCACCATACTAGGCGTTTCTCCCTCCCTCAGAAAGCTATATGCGTTAAATTTCACTTAAAACTGATATGCATACAAAAAATATATGTTATTCGTCTTAAAGAAATTAGCGTGTATGTTGCTATTTCAAACGTTAAAAATCACATGATAACCATTTTCGGCTATATATTTCCTGAATACAGACTCGCTCGTATTTCGGGTTAAGCAATTTCTTATTCAGTAATATAATACGTATCAACGTCCACTACGTATTCTCCTAGTGCCGAGAATGTGTTAAATATCTCCCCTCCGTCCGCAGAAAAGGGTTGGGCGGGACACTTATAGCTATATCATTTTTTTACGACACTTAAGCCTGGGGGGTTCTGACATGTACTTTTATTTTTAAAAATGGTGGGATTTAGAGAAATAAGACACACACTATGCGTATAAACTGATTCACTAACCCTTTTTTTATAATACTTATTTTTAAAATAGGTATATTCTCTGGGGTTTTTCTAGATTTTCAGACTAAAATGGACGTGGGATTCATAACATTACTAACTTAAATGTTCCGCGGATCGCTGATAAACGGTCTATGGGTTCCCTCATTGGGATTATACACCTCCTCGAATAGAGTCATTCATCGATTATAGACGATCACGCGATTCTACTACTTTAAAACATCTATTCACACGATTCTACTACTTTAAAACATCAATTCACGTGATTCTGCTACTTTAAAAACATGTTTTTGTTAGTTTTTTACACGTAAAAAGTGCGTTTTTGTGAAAAAACGTTAGAAAAAAGCATAAGTGTGAAAACCTATGTTAATTTCCATAAAGAAAACAGCGCATGTGTGGTTTCTGAAAAATAGAAAACTTACATTTGCGAAAAATTATAAGAAAAAAAAACTTACGTTTACGAAATTTTGTTATTAAAATGCACAATTCTTGCAGTTATGTATGCGTAACCGTCTTTAACATACGAATAGGGTAAGCATCTCTCTTCATCATACGATATTCTTACAGTTCACTTCGTAACCGCAATATAGCGGAGGGATAGTGTAAGAACGATGACTTTGGTGCACCTTGGTATGCCTTGGCATGTCTTTGACATGCTCCTGGCATACGGATATTCAATACTTAATCACTTAATTTAATTAACATCCTTTAATTAACTTGCGAGATTCATAACACTAATTTAATTAACATCCTTTAATTAACTTGCAAGATTCATAACACTCAAGTGTTTTGGACATAAGCACAATTCCACGATTATTTAAAATATTTATTTTTGGAAATATTTATTTTACAAATATTAAAATTTTTTAAAATCGAAGGCTGAAATGATTGGGGAAACACACCCCCGCCTATACACCCAATTTACGCGATTCTGCTACTTTAAAAACACACCTTTTTGGAAGCATTTTTGCAAAAACGCACATTTTTTTTTCAAAAAATTACAAAAGTGCGAAAACCCATGTTAATTCCCATAGAGAGATCAGACATTTTGAGAAAAACACAATTTTCAAAAAACCCATTTTGGGCCGCTTTTTTGAGAAAAACCGCATTTTTTTTCTAAAAAATTTTAAAAGTGTGAAAACCCATGTTAATTCCTATAGAGAAATCCAACAACCCCAAAACTTCAACTTGTTGAAAAAACGCACATTTTTACTGTTTTTTTAACGTTTTGGAAACATAAAAGTGTATTTTTTTCCTAAATTTTACGAAAAAATTGAAAAAGTGGGAAAACCCATGTTAATTCCCATAGAGAAATGGACCCAATTCATGCGATTCTGCTACTCTGAAAACACGCGTTTTTGGCCACATTTTTGCGAAAACGCACTTTTTTTTTTTTAAATTGCAAAAGTGTGAAAACCTATGTTACTTTCCATAGAGAAATCCGACATTTTGAAAAAAATCAGCCGATTCCGCGTTTTTCAAAAAACACATTTTTGGCCGCTTTTTTGCGAAAAACCACATTTTTTTTCTAAAAAATTCACAAAAGTGTGAAAACCCATATTAATTCCCATAGAGAAATCCGACAACCTCCAAAATTCAACTTGCAGAAAAAACGCACATTTTTGTTGTTTTTTTAACGTTTTTGAAACTTTTTGTGAGAAAACGCAAAAAAATGACACACGTTTAAAAATTTGTGTTATCTCCCTTCATCATACAAGATTCTCACAGTTCAATTCGTAACCGCGATATAGCGGAGGGATATTCATTACTTAATTACTTTATTTAATTATCCTCATATTCATTTTAAAAAAAGAAAAAAAAATACGAATATTTCGTACTTAATCACTTCATATAGAAAACGAAAAAAAATCCCAACTATCAGAAAAATCCCAAGTTTTAATTCTCCTTTCTGCCGCTAGGGGGCGCTGATGGCACTGATCCTCAATTGGGAGTAAGGAGAAGGTGTTGCCACCTCGAAAAACGCTTCTTCCATACTTAGAAAAAATCTTAAGTTCCATTCCAATATTTAAAATTAGAAATATCTCTCCATTATTGTGTAGTTCCACTTCCCACCTCTAGGGGGCGCTGATGGTTCCATACCGCCTTCGCAGCTGTTGCCACCCCAAAAAAGTTTCTCCCATACTTAGAAAAATCTCGTTCCAAAAAATTTATTTCCCCCTAAACCCCTCGTACAAGACTACGAAATCTTTGCCACCCGAAAAAAAAGTTTTCTCAAAAATTTTTACCCCCACCTTTTTTTCATTCTCCCCCCTTTTACACCCCCGTCCAGGATTACGGAATTCAAGATGGCGGCCATACCGCATACCGCATACCCCACATACCGCCTTCGTCGGTGAACCGGCCTTTCTCTACTACTTACTCGTTACTGTTAAGATAAGTCATTTTTGATGAACCTTGGCGGAAAATTTGACGACTTTGAAGACAAATTCGCTGCCACGAATTTGTTGAAATGTCGCTAACCTGGCGAATTTAGGGAATTTTACGAATCGAAAAGATTGGCTAAGAATTTCCCGAGTTGCACAAGTAATTCGATACTTTTATACAAACCGTATATGAAATTGTTCATATAATAACGTTCATATAAATACGAGCAAAATAAAACTCTGAATAGGTTAATATTTTCAGAAAAATACCTTACTTGTAATTTAGTCTTTATTTATTTCCAGTTTCATTGCACCTTACGATTGATTCAGGAAACTTCTGGAAAATTAACATTATATTACTCCCGGTTACGCTTATTGCAACTTTATACAAACCTTTAGTTATGCAAATCTTGAGGTTCATCTTTAAAGCCTGAGAATACATTCTCAAAATTCCCTATAGTCAATAAGTAATATACCCTTATTTTCACACATTCCCATACGCGTCAAAAGTCAGCAGTCTGAGACAATTTGCCAAAATTGTTGTTAACTTCAATCGATCTGGAACGTCCCATATTAATAATTAGTAACTTAAAATGCCAACTAAAACACTCTCAATACAAATGGAAACATATCATATATTTGTAACCCTGCGTTTAAATTTTCAAATATATTCCAAACAAGCTATCGATAATTGCAAATCAAGTAGTATTCTTAGACTGCTATACGCGAAATTTCTACGAAAGTAATTAATCACGAAAACTCCTCCACTTAACCCGGCAGTTTTATGCCTGTTTAAATGAAGATTCAAGTCTTTACTCATTCATTATATTCTCAAGACATCCATTTACCATCTTCCTCTCATACGTGACATCGTAGTAAAAATATGTGACGCTTTCCGCAATCTTGTCATCCAACACCATTAATTTTACTGGAGATCAAACTGTCATCAGCCTGTATTTCTATCATTATGTGTCATTAATAACTCATTCATAGATGGGATAAAATAGGTTTACTCATGTGATTCTCACTCAATTTCATCGAGTTCACTTCGGACGTATGGTGAATTAATTACTTCTTATATAATGAAAGGATATGTTTGTCTTTCTGTGTGTGTGGCGAATAATATAAGGTTTGGACAGCCCAGAAATTCGATACTGAGTTAGCTGAACTCCCGGTACGATAGACTTCGGCGAGGTTTTCTAAAAATTATACTTAGATTTGTTTAGTTATTTTATGTTGAAGACAGATTTTGAGCGATATTCATACAAATGGATTTCTGAGTGATCGAAAATATTATTACAGAGATTCCATCTTGTCATCGTCTTAAAGACCAAAAAAAGTTATTTCTAACGATTTTTGAACCGATTCCTTAATATAATTTCTTCAAAGATACTTATTTATTTTTAACTAAATCGAAATATGCCTTTATTAGGTTATTTGATGCTTATTTAGCAGCATCTGAAGAGTAAGATCAGAAAAATTCTAAAATTATGCAAAATTATAGATGTATATCTTCGTATAATATAATTTTTTAATTACTGTATTTTCCATTCTTTTTTTTATTTTTTAAAGATAGATAATTTTGGATGATTTCTTTTAAAGATAAGTTTCCGCTGAGGAAAGGGTAAATTATTATCTTTGGAAAGGTTGCTAAGCAATGGAAGTTACAGCTCATGTAACAATATGTCCCTTCCTATGAGAATTTTCAGACAATGATATATTTAGCGGGTGGGTAATGATTTGATGGCATTCTGAACGTAGTAGTTAATTAAATTCCAGTTCGAAAAATGTTGTGTGTTGTATCAGTAACATTATTTCTCTATATTAAAACATATAGCTGGAGTCGAAACCGACACAGCTGTTTGACGAATTTCAGGCTCCTCATGTTTCTCTGACCACAAAAACTATATATGGCATTCAAAAATAGCAAATATATAGCATACAAAAATAGCATACACATATAGCATTACAAAAATAGCATATACACATAGCATGCAAAAATGTAAAACTCGTTTCAATTCTAGAGAAATATTAGGGGAACAAGCTGAAATAAATAGTTTTTTGATTTACACTTCAGTTTAAGAAATATTTAATGTCAACGTCGTCAAAAGCAGAATAATTGAGATACGAGTTCCCGTCCTGGAGAGGAATTACGGCAAATTCAAGAATTTTTGCATGCATGAACTTACATAATTGAACTTTTCATGACGAATCGCTTTTTTACTTTCCTTATATAAGGAAAGTATTGAACGAGGTCGAAAATTCGAATTCGAGTTTTCGACGGGAAAGCACGTTTCAAGCATCCCTGATCACGAATCGAACATTTTTGAAGTGATGTCTGTGTGTGTGTGTGAGAGAGAGAGAGATAGAAAGTATGCGTGTGTGTATCAGTGAGCCTGTGGAGACGATAACTGACGAAAGAATAGGTCGATTCAAACGAAATTTGGTGAAAAAATTACAATCCGTGAATACTGGAAGCCTACTGTTTTTATTCGCAATCGAATGTTCAGAACTTCCCTAAATTTTCGACTGAAATTTTGAAAAAATCACCCAAAAGTCTAAACCTCTAATAAAGTTACGCAAATAAACATTTTTATGTAATTTTTCATTAGAAAACGATTAACATAAATTTTAAAAAACTAGCATGAACCGTTCTCGAGAGATTGCACATTTTTCAAAAAAAAATCATAAAATTATATAAAATAAAAAAAAACATTTCCTATTGAGAAACATATTCACTTTTCATATGTAATATCATGCGATAAATTTGATGGAAATTGAACAGAATCTGGAAGCAATAACTATGTGCTCAGATTACATGCATACCGATCGCTTATATAGGACGTATTATAAACCTTTCAATATGTTATTTGATTTATTGTTATAATCGAGCATATTGTAAAAGCGTTATTGGATTTTCGAGAATTCGCTATATGTTCTGGTAGAATTAGGATATACCCGAGATAGATGGCTAATCATTGTCATTTGTTTAGTTACCGGTAGATGGCAAAACTAACCACACAGTTATAACTTAGATGTTCGGGCTGTGGATCTTTAAAGAACAGCGGCATTGTAAGTATATAATATTTTCTCTATATTTTCAGCCCATCAAAAATTTTCTCCGACCAGTAAGTTGCCTGATGACTATCGTTTATTTCGAGTTAAAGTCTTGCAATCCAGTTTAAACGAGAAACTAAATAGTGTATTTGTATGCCTAACCCCAATGCATTTCATTGAAGCCACGTTTACCGAATAAGCGTCATGGCCATCTATTTGTGAAGGATATGTATGTTAAGCAGCTTCTCACATTCTTTTCTTTACATTCTTTAGCAACCTTGGGATGTGGACACAGGATGATTTATGTAAAGCAATTAAAGCAATACGTAATGGCACATTCGTCCTACAAGCTTCCCCTAAATTTCATACACCAAAAAAAGATCAATCACTGGAGATGAGATGAAAAACTGGAAACACAGTCAAAAGCTCGATGGGCTGAGTCTATCTTGCTAAAACTAGCTCTATTAAGAAAGGCTCTGTACCACAGCCTAGAATTTCCAAGCAAAATGGAATGAATGATAGGTCTTTCACAAAATTGTTGACCAATATTTCACCTACTCTATTGATTATCAAAACTCACACTACATACAAACATCAAAGATACTATGCTACTATTCTATTGTCAATCAAAAATATAAGTAAAGTAAAGCAAAAAGAAAAAAATTAAAAACTTTAGAACTGTGCCTACGAAAAATCAAAATAAGAAGTCGTTGTTGTAGAACATTTTAAAGCAGCCGCTCCGAAAGAAAGGAAATCGAGATTCAATATGCATCCTGTGGCATATCCGGTAATAATTTTGATCACTCTAATGGATGTGTAGGATACGGAGAAGATTATAATAGCACAAAAAGGAAAATCGAGAAATTAAATCGAGATTCAATATGCATCCAGTGACATATCTAGTAATGATTGTGATCACTCTAATGTGTAGGATGCGGAGAAGATTACAATAGCACAGAAATTAAAGCTGACTGAATTATGTGTGTTCGTTGCAATCCCTAATTACACGAAACATTCTCATCATTTATCGATGTATAGCTGTCTTGTGGTATTATTGTATAAAAAAAGTGTCATTTTTTAAATTTTCCAGTAATATTTTTATTTTAGTTAATATTTTCGGAAGTAATCATCTTCTGTATTTTTGTAACACATTATCTCTAGTATTTTGTTCTAGAATTAAAATCTTGTCTCCAAATTATATGCGAATACTTCCTTAAGCTGATTTCGCACATATTTAACATTAAAATGGATATGGCCAACTAACCCACGACCATATGGCCATCTAACCCGGACTCCAAGGGATAGCTATGGCAAACAACATAGTTTTACGATTTCGGAATTTTTGACTTTCTACCAATTGTTTTTCACAAAAGTCCATATAAATATAAAACATTGAACACTACTGTGTGTGTTAAAATTTTTGTGATCATGCACTTTAATAATAAATGCTCGCAATCAGCAATTTAAAAAACTATGGCCATCTAACCCAGATTTTCCCCATAATCAGAGATATGCATCTAAAATCTCGGGCAACGGAGGGTAAATTCTATAGTTTTAAATCAAATTTACTTTGCCATTATCATTGGTTAAATTATTTCATCTCATTTTAACGGCAATATATATTAATATTTAGGAAAAATATTGTAATTCGCATCAATAATATAAAAATAAGTAAACTAAAATTTAAAAGAGCTAAAAAACTATGGGAAAACTTGATTGGGAAACTATTGGAGGAAAACAAACAGGAATAACAATATTTATTCTGTTTTTTTTTTTATAATTATAAAACATAGTTTTCAATTATTTTCTACTTAATCCTTCTATCGTGTTTTTATAGCTGGTTTAAACGTCGATTTCCTTTCTTCTGTTACAGTTTTAGTGAGTTCTGTTTCCACTATTTACGTGTTTCCATTTCTTCTGCCGTCTGTCTTCTTACTACCTACATTTCGGGTCAGTATTACTTTCTCTATATACATAGTATAATGTATAAGGCAAGTATTGTGACGAAGTCGAAAAGTAGAAATCCAGTTTTCAGCGGAAAAACACGTTTCAAGCATCTCTGAACTGTATGTGTGTGTATAGACGACATCTTACGAACGAATGGAACGTTTCAAACTAAATTTGGGACATACAATAAAATGGATGAATAACGGAAGCTTATAGATTTTAAACATAATCGAACGTTTGGAAATCGCTCAAAAACTCAAACCAAATTTGAAAACAAATAATACCCTCAAAAAATCGAAACCTCCAATAATGTTACGTGAATAATCATTTCTAATGTAATTTTAAATTAGAATACGATTGACATGAATTTTAAAACACTAGCAAGAATCATTTCTTGGGATATTACTCATTTTTAAATAAATTTCTTGAAAACAATGTCATAAAATAAAAAAAAAATGATTACCTATTGTGAAATATGTTCACTTTTTATATGTAATATTGCGCAATAAATTTGTAAGTATCATCCTCCTAGATCAAGTTCGTTCCTATCAAGAGAAAATATACTTTCTGTAATAGTTTTGCATTTTGACGTCTAAAAATTCCTTACCAGCTATTTGAATGCAAGAAATGCTCTTCTGTCAGTTTATCTGTAACGCTTGAAGATAAATGTGGCTAACGTTTTGCTTTGTTTAGCGACATATCGCCAACTTGGCTATGCTTAGCCCAACATTGATGAAAATATCGTTAAAATTGCAAAAATTTCAATGAAAATGATGCCAAATTGAAGAATTTTAAAGATATTCCAATATATGGACTACATTGCTTATTGCAAATTTTATTAATATTGATATTTGCGTGAATAGTTAATTGCTTACTTCAAAATAGTTTTGCATGCTGTCAGGCGGAATAATGTCAAATGCGCTTGTACAATTCAAAATCAAAAACATTTAGATCTCATACATCATTTTCCACTGTGAAAGAAGTAAATCCATTTTATTATACATGGGGAAATGGGGAATTGAAGTTGAAGTGTGCAGACCACTGTACATAAAGGGAAGTTCATCCCCCACCATATGAATGTTCTTTCACACATTTCTGGTTTGTGATGCTATATTTAAATTATTTGAATTATTTAATTATAAAACTCATTCAAGCTTTAAAAGGCTTAAAATTTAATAAATATTTTCAATATTTTAATTTTTGGATAGTACTGCATCTTTACGCTTTCTCTTCGTTTTATGTTTTGAAATGATAACTAATTCAATATTGCTGACTAATTTAGTAACACTGACTAATTTAATAATGCTAACTTTATTCAATAACACTATATCCTATGAGAAATTCTCAAATTATTTCTAGAACTTGAATAGTATGCATAAATGAAAAACTATCTGCAAAATAATCTTGCATGATTCCATCTTACAATATATTTGATGCATCAGCTTTGGAATAAAATGCATGTGTCCTGAACCGGAACGCATGAAAAAATGTTCATTCTATATTCCGGATTTTGTAAATCCATCGGCTTTTGTATAAGTAGCATGCATTATAAATAGACTCCAGTTACTTCCTGCAGCTATGTAAATAGTTGCATTATAACCCCCATATTTAAAAATATATGTTCAAATCAGGATTTGCCCTACAGATTATCGAAGCTTGATATTGTTGTGAATAAAAACTTACTGGACTATATGGAATCAATAGAACAACTATATGGAATTCAATAGATTGTTTGACATGAAAAATGTGCGTAAGCGGATTAGGGTAAATCTGGAAAGAAATGGGACTTAGATGAAAGGGAATTGAAAGTAAGTAATGGAAGTAACATCATTTTGTTAGGAATGGAAGGGGAAGTTATATTACGAATACGTAACATAAGAACATTTATATATAAATAGCTGAGCAACATTTATGTATAAATAACTCTGGAGCTTTAAGTAGCGTATGTCATCAGATACAAAAAGTGAGACCATGGGTTGCAAGCTCTCTACATAATGCAAATATTACACTCCTTTCATAGTGAAAGTATGCTTTTGGTTGCGTATGACATCAGATAATGATAGTGAGACGATGATGTTATTTTATTTCTTATCATTTCATAATCTTATCATTCTCATACTATAAAAATATAGTATATAAAGAAAGTATTGTTTTCAGGAAATTTTTCTATTTCGATATTATGTTGCCTTATGCATGTTTTAGGGCCTACTAAACATGTTTTATCCATTTTTAGAGTAATGCCCGTCTGTATGTGATGTCATCTGTCTGTGGTCGATTTTTGTGCATACGATAGCTACCGCAAATATTAATGGATATCTACAAAACTTTTCACCCGACTTTATTTATTAAAAATCTTGAACTTAATGGAATTTTTTGAAATTAGGGTGAAAACTTCGAAATGTATTTGAAATTTTATATTTTCTTAACATGGCAGCATAGGACATGATGTGACGGACAGTAATTTTCAGCCCAATACATTAAATTATGACCTCGTTGCACGTGCGCTTCATCACGCAAACAAGACTCCAAGGTAAGTGGAGATAATCCAATAAAACTCAACATAAGCTCCACCCATAAGAATTAAACCAATGGAGAACGATTCACCAAAGCCAATGAGAAAAAGAGGAGGAAACACAGAGTACACCGTACAACAGTTTGTGATAAGTATTATATTGCAAATATATCAGTACGAATAAAGTGTTGATGTTGTAGAGAAATATGCTGCAATCTATTTTGAATATTTCAATGATCGAATTTGAAAAAGATGCTCTTATGACTTGCAGTACGTTTTATGCTTGATGACTTCAATAAGTATATGTTTGCTCAGGGGAGGTTGTGGCTGGGAATCGGTGGTAGGAAGTTCCCACCTGATTTTTCGGAGGAGTACCTCTACTCTCGAATGGCACTCCGACACTGGAAGGTCTTTCCTCTAGTGTTCCCTACTTTTGTAGGACTTTTTCCTCCTCCTTTCTCCTCTTCCTGTCCTTCTCGCAGGCATCCCTTTTGTTCCAGCTCTCCTTTGCCTGTGAGATCCCCGTTTTCTCTTTTTCAGGTTTTTGGTCCTTTGTTTCCCTCTGGGGGATTGTCCCAGTGTTATTTTTGTTGTCAAGTCACCCCAGCTGTGACTCGTTTTCCTTTTCAGCATTTGGCTCTTCCCGGGTGTGGCTCCTCCTCAGTAGAGGCTAGCGCACCTCCAGCTCGTATTTCTCCACCATAGTTGTGGATGGCGTCTGGCTTATCTTCCCGCTCTTAGTAAGTAGCGGCCGTTGGCTTTCACCTTCAAGGTATACTCGTAAGGTCGGGGTCGTTGTCCCGTACCTCAATATTTTGGTGTCAACCTACATTGGTTATCTTGTATTGGAGGTGTGCTTCCATGTGTTTATTAACCCTATCATTCCTTTCCAGATCTAATAACTCTTCCTTTTCAGCCTTTAATATTTTGTTTTTTCCAGTCTCCCACAAGGCTTTTCTCCCCCCTGGACAAAAAGGTCCTTCCCCCTTCCCTAGGAAGAAGACTTCAGCTTCCCAGGCACAGGACGGCCTGCCTCAGGTGGTATTTGGTAGGTGGTTGACTGTCGGGGCCCCCTCGGGGGTCCCCAGTCCTTAACCCTTCCCTTTCAGATCCTGCGTCGGGCAGTCCAGCTCCAGGGTAAGAGGTTTTAGTTTATAGTTTAGTCATAGTTTAGTCTTTAAGGCTCTACCTTCTCTGCCCAGTGTTATTTTGCTTTCTCATCCTAGGCTCACCACTTTCTTCCCTGGGCTTTCCCCTTTCTTTGTAGTAAGGGTCCTCCTGGTGTCTTCCCCAGGCTTTGGGGATCTCTTCCATTTCCCTGCCCTTTTTCGCTTAGGCTAGTCTTTAAGTTAGTTCCCTTAGTTCAATTAGTAAGTCAGTAGTTGTAATCTCCTGTTCCTCTTGGATAGTTAATCTTCCTCTTGTCTTTAGCATAGTATCTTCCATTTGGTAGTAGACTATTAAGCTTCTCCTCCCGGGTCTCAGATTAAAATAATCTTCTTCCTCTGTCAGTTTATCTTCCCTTGCCTTGCCCTCTCTGGGCCCTTCCCTGCTCAGGCTTTAGCCTCTTCTATCGTCTTCCTTTTCTTTTCCTTTTTTTTTTCTCTTTAGGTTAAGCTAACCCGGCAGTACGGGTATAAGTCCGGGTTACGACGGCGCCTCTTTAAGTTGCATACTGCCTCTGCATAACTACCGAGGGGTAGAAAGTTGGAATCCTCTGCAAATCACGACTTAAATACTTTTGTAGCCGTAAGCATGACAATCCTTTTGGAACTTTGGGCGGTCACTGCAGATGTAATTATGTCGTTCACGCACCTCTCGTAGAGCCTCACTTTCTCCAGTTGGAGTGGGAGGCTGCCCGGGACGTCACTGCTGGGAAATTCCCGGCAAGGGCGCCCAGGGCTCTGTTCTCATATCTTGGCTGCTCTCTGGGCGTGGTGTGTGTGGCCAAGGGTCCATAAGAAGCTTGTCCAGTTTTGGCATTTGTCTAGCCTTGGTTCTTCGGTCTTGCTTTAGACCACTTCTCCTCTTCTGGACCTCAGCCGGGTCGTCAGCGGGCGACTCTCAGCGATGGAGATTCAAACCTGGAAGCCGTGTGGCAGAACAGGTCTCCATTTAGCTGTCTGACAGTATATGTTTGCTCCATTTGCTTAAAATGCCGTATCGTTAATCTATGAGAGCAAATGTTCCTATAAAATGTTGTGCTCAGAGTGACAGTAGAAAGTGCCAATACGACCGGATAAAGAGTCCAAGCTCAACGAGATTCATCAAAGATGACCCAGGTAACAATTTACATAAATGTGTAAGGAAGTATTTTGAAGGCAGTCAGTAGCTAGTTTACTAAATTAATAATATTCGCACACTTAAATCGCAAAAGAATCAGCTCTAGGTAAAATACTTACATGAAACTATTATGGTAATAACTGATAATTTTGTAAATACTATTTAATAGTAAAGTTAATAGTGAGTAAATTTAGGGGAAAGATAATAAAAATGTTTTAATAAACAGTAATTTGCCAAAATTTTGCCTCGTCACTTATGTAAGTGAATTTATATTTGTTTTTCATTAATCAACTTGGTTTCCGGGAACACTGGGCGACACAATTAACAATGGTGGATTATCACTTCGGTAATGTACATAAATTTACTATTAGAGGCCATATTTAACAATAACAATGTTGAAAGTAAATATTAATAAAATTAACATAATCAAATAATTATTTTTATACGCCATATTATACATGTGAGGAGTTCTAAGGGTTAGGAGTGATCATCATATAACTAATATTATTGATTCTCCTATAACCTTTATTATAAACTAGCCGCCTTTGGCGACCAGCCTGTTCGCTACCCTTGAAAATTCTGACCGTGGCAAACTCGTTGGCGCGACCTACCAGAAAGGTGTAAGGTAACTGCTTGGAAGTGCCACACAATTTAGACCGGAACCCAATGGGGGAGGCATCCAAAGAGATCGTACCCTCCTTCCCCTACCACAAAACTCTCGGAAGGACTTGCAGTCCCACACGTTTAACATGATCGTACTTCGCGTGAACACGGCTGCAGTTTTGGCAATGGCGGGAATCGAACCCGGGCCTACCGAGTGAAATTCCCGCGCGCTAACCACTGGGCTACCGTGCCATCCGCGACAATCTCCATAACTTTATTTTTATTCGGCAATTTTGGGAATCGAACCCGGGCCTACCAAGTGCAAATCCCGCGCACTAACCACTGGGGTACTTCACCCTCCGCGATATTCTTCATAACTTATTTTTTATTCACCCAATTTAGACCGGAACCAAGTGGGAGAAGCATCCACAGGGACCGTACCCTTCTTCCCCTACCACCAACCTCTCGGAAGGACTTACAGACCCACATGTTTAACGTGATCGTACTCCGCGTAAACACGGCGGCAATTTTGGGAATCGAACCCGGGCCTACCGAGTGCAATTTCCGCGCGCTAACCATTGGGCTACTTTGCCCTACGCGACAATCTCCATAACTTTCTTTTTATTCATCCAATTTAGACCGTACCCTCCTTCCCCTACCACCAACTTCTCGGAAGGACTCACGGACCCACATGTTTAACGTGCTCGTACTCCGCGTAAACACGGCGGCAATTTTGGGAATCGAACCCGGGCCTGGTAACTGGTTGGACGGCCAGGATGTGCCACGCAATTTAGACCGGAACCCAGTGGGGGAGGCATCCACAGGGAACGTACCCTCCTTCCCCTACCACCAACCTCTCGGAAAAACATACGGACCCATATGTTTAACGTGATCGTACTCCATGTCAGTGGCGGAAATCGAACCCGGGCCTACCGCGTGCAATTCCCGCGCGCTAACCACTGGGCTACTTCGCCCTCCGCGACAATCTCCATAACTTTCTTTTTATTCACCCAATTTAGACCGTACCCTCCTTCCCCTAACACCAACCTCTCGGAAGGACTCACGAACCCACATGTTTAACGTGATCGTACTCTGCGTGAACGTGGCGTAAGTTTTGGCAGTGGCGGGAATCGAACCCGGGCCTACTGAGCGCAATTCCCGCGCGCTAACCACTGGGCTGCCGCGCCCTCCGCGACAATCTCCATAACTTTCTACATATTCACCCAATTTAGACGGGAACCCAGTGGGGGAGGCATCCACAGGGGCCGTATCCTCCTTCCCCTACCACCAACCTCTCGGAAGGACTTACGGACCCACATATTTAACGTGATCGTATTCCACGTAAACACGGCGGCAGTTTTGGCAGTGGCGGGAATCGAACCCGGGCCTACCGCTAACTTCCCGCGCGCTAATTTGCAATTTAAAATGACCATATGCTTAATTCCATCATCCTCATTCCATTGTTTCATTGTTCTATCATTTAAAATATCCATAAAATTAAAATATCCATTTAAAATATCCAAAAGTTAAAATATACATTTAAAAAATCCAGATCGTCCCATCATTTAAAATATAAATATAATAATTTATATAGAGCAAAGGCGCTCTATTCAGAACCGTGACGTCACCTCCACCTTGACGTCCCCACCCACCACCTTCCCTGCTTCAGCGGGGGAGAAACGAACGGAACGCCGAGAAATTTAAAATCATGGCGTCTTTAAAATTGCCATCCTGAAGGCAATTTTCATTATTTCTGGACCACATTAGACTTGTAAGAATGCCAGATATTTCAGCTTTCTAAAAATGTAAATTATTAGTCGAAATTATGAGTACTTTTCACGATGCGAGAATTTAAAAACCAAAAATTGATTTTTTGAGCCAAAAGTGAGTTTTGTTTTAAAATCTTTAAAAAATATTAGAAATCGAAATTTAGATTTGAAATTGATATATTTTTACTCGAAATTCTCTGCTCTTTCCGATGGTGTAATTTGTTTTTTTCTACGATGTCTGGATCGTGGAGAAAAAAGGGCAAAAAACGGTCGAAATCGCATAAAACATTAAATAAATAAAAAAATAATTAAAATTTTTAAAATCGGTTTTCACGTGTCCCCTTCGCTCCCCCCCGGGTCTCCGATTGCCAAATTTCGTAGCTCTCCGACGCGCGGTCGCGAAACGTATAGTGTATAAGACAGACACACAGACACACAGACATTGCCTTTTATTATATAGACTAGCCGCCTTTGGCGACCAGCCTGTTCGCTACCCTTGAAAATTCTGACCGTGGCAAACTCGTTGGCACGACCTACCAGAAAGGTGTAAGGTAACTGCTTGGAAGGCCAGGAAGTGCCACACAATTTAGACCGGAACCCAATGGGGGAGGCATCCAAAGAGACCGTACCCTCCTTCCCCTACCACAAACCTCTCGGAAGGACTTGCAGTCCCACACGTTTAACGTGATCGTACTCCGCGTGAACACGGCTGCAGTTTTGGCAATGGCGGGAATCGAACCCGGGCCTACCGAGTGAAATTCCCGCGCGCTAACCACTGGGCTACCGTGCCATCCGCGACAATCTCCATAACTTTATTTTTATTCGGCAATTTTGGGAATCGAACCCGGGCCTACCAAGTGCAAATCCCGCGCACTAACCACTGGGGTACTTCACCCTCCGCGATATTCTTCATAACTTATTTTTTATTCACCCAATTTAGACCGGAACCAAGTGGGAGAAGCATCCACAGGGACCGTACCCTTCTTCCCCTACCACCAACCTCTCGGAAGGACTTACAGACCCACATGTTTAACGTGATCGTACTCCGCGTAAACACGGCGGCAATTTTGGGAATCGAACCCGGGCCTACCGAGTGCAATTTCCGCGCGCTAACCATTGGGCTACTTTGCCCTACGCGACAATCTCCATAACTTTCTTTTTATTCATCCAATTTAGACCGTACCCTCCTTCCCCTACCACCAACTTCTCGGAAGGACTCACGGACCCACATGTTTAACGTGCTCGTACTCCGCGTAAACACGGCGGCAATTTTGGGAATCGAACCCGGGCCTGGTAACTGGTTGGACGGCCAGGATGTGCCACCCAATTTAGACCGGAACCCAGTGGGGGAGGCATCCACAGGGAACGTACCCTCCTTCCCCTACCACCAACCTCTCGGAAAAACATACGGACCCATATGTTTAACGTGATCGTACTCCATGTCAGTGGCGGAAATCGAACCCGGGCCTACCGCGTGCAATTCCCGCGCGCTAACCACTGGGCTACTTCGCCCGCCGCGACAATCTCCATAACTTTCTTTTTATTCACCCAATTTAGACCGTACCCTCCTTCCCCTACCACCAACCTCTCGGAAGGACTCACGAACCCACATGTTTAACGTGATCGTACTCTGCGTGAACGTGGCGTAAGTTTTGGCAGTGGCGGGAATCGAACCCGGGCCTACTGAGTGCAATTCCCGCGCGCTAACCACTGGGCTGCCGCGCCCTCCGCGACAATCTCCATAACTTTCTACATATTCACCCAATTTAGACGGGAACCCAGTGGGGGAGGCATCCACAGGGGCCGTATCCTCCTTCCCCTACCACCAACCTCTCGGAAGGACTTACGGACCCACATATTTAACGTGATCGTATTCCACGTAAACACGGCGGCAGTTTTGGCAGTGGCGGGAATCGAACCCGGGCCTACCGCTAACTTCCCGCGCGCTAATTTGCAATTTAAAATGACCATATGCTTAATTCCATCATCCTCATTCCATTGTTTCATTGTTCCATCATTTAAAATATCCATAAAATTAAAATATCCATTTAAAATATCCAAAAGTTAAAATATACATTTAAAAAATCCAGATCGTCCCATCATTTAAAATATAAATATAATAATTTATATAGAGTAAAGGTGCTCTATTCAGAACCGTGACGTCACCTCCACCTTGACGTCCCCACCCACCACCTTCCCTGCTTCAGCGGGGGAGAAACGAACGGAACGCCGAGAAATTTAAAATCATGACGTCTTTAAAATTGCGATCCTGAAGGCAATTTTCATTATTTCTGGACCAGATTAGACTTGTAAGAATGCCAGATATTTCAGCTATCTAAAAATGTAAATTATTAGTCGAAATTATGAGTACTTTTTACTATGCGAGAATTTAAAAACCAAAAATCGTTTTTTTGAGCCAAAAGTGACTTTTGTTTTAAAATCTTTAAAAAATATTAGAAATCGAAATGGAGATTTGAAATTGATATATTTTTACTCGTAATTGTCTGCTCTTTCCGATGGTGTGAGTTGTTTTTTTCTACGACGTCTGGATCGTGGAGAAAAAAGGGCAAAAAAAGGTCGAAATCGCATAAAACATTAAATAAATAAAAAAATAATTAGAATTTTGAAAATCGGTTTTCACGTGTCCCCTTCCCTCCCCCCCAGGTCTCCGATTGCCAAATTTCGTAGCTCTCCGACTCGCGGTCGCGAAACGTATAGTGTATAAGACAGGGAACGTACCCTCCTTCCCCTACCACCAACCTATCGGAAAAACATACGGACCCATATGTTTAACGTGATCGTACTCCATGTCAGTGGCGGAAATCGAACCCGGGCCTACCGCGTGCAATTCCCGCGCGCTAACCACTGGGCAACTTCGCCCTCCGCGACAATCTCCATAACTTTCTTTTTATTCACCCAATTTAGACCGTACCCTCCTTCCCCTACCACCAACCTCTCGGAAGGACTCACGAACCCACATGTTTAACGTGATCGTACTCTGCGTGAACGTGGCGTAAGTTTTGGCAGTGGCGGGAATCGAACCCGGGCCTACCGCTAACTTCCCGCGCGCTAATTTGCAATTTAAAATGACCATATGCTTAATTCCATCATCCTCATTCCATTGTTTCATTGTTCTATCATTTAAAATATCCATAAAATTAAAATATCCATTTAAAATATCCAAAAGTTAAAATATTCCTCTACCAACAACCTCTCGGAAGGACTTACGGATCCACATGTTTAACGTGATCGTACTCCGCGTGAAAATGGCAGCAGTTTTGGCAGTGGCGGCAATCGAACCCTAGCCTACCGAGTGCAATTCCCGCGCGCCAACCACTGGGCTACCTCGCCCTCCGCGACAATCTCCATAACCTTCTTTTTATTCACCCAATTTAGACCGGAACCCAGTGGGAAAGTCATCCACAGGGTGCGTACCCTCCTTCCTCTACCACCAACCTCTCGGAAGGACTTACGGACCCACATGTTTAACGTGATCGTACTCCGCGTGAACACGGCAGCAGTTTTGTCAGTGGAGGGAATCGAACCCGGGCCTACCGAGTGAAATTCCCGCACGCTAACCACTGGGCTACCGCGCCCTACGCGACAATCTCCATAACTTTCTTTTTATTCACCCAATTTGGACCAGGACCCAGTGGGGGAGGCATCCACAGAGACCGTACCCTCCTTTCCCTGCCACCAACCTCTCGGAAGGAATTATCGACCCATATGTTTAAGGTGATCGTACTCCGCATCAGTGGCGGGAATCGAACCCAGGCCTACCGAGTGCAATTCTCGCGCGCTAATTTAAATTTATAACGACCATATGCTAGGCTCTTAATTCCACCATCCTCGTTCCATCGTTCCATCATTTAAAATAGCCATAAAATTATAATATCCATTTAAAATATCTATAAATTAAAATATCCATAAATTAAAATATCCATTTAAAATAAAAAAATCAACCATATCGTTCCACCAATCCATAAATATAATAATTTCAAATACATCACCACAATTCAAACCACCATAATTCAATCATTTAAATTATTTAAAATATCCATTTAAAAATATCCATTTAAAATATCATATAAATATAATAATTTCGCCCGATGTATACAACACTTATGCTCGTAATTCAGTTAAAACCGAAAGCGCGGTCTCCATGGAGACGGGGAAGAAACTAATGCGGATGGGGGGAAAATGCCGTTGCGAAACTGAGCCGGTAGCCGACAAATTTAAAATCATGGAGTCTTTAAAATTGCCATCCTGAAGGCAATTTTCATTATTTCTGGACCAGATTGGACTTGTAAGAATGCCAGATGTTTGACCTTTCTGAAAATGTAAATTATTAGTCGAAATTATGAGTACTTTTCACGATGCGAGAATTTAAAAACCAAAAATCGTTTTCTTGAGCAAAAAGTGACTTTTGTTTTAAAATCTTTAAAAAATATTAGAAATCGAAATTCAGATTTGAAATTGATATATTTTTACTCGAAATTCTCTGCTCTTTCCGATGGTGTCATTTATTTTTTTCTACGATGTCTGGATCGTGGAGAAAAAAGGGCAAAAAGGGCAAAAAACGGTCGAAATCGCATAAAACATTAAATAAATAAAAAAATAATTAAAATTTTAAAAATCGGTTTTCATGTGTCCCCTTCCCTCCCCCCCGGGTCTCCGATTGCCAAATTTCGTAGCTCTCCGACGCGCGGTCGCGAAACGTATAGTGTATAAGACAGACAGACAGACAGACACACACACACACAGACATTGCCTTTTATTATTTACTAGCCGCCTTTGGCGACCAGCCTGTTCGCTACCCTTGAAAATTCTGACCGTGGCAAATTCTAACCGTGGCACACTCGCTGGCGCGACCTACCAGAAGGAACGACCTACCAGGAAGTGCCACCCAATTTAGACAGGAACTCAGTGGGGGAGGCATCCACAGGGACCGTACCCTCCTTCCCCTACCACCAACCTCTCGGAAGGACTTACGGTCCCGCATGTTTAACGTGATCGTACTCCGCCTGAACACGGCGGCAGTTTTGGCAGTGGCGGGAATCGAACCCGGACCTACCTGGTGCAAATCCCGCGCGCTAACCACTGGGCTACCGCGCCCTCCGCGACAATCTCCATAACCTTCTTTTTATTCACCCAATTTAGACCGGAACCCAGTAGGGGAGGCATCCACAGGGTCCGTACCCTCCTTCCTCTACCAACAACCTCTCGGAAGGACTTACGGATCCACATGTTTAACGTGATCGTACTCCGCGTGAAAATGGCAGCAGTTTTGGCAGTGGCGGCAATCGAACCCTAGCCTACCGAGTGCAATTCCCGCGCGCCAACCACTGGGCTACCGCGCCCTCCGCGACAATCTCCATAACCTTCTTTTTATTCACCCAATTTAGACCGGAACCCAGTGGGAAAGTCATCCACAGGGTGCGTACCCTCCTTCCTCTACCACCAACCTCTCGGAAGGACTTACGGACCCACATGTTTAACGTGATCGTACTCCGCGTGAACACGGCAGCAGTTTTGTCAGTGGAGGGAATCGAACCCGGGCCTACCGAGTGAAATTCCCGCACGCTAACCACTGGGCTACCGCGCCCTCCGCGACAATCTCCATAACTTTCTTTTTATTCACCCAATTTGGACCAGGACCCAGTGGGGGAGGCATCCACAGAGACCGTACCCTCCTTTCCCTGCCACCAACCTCTCGGAAGGAATTATCGACCCATATGTTTAAGGTGATCGTACTCCGCATCAGTGGCGGGAATCGAACCCAGGCCTACCGAGTGCAATTCTCGCGCGCTAATTTAAATTTATAACGACCATATGCTAGGCTCTTAATTCCACCATCCTCGTTCCATCGTTCCATCATTTAAAATAGCCATAAAATTAAAATATCCATTTAAAATATCTATAAATTAAAATATCCATAAATTAAAATATCCATTTAAAATAAAAAAATCAACCATATCGTTCCACCAATCCATAAATATAATAATTTCAAATACATCACCACAATTCAAACCACCATAATTCAATCATTTAAATTATTTAAAATATCCATTTAAAAATATCCATTTAAAATATCATATAAATATAATAATTTCGCCCGATGTATACAACACTTATGCTCGTAATTCAGTTAAAACCGAAAGCGCGGTCTCCATGGAGACGGGGAAGAAACTAATGCGGATGGGGGGAAAATGCCGTTGCGAATCTGAGCCGGTAGCCGACAAATTTAAAATCATGGCGTCTTTAAAATTGCCATCCTGAAGGCAATTTTCATTATTTCTGGACCAGATTGGACTTGTAAGAATGCCAGATGTTTGACCTTTCTGAAAATGTAAATTATTAGTCGAAATTATGAGTACTTTTCACGATGCGAGAATTTAAAAACCAAAAATCGTTTTCTTGAGCAAAAAGTGACTTTTGTTTTAAAATCTTTAAAAAATATTAGAAATCGAAATTCAGATTTGAAATTGATATATTTTTACTCGAAATTCTCTGCTCTTTCCGATGGTGTCATTTATTTTTTTCTACGATGTCTGGATCGTGGAGAAAAAAGGGCAAAAAGGGCAAAAAACGGTCGAAATCGCATAAAACATTAAATAAATAAAAAAATAATTAAAATTTTAAAAATCGGTTTTCATGTGTCCCCTTCCCTCCCCCCCGGGTCTCCGATTGCCAAATTTCGTAGCTCTCCGACGCGCGGTCGCGAAACGTATAGTGTATAAGACAGACAGACAGACAGACACACACACACACAGACATTGCCTTTTATTATTTACTAGCCGCCTTTGGCGACCAGCCTGTTCGCTACCCTTGAAAATTCTGACCGTGGCAAATTCTAACCGTGGCACACTCGCTGGCGCGACCTACCAGAAGGAACGACCTACCAGGAAGTGCCACCCAATTTAGACAGGAACTCAGTGGGGGAGGCATCCACAGGGACCGTACCCTCCTTCCCCTACCACCAACCTCTCGGAAGGACTTACGGTCCCGCATGTTTAACGTGATCGTACTCCGCCTGAACACGGCGGCAGTTTTGGCAGTGGCGGGAATCGAACCCGGACCTACCTAGTGCAAATCCCGCGCGCTAACCACTGGGCTACCGCGCCCTCCGCGACAATCTCCATAACCTTCTTTTTATTCACCCAATTTAGACCGGAACCCAGTAGGGGAGGCATCCACAGGGTCCGTACCCTCCTTCCTCTACCAACAACCTCTCGGAAGGACTTACGGATCCACATGTTTAACGTGATCGTACTCCGCGTGAAAATGGCAGCAGTTTTGGCAGTGGCGGCAATCGAACCCTAGCCTACCGAGTGCAATTCCCGCGCGCCAACCACTGGGCTACCGCGCCCTCCGCGACAATCTCCATAACCTTCTTTTCATTCACCCAATTTAGACCGGAACCCAGTGGGAAAGTCATCCACAGGGTGCGTACCCTCCTTCCTCTACCACCAACCTCTCGGAAGGACTTACGGACCCACATGTTTAACGTGATCGTACTCCGCGTGAACACGGCAGCAGTTTTGTCAGTGGAGGGAATCGAACCCGGGCCTACCGAGTGAAATTCCCGCACGCTAACCACTGGGCTACCGCGCCCTCCGCGACAATCTCCATAACTTTCTTTTTATTCACCCAATTTGGACCAGGACCCAGTGGGGGAGGCATCCACAGAGACCGTACCCTCCTTTCCCTGCCACCAACCTCTCGGAAGGAATTATCGACCCATATGTTTAAGGTGATCGTACTCCGCATCAGTGGCGGGAATCGAACCCAGGCCTACCGAGTGCAATTCTCGCGCGCTAATTTAAATTTATAACGACCATATGCTAGGCTCTTAATTCCACCATCCTCGTTCCATCGTTCCATCATTTAAAATAGCCATAAAATTATAATATCCATTTAAAATATCTATAAATTAAAATATCCATAAATTAAAATATCCATTTAAAATAAAAAAATCAACCATATCGTTCCACCAATCCATAAATATAATAATTTCAAATACATCACCACAATTCAAACCACCATAATTCAATCATTTAAATTATTTAAAATATCCATTTAAAAATATCCATTTAAAATATCATATAAATATAATAATTTCGCCCGATGTATACAACACTTATGCTCGTAATTCAGTTAAAACCGAAAGCGCGGTCTCCATGGAGACGGGGAAGAAACTAATGCGGATGGGGGGAAAATGCCGTTGCGAAACTGAGCCGGTAGCCGACAAATTTAAAATCATGGCGTCTTTAAAATTGCCATCCTGAAGGCAATTTTCATTATTTCTGGACCAGATTGGACTTGTAAGAATGCCAGATGTTTGACCTTTCTGAAAATGTAAATTATTAGTCGAAATTATGAGTACTTTTCACGATGCGAGAATTTAAAAACCAAAAATCGTTTTCTTGAGCAAAAAGTGACTTTTGTTTTAAAATCTTTAAAAAATATTAGAAATCGAAATTCAGATTTGAAATTGATATATTTTTATTTGAAATTCTCTGCTCTTTCCGATGGTGTCATTTATTTTTTTCTACGATGTCTGGATCGTGGAGAAAAAAGGGCAAAAAGGCAAAAAACGGTCGAAATCGCATAAAACATTAAATAAATAAAAAAATAATTAAAATTTTAAAAATCGGTTTTCATGTGTCCCCTTCCCTCCCCCCCGGGTCTCCGATTGCCAAATTTCGTAGCTCTCCGACGCGCGGTCGCGAAACGTATAGTGTATAAGACAGACAGACAGACAGACACACACACACACAGACATTGCCTTTTATTATTTAAGATCATAATGTAACCGTTATTATTAGTCTTGCAATCATCCTATAACCGTTATTATTAATCATATAACCGTTAGCCTTGCTGTTATTAAACATCCAGTCATTACTTCTTCCATCAAACAATATTCATGTTAAAACATCAAAGTCAAGAAACTTCGAATCTTCAGCTGAAAATGAATCAAACCAACATCGGACATGGAGCTTTGGGGTTTTCAACAGCTACCAACCGTTAACCCGACGGTCTGCTTTGAAACCGCAAATTACATACATTACATGATCAATTGGAAAATAACTTCTTGATTTCTCCTTGAAAATTGCCAGGTAATACTTGAAAATTGGCCTTATTTGCTGTCTCCTGAAAAATTGACTTCTTAAATTGAATTATAAAACCATCTTGAGTACTAGTCTCCACTCAACTGTCTCATGCATCCATGTTGTGGTGTTTAGTTTTACTTGCATCACAATTATCATTAAAATGGAAAGAAATGGTGTATCTAATTCAAATTTTTTACATAACTAATTATATTAAAATGTTCTGCAAAATGTATTAAATTGTTTTATATTTCAAGTTGACAGCAGCTTAATGATGTCGATGGATGCATATATTACTGCGATGTCATTAACAATAGCATTGCTTGAATCCTTCTGATATTAAATACTACCATCATTCCCATTATATTACCCATTATATACTACCATCCTGATATTATATACTGATCATTGTTTTGGGAATAATTATGACTTTTCTTAGGATATATTATTATAAAGATCTTAAAACTCGAGTAATTTGAGCTCGTATTTAGAGAATTACTAAACATTATATCTAGTTTCTGCTTTTACACTATCTATCTACGCAAACATGTGGGTCCGAAAGTCCTTCCGAGAGGTTGGTGGCAGGGGAAGGAGGGTACGGTCCCTGTGGATGCCTCCCCCACTGGGTTCCGGTCTAAATTGGGTGGCACTTCCCGACCGTCCAAACAGTTACCTTACACCTTTCTGGTAGGTCGGACGGTCTGGGTTTCAACAACAACAACAACAACTATCTATCTACGCATAAAATGTTATATCATTAAATGCACTTGTGCAAAACTTCATACATACGCACATGCATGTAGACATGTTTGCAAAAATGTTCAAACTGGATTTAGAAGCCTTTGAAACGTGCTTTTCCGAAGAAATTTCGAATTCAATTCCTTCGGAAAAACATTACTTTCTGTGTATATTAGTATAATAAAAAAATCTTTAAATTTGGTTTGTAGAATATCATAATAAAAATAGTGGTAGCAGGATTAAAATTGAGTGACTTTTAAAAAATATGCTTTCTCCCTTTATATATTTTATAATTTAACGTTTCAATGGTATTGATGTTAGCACGGCTTAATCTATTTTTCATTGATCTTTTCAGACAACAAAGCATCATTAAAATAAACGTGTACGAATATTTTGAAATCACTGATCTCTGGTATAAGTATAATTATAATATGCAATTCATAGACTTACACACTGTAAAATTTATAAGAACATTATTAACTAACCTTTCTCATCCACTCTTAGAGCGGTTGTAATGGCTAGTGATCACTAAATGTGACACGTACACACTTAATAAAAGTTCTGAATATTCAAATCAGCTGCACATTTAAGTATAAACATGTCACACATGTCATAGCTCTGTTAATATGGAAATTGTTCTGATATTTTGATCTAAAAATAAATAAATTATAACATTTTTTCAATTATTTGCACAGAATATCCAGCAAATGATTTGGTATTCGAAGTGTAATACTGTTACTCTTGTTGCAAATGGAATGCAAAACTGTATAAAAGCAATACGTTAATAATTATATATAATATATAATGATAATATTATATATAAGATATAATGAATAATAATAAGTGAAAAATTCGTCCGCTGTAATAAATTAAAATGTTTCAATAAAGGCTGATTGTACACCAATAGATTTATGAAAGATCAATGAATTCGAATTAAATTGATTGAAATCGATAAAAACGATATCGATTGAAATCGATAAAAACAAATTTTGCTGACAGTCATTTTCGAGTTGAGCAAAGTATTCTGAGATACATAAAGTTTTCGAAAAATATTTTAGATTTTCCTCGCTATTTTTTCGGGTTGCTTAGCAAAGGAATTAAATCAAACCTATTTATACAGAGTTTGATTTACATGAGTGTGATTTATATGAGTATTTATATTTACGTGAGTTTGGTTTATCTCATATGATTAAAATAGTAAAGAAATTGAGAAAAACCTACATTTTATAAATAAACAGTTTACGGTTGTGGTTGTGTTATAACAGTCGCGGCATTAGGATATAAGATTACGCGAATTGCTAATATTTTCAATTTTGAGTAATCTGTTCCATTTCAGCAAAGAATATTCAAATTCATATTTTTACTTTCTGATACGTAGTATTGAGGATGTATTGATTTCATAAAAATTTTCAATTTCGATAATTTGATGTCAATACGTGCTTTAAGACCTCCTGAAAGCACTTTGACTATTTTTGGAGTGATGTCCGTCTGTCTGCCTGATGCCTGTCGTCGATATTTTGTGTACATGATAGCAGCCACAAATAATAATGAATTTTCACGAAACTTTATATCCGGCATTACTATAAAAAATCTAGAACCGGATAGAATTTTGTTAAATTAGAGCGAAAATACCGATATTTATTCGAAATATTATATTTTTTTAACATGGTAGCATAGAATAAAATGTAACATATCTCTGCATAAAAGTATTTATTTGTAGCTTAATGATCATGAGACTTTATAGTTTCAATCAAAATAGCCGCGATACAATTGTTTTTGTTCGTGATGTCATCAGTCCCCTTGGGGGTCAAATTACCACCTTCGAGGGGGATATTATCAAATATGGTATCAATCGAAAGATTTTATCATACCCTTTAAAGTGAAGTGTAACATGCTATAATTTGGACTCACGATACCGATTATTCCAAAAATTTCTCATGAAATTTGAAAAGAAAATTCCGTTGTAGGAAAGTAGAGTTGCACCACACGTCAGTTATTTTTTATTTTGTTTAGCTGATTGTTGAAATATACAAAGCTTTAATTATCTACCTTGAGCAGTTTGGGCTGTACATTTGTCACTTCGTCAGTCAATCTCACACCGCTGTATGATACATGTTATGCATTTACGAAAAATTCAAATGCAGCTTAATGTTCCGAATATATGTTTATATAAAATAAAAAGCTTAAATGTGTAAGTTTAAATGTGTAAAAACATCGCATAAAATGTTCCATTTTGCCGTCAAACATGTATTCGCATAAAATGTCTGATGATAGAACAAATATCCTTGTAAAAGGAAAAATAACCCTTTTAACAGCTCGGGAACCAAGTAAATAAAAAGTACTCAAATATTTACTGAAATCTGAGAAAATGTTTCGTTTGATAATAGAAAGTTCTCTGGTCTTATTGAGAAGCGAAAGAGTTAAAGCAGCTTAGTGGTGAATTATTATGAAAGAGATGTCTTGTATTTTGATATTAGGCATATCTATATATCACAACATTTGTATCCAGTAGGACAAGAGATAGAAGTATGAAAGAAATGACTGATATATAAACATTAAATCTTGAACTAACGAAGCAGATCCAGTTATATATGTCTGTATGGGGTAAAAATTGCTAATTATAAGATACCTAGAGTTATACAACCTAAGGTTTTTGGCTATAAAGTGTAAAAGAATATTTACACAAATGAATGAGATATATTTATATTTAATTTTTCTTATAATCTATACAATAATTTTCAAATGTGTTATTCACGATTTAGACTCCTCTGAAGCCATCCGATGACCTGAAACAATGAATGTTTGCACACTTATGGTATCGGCTACTGGACAACACCTAACAAAATCAATATTTTAATTTCATCGTCCAGGGGACTAAACATGGGTTTTGTCAGCCAGTAAAAATCCTTCAGAAGCTCCATGTTTACCTAGATGACTGAATATATGTTGTGCACTTATCGTATTGACAGCGGAAGAGAGTCTAGCAGAGGCGAATTCTCGGTTTCTCTCCTGGGGACGGGAAAATATGAAATGTATTTGAAATACCTTTTCAGACCCTTTAGAAGGCCCTATTGACCTTAGAAGGTTAAATATTTACACTCTTATAGTATCTTTTACAACACGAAACATATCGCAGTTGAATTTTTGATTTCTTTAGAGGGAAAGGGCAAAATGTGTGCCTAACTGACTTTCTAAACGGTCCACAAGAACTCCCGGAGTATTAGAATGTCGGAAACGAAAATAATTCTAGTACCGACTATGGAACAGAACATAGCTGGATCAAGTTTCAATTAAGAAGCTATTTTAGACGTTAGGGGCTATAAATAGTTAAACTAAACTAAATGCATTAAAATAATTGCAACTTTTTTCAAAATTAGTTTCCCTGTATTTAACAGGCTTAAGTACGATCATTAATATCGAATGTTGTTGTTGTCCCTAAAGTACTCGATTTAGATGAGGATAAACACGTTTTAAAACCTCCTAAGCACATTTTGTGTGTGTGTGTGTGTGTCAGACTCTACAATACAATTCAAGAATGAATGCGCGTTCCACCATTAAATTTATGATTGGATATATTATGTAAAACTTGTGTCTTGATATAATTTTCACTCATCCACATAATTAGAACGCGAAACTTTCAAAATTAAACTTTTCACTTGGTGCGTTGCCTTCAACTAGTGGTCAATTTTTACCTGTGACTGATTTTTAACATGCACATGTTTAGCATTCACAACTCACGTTAAACACTTATAGAACCTACTTAGTACACACCGAGATAATATGCAGACAGGTCACGTCTAACAATAAACACCACGATGGCTTAAATCGGACATATATGAAAACGACTGCATCCTGCATATACGCGGGTATGCAGGACGCTGCTTTCGAGTACAAAATTGGGAATCCTATTGCGCCCCTGTCAACTAAATATGTCATTACTAAATTCTCCGAGTGAAAATACCACGCGTAGAATCTAATAAAAAGCAAATTGTGCAGATAAAGTGTATATCAAAAAATCTTTACTAACATAGTTATTATCAGAATCGCAGGATTTTACCAAAGTTTTCTATCAGTAATGAAATTTGGCCATATATCCATTTGAAGAATACGGTTATAATATAGTGAAAATTAGAATTTATTTGAAGCAGTGCTCCCATAGCAGCGGCTGAAATTACTATACAAATCCAAGGAAACTTTGGTCCAAAGCACTTCACATTGTAGATGTGACTCCTGCAGCGTTTTATTAGTTTAATAATTTAACGCTTAAAAAATCGTCAAACTTAAATTATTTCTTGTGGTACTAATTAAAATGGAAAGACATTTTGTTGTGCATTTGCGCTCAAGTATAGATATATCATTTTTAGCTGCAAAAATTTCCAAATTTCCTTTTATTTGAAGTTAATTTATGATACTAATATCAAAGAAATGGGGGTAAGGGATTCGAGCGTGGATATAAGCGAGTGGAAATATTTAATATTTCTTTCGAATTCTTTAAATAGCTTTATTGCTTTGTATATAAAAAGTGTTACCCACTGATTATTTAGTTTTCATTCCGCTATTCTCCGAATGAACTAATTTCCATACATAGTTTGTAGAGTCCCTCACAAAGGAAAGATTCTCTCATCCCGAAGTGACTAAATTTTAATTTCCGTCCTGCTGAAAGGCAAACACCCAACGTCCAGAGAATTAAACATAGATACAATGGTAAAAAATAACTAACACATTTATTCAACGCAACTACCCGGTCTCTTGGCTAAAGAACTAAACTAAATCATACGACTTGTACATAGGAAAATATACAAAAATCATACATAAATACACTCCTATACCAATGTAACACTACACGTAACCTTATGCACTGGATCAACCCATGCAAACCGCACGCTAAAAAATCCATATTATGTCAATTGACTAGGATGCACGTGATCCGTGTACTATTTACCGTCAAGCTGAACACGCGTGTACGATCTTTCAGCTGGGGATCTGTCAAAGAAACTCTTTGTCGAGACTTTCCGGGGCACAATTATACTATTCGGACTCACGTCCAGAATGCAATGTTTCCCGTGTCACAACTACACCTGACTCATAACATAATCTTCCGAAAACTTTGATCCCGTCCTAAAAATGAATCAACACGTTTGCCTAGACAGCGCTATGATTGGTCACTAACCTGTAGTTCCGATAGGCTGTTAATTTACAGTAAAATTACTTAATGTATATGAGGAAAATAATAATATCAAATAAACCATTGTGATCACATACATTATGTACTTAAACAGCGTTCACTTTTACTTTAAATATTTCCGAGTTAGATACATGGTAGTACATCATGGTATACATGATAGTATAAACTATAATATACATCATAGTATATACTATACATAATAGTACATACTATAATATATTACACCAAATGCAACTTTATAAAGATTTCGTTATAGAAAGATGTAGATATAGAAAGACATTTCGTCCATAGGGATATTCGTCAAAAGATTTTGGCAGCAACTCTAAGGTAAAGACATTTTTCTGTTTGAAACTTTCTCTGCCGGTCCATATTTATGTCTCAATTGTACAGTTACTATTGAATAAAAACACAGTATCTTTGAATAAAATATATGGAAAACCTGTAAAAGAGAGAGACCTAAACCTTTGAGTCGACATGTAACATTATATGATTTTCCAAAGCATTTTGCAATATGTGATGCATGAAAGAGCAAAGTTGAAAATGAAATGCATTGTTACCTAGTCAACAACACTTCGTTTATCAAGGAAAATGGTTCGAACGACGGAACATATACCTTCTTAGCTCCGAAAATGTCTATTTTATACTTTTATTCTTTGAAGAAATGTGTTTCGTATCCGGAAATGTGTTTTTTCTCCTAACGCCAAGTGGGATTAGGGTGATTTTCACTTGTCCCTCTACTGCCTTGATATGGAACGTATTTTATGGAGTAAGGCTATTCCGATTCTATTTTTAGAATGTAAATATGTGGAGTTGTTTTTTTGTGAGTATAAAGTGGGGTGAAAACGTTTCTCTAATACTGAGAAATCATTCAATTTGTTGATAGGTTGATATCCTCTGCATGACAATCTATATTTTCTTTTCGAGTGTTCATACGGGTCTTATTATATATTTAACTATAACATCATCTGGTATTTAGAAGCACATATCATATGATTGATATCATTTATAAACAGTAGATTTGCCTTTTCTTCAATGTCATTGCATACATTTATACAGATCAAATGTATATCAATGAGCGGAATATGGAAAAAATTTATTTTGCCTATGATTTGATCTTTTGTTCATTGTGTGATTATATTTAGGATATACGAAACTGTTAATCAACTTTCCTGAAAAAGTGGCTGAAATTCAGCTCGAGGTTTATATTTTAAATTTATTTAACTTTATAAAGCACTAGAAGTATAAATAATAAAGAGTAATAATAAATTTATTTAACTTTATAAAGTACTAGAATTATAAATAATAAAGAGTAATAACAAATGTATTTAACTATTTTGTAAGTACTAGTACGTTATTTAACTTTATAAAGTACTACCGCGGTCATCCTGTACTATGAAACATTTCAAAAATTGTTTTATTCATATTCAATTAAGGATTTATAAGAACATAACTAATAAAATATCACTGTGCTCTTGTTTATAAAAATAAAAGAAAAATGAACATTAAAATTCGTGACAACGTCTTTTACTAATACGTTAAATAAAATTACATCCTAACTCGTCCAATAAATATGTGACGCAAAAGATCAATTGACCTTAAATCATGACTCGTGCTAACTTTAGCTTAGGAAAAGTAAAATAATAATAAAAACGAAATTAAACTTTAGTATCTGTGAAAATACGTTTTATTAATAAATAATGGCATACGCACCAATTTATATTAAACCCTTCTTTTCTCGACGTCACATTTGATCCAACGCCATTTGGCGTAGGCCATTAAAAATAATTTTTGTCCATTACTTCAAGAAATCAAATTTTTTGCAGCTTGGTGACTTATATTTTTGGATTGAAGAACTCACAATCTATAAAAGATCCTAAACCAAATATCAAAGTTGATATTTTTACACGAGCTAAAATTCACCGAAAAATAATTTTACATTAGTGCTAATGAGACGAACATTTTCAAGCATTAAATTACATCTTAATTCGTCCAATAAATATGTGACGCAAGAGATCAATTGACCGTAAATCATGACTCGTGCTAACTTTAGCTTAGAAAAAGTAAAATAATAATAAAAAATATATTACTTTAGTATCTGTGAAAATATGTTTTATTAAGAAATAATGGCATGCGCACCAATTTATATTAAACGCTTCTTTTCTCGACGTCACATTTGAACAAGCGCCATATAGCGCAGGCCATTAAAAATATTTTTTGTCCATTACTTCAAGAAATCAAATCTTTTTTAGGTTGGTGATTTATATTTTTGGATTGAAGAACTCACAATCTATAAAAGATCCTAAACCAAATATCAAAGTTGATATTTTTACACGAGTTAAAAGTCACCGAAAAATAATTTTACATTAGTGCAAATGAGACGAGCATTTGCAAAGGGGCGTAAATGGACTTGATCCAATGTTTTGGAATTGACTATTTTTTTCTCATACATATTTTAACACTTTACAATATAGTTGAATAGGGTTTAAGACCTTGTTCATTCTGTCTCTTTGTCTGTATGTCTGTCCGTTCGCACGATATCTGACGTAAAAATGACTTTATCAAAATGAAATGTTAGTATGTTGTTCAGACGATCTGTGGGATATATGGGAATATAAATAAATAATAACAACCAATTAGTGTTGGTTGCGGTAGCCCAGTTGTTAACGCGCATGAATTGCAATCTGTAGGTCCGTTTTCGATTCCCTCCGCTGTCAAAACTGCCGCCGTGTTCACGCGGAGTACGATCACGTTAAACATGTGGGTCTGTAAGTCCTTCTGAGAGGTTGGTGGTAAGGGAAAGAGGGTACGGTCCCTGTGGATGCCTCCCCCACTGGATTCCTGTTTTAATTGGGTGGCTTTTCCCTGCCGTCCAAACAGTTACCTTACACCTTTCTGATAGCCCGGCCGTCCAAATGGTTGCTCAAGTCCTTGTTGACGAGCCGGACGGTCTGGGTCTTCAACACCTTTCTGATAGGTCAGATGGTCTAAGTCTTAACAATAACAACCAATTATTTTTGGATTGAACCCGGGTTGAAAAAATGTAATGCATTGAACCCTATGGGACCTAATTTTTCAAATATTTTTTAAGCGAATTTAAAATTCACAAATTGTTTCGAAAGTTTTAGGAAAATTATCCCATACAAATTATGAAAAAAATTTCAACAAAATATATATGCGGTAGTTTTTTAAATAAAAATTAAAATAATAATTGCACCTATATTATATAAAGAGTTCACGTGACTAACTTCAAAATAAAATATGGCATTCTTATGTCAAAATCGTGATTTAAAAAAAAAATTTAATTTATATTTAGTGTTGTATGCGTCCTAAAACCGCTTTATTTTTGCTTAATTACTGTGCATCTATATTCTGAAACGACGCAATTACAATATATTTGAGTTTAAAGGATCAGCAAACTTTGATTATTTCTACAACGAAGTTTAATTTTCGCTTATGGAGAATGTAAACACATCAAGCTGTAAGATGAGTTGTATAAGAATTGCTTACGTTCCTTAACGCAAAATTATTTACCTCTGGAGTCTGCAATATAGCTGATATGAATGAAACAGTCATTGATTTTACATAGAGAAGCAGACGATTTTATAGCAGACTTTTTCGATAATGTTTTAAGCATAGAGTTAAATTACTTTTACCTCCATGGTTTTAAGCATTTAAGTAAAATAAATTATTGTATTTTTGTGATGAATGAAAGAAATGGAATAAAAGTGTATGGATAAAATATTTACTGCTTTTATACAGAGAGCCATACGCTTTAAATTTCAATGACGTCATTTGAATAAAGTCCATTTCTTTCGATGAAGTTAATTTTTCAAATATAATAAATTATTGTAGTATTGCCATAATTTCAAAAATATTACCGCTGAATGTATCGCATTTTTAAGATGTTTAAATAAAATCGCATTGCAGTTGTAAAATGTTTCATAATCAATGCTTTATGCATTATTTTTCTTTCTTGTTGATTCTGTTTCTGGAGATGTGCTCGGTATCAGTGCCAAAGGTTAGTGTAAATGCTTCAATCTTTATATATAAAGAGTTTAAATAAAAAAATTCAGAAATTTAATTCAAATTAAACAAATATTTTAACTTAAGATTTCATGGGGTGAACATTATTCAGGAACTTAAATTTTAGCAGAACTTGTTCGACTGATAAATCACAAACACTTCTCAGCACGCTGAACACGAACATCATGCAAAACTGAATGCAAATGCCTGATATCTCTTTCACTATGTTATATGTATTTGTTTCGTGGGTTGTTACCACACGTCCGGTTAGGATGCAAATATTATTACTGTTCTACATTAAAATTAACTTCCACATTGGCGGTGTCGAACACAAACACATGACAATCAATTATAAAAAATAATTGGATAATTAGGACGCCGAATAATTATAAAACAATAACAATTTAGTTACAAGATCAAAAATACTAAAAATACCAATTAAGATCTAAAAACACAATACCAATTGGCATCTCTATCTTAGGATTTAACATATCCAGCACCCTTTATATTAATACTTCTCAAAAATCATTCTTATAGTATGCTCTAAGTTCCTTTACAAATATTCTACAAAAAGTTTCAATTTATTTCATTGTACACAAAACACATTCATTAAATCCCCCAAAAGCTTTTAAAAAAATAAAAACAATGTTAAATTAGCAATTGTAACTGAGACTCTTTAACTATTGGCATTAACTCCTAGCTTAATAAAACTCAGCCCGGTAGTCTGGCACGGAAGAGTACGAGAGAGAGAGAGCGGTAAAAATGAAGTACGTTTCATTCAAATAGGCCTACCTCGTCTTTTGGCTGATCGGGGCCCTTCGGAGACCGTTACTTGGCGCTGTCATCATAATTTTCACTCCGTGCACTTTGGAATCTTAAAGTTAACTCCGATCTTGTTCTCAAAAATTGTGCTCTCTCTTGAAGTTCCAAAAACACTTTCTCCTTCCTTCCGACGCCCCTGTCGAGTGATTCGTTCTGACATCGGAGCCCTCCCTATGACATTGGTAAGCATAATGTTACATATAGTTTTATTGGAGAGAAATTGACACGGGGCTTAACTACAAGCCCAGAAATTATTACACCAGCTGGCCAAACTCCCACGATGTCGAGCGCACTTGTAGGCCTGTGGCGACCCAAAGGTGTGCCACCTGTCATGATGAACTCAAACATCTCCACCCTTTGTGAACTCAAACATCTCCACTGACAAGTGTCCGGGCCGTATGCACATTTTTGTTCCAGATGGTCAAAGGGAACCTTATACTTATTGTTTGAAAATCCAGGGACCATCTTTCTAGGTAGCAAACTTTCCAGAAGTTCTACAATGTTACATTTCCCTGGGAATAACAATGTAACAGTATTCATAATGGAGATTGTTGTTCTTCCTAGCAATTGATATTATGGGAAACCTGATTAGCTTGACCTTGGTGGCAAATTGTCTAACATTGTTAAATGCCTCCAAGTTTGCGAATTTTAGCGAGTTTAATAAAATTTGAGAAAGAGACTAATTGATAATTTCTCGAGTTGACTATAAGTGTATACCATATTTCATGTTACAAGTAAGATAAATTGCGAAAATGTCACAGTTTTGAGAATAAAATCTAATTTTTTGGAATTAGTTGAGCATTTATTTGCTGTTTATTTGCAATTATATGGTGGATTTGGGATTTTATTAGAGAGTTATTAGTTTTATATTCGCGCTTATTAATGGTGTTTTGCGCGTATTGCTGCTTTTAGAATAGTTTTAGCTATCCAGATCCAAGGACTCGGTCATGTTTTCTACACCTCAGAATCCATGGAGCGATTCTTCAAACAGTTACGTTGAAAATGAAATGCATTGTTAACAAGTCCAAAATTCTGTAATCATTAAGCAAAGAATATATAAACACGAAAAGTTACGAATGCATAAACATTGGTATCTTTAGTTGCTCAAATGTCAATATTATCCTATTTTTCGTTCCAGAAATATGTTTCTTATTCAGTAACGGTTTTACCTCTTTCGTCAAGGGACATTTAGGATAGTTTCACCTTTCCTGAGTGACTTGATATGGAAAACTCTGTATAGTAAGAGACAATTCCGATTCTTTTTTCGGAATATAAATAAGTGGAAATTTATTTCAACGTATAGGATAAGGTGAAGATATGTCTCAAATTTAAGAAATATTATTTCTTCGTGGAACAATAGGATAAGATATTTGGTTCTGTAGTTTCTTCATTAAGAAGAATACTTTCAGTATCATTGGTAAAACTTACTCTTATCAAGGCACACACAATAAATAAACATATATTCAAGGTTCATTTGTTGAATGTAGAAAGAAAGTATTGTTACTGAGACAGTTCGTTATTGTAATCGCCTATGCTTGATCTTTCAGGGATTCTTAATATCGATACTAAAATGTATTTTTTCTTTAGAGTTTAACTGAATTACTTTTTACTGTCTCACTCTATTATATATGGTAGTCCTTTCTTGAACATTTTCGAATTCAAGATTTTGAGGAAAATGTGCATTTAGCACAACCAGATACATTGATTTCACATTCAGGAAAATAGCAATCTGTGGGTATGTATATGTTTATGTTTGTAGATAAAATAATACTAGAAATAATGCATGATATAATATATACGAATACATTATGTAAAAAAGAATATACCCATAGATAGATTTCTTCTTATATCAGCCCAAACGGTTCGAAATTTATAATTTTTAAATGATTATTTCCTTCTGAGAAAACGAACTATGCTCGAAATTAGAATCATTTCTTACTCTATGTGTAAGATGTAAATGAAATTATTTTAAGAAGCACCATTATAATGATGATTTTAAAGATTAGGAAAAAAATTTAAATTAAAAGTTTTTATCTATCCTTTTCACTGTTAATTTTTTTGTTCCGATGAAAATTATGAGCAAAAAACCTAGATAAAAAATATTGAACAAATATTTTCCATTTATAATTTTCATAATTTATATATTCCGCAGATTTTATTAAAAATCCCAAGGTAAGAAGAAATCTGCAATTTGAATTGTTTTATCTGACTATAACGGTCCCAACTCATTCCTACATAATCAGTTAGTATCCAACAAAAATTCATCATATATGCTGAAAATAAATGGGAAACTTATAAAATATATGAATATATGCTGCAAGTACACTCTTACGAGAACGAATAACATTATATGAATTTCTAGAATGGCTTATAAGATTTATGTATGAAACAGCAATATGGCAAATGGATATGTTACGACGACTGGGCAAGTATATATCCTCCTGAGTTGAACAAATGTTCACTTCTTGCATTGAAATTTCAAGAAATATATTTCTTATACGATGATGTGTTTTACTGATTTCTACAAGATCGGTGTATGAATTACTAGTTTCTCTGGTGACTTATGTGAACATTTTTATGGAATGAGACTATTCAGCCCATTTGAGTGAAAAAATATGATCATGAAGTTAGAAAGAAGAGATAAAACTCCTTTCAAAGAAGCTCTTGCAAATTTCATAATGCTTTGAGAATATATTTAAGTTGTTTCTAGTGTTAGTAAAGTAGCTGTTAATGTTAGTTGACATAATTGAAAGGCGTAGTATTTAGTATATGTATTTTTAATTATTTTTAAATTAAGGGTTCCCTAATTATGACTGTAATTAACCAGTATTTTTTATAGATTTGGAATAGAGTATAGAATATATGGAGCTAAAAATAAACTGAAAGGTAAAATAATTTTGCATGCGTAGGATTAATCTTTATTGTTACAGTTTAAATTAAAGGTCCCCTTATTATGAATATAATTAACCAGTATTTTTTCGTAGATGGTGGATAAAAAACAATATGTGTGGAGATCAAAATAAATTAAAAGATAAAATAATTTTGAATACGTAGTAATATTCTTTACTGTTTCAGTTCTAATTTGCAGTGCGCTATGAATTTATTTTTATAAAATTGACAGTTTAAATAAGTATTTTAATCTTTTCACCATAGATATGCATGCAATGCAGGACTCTTTATCTTTTCATAGCGTCACCTGAATTATTGTCGCAAACGATATTGGCGTTTTCTTAATCTGAAGTTTTAACTTCTTATTTTTACCTCCATGAATAAGGGGATAAGGTTACGTTTCTTCTTATGGGCTAGTTTTTCAGCATTCCCTTGGTATATAGTTAATCTTCTTTATGGCAGTGTGTGATATGATATTTGTTTATGAATATATATCATACAGTTGAGTAAGAATGAGTAACTAAGCGTCTTACACAGACCTAACTACTGAAGGTAGAGAACGTATACCTCTTTCCTTAAAAATACATTAAGAGGCTTGTAGAGGTTGGTCCACTTATAGGTGTGATACCCATTATGAGGCTTACTACTCGTTAGCTCGCTACAGACTCCAATTCCGAGGTCAAAAGAACCCCCGGGAAGTAATTTACTCAAGAAGATTTGGATTCATGTAACACACACAATTCACGACCTATATTTTATTTTAATAATTGTAAATACTAAAACCGGAAGAAATCATAAGCAACTACAAATATCTACGTGCCAACTTGACACACAAATATGATAAGGCGGATCGCCATGCGAAGCCGACATTCTGCCAGCCCATTAATTCAGGAGCCCAACAACCCAGCCAGCAAATCAGCCTTCTTATACCGTAATAGGCGCACTCGCAGAACTCTACGTTGCAAGAGCCTCCACATGCTTACTTATGAAACTTAAATAGCTTTATTGCTCTATAAAAGAAATGTTACCCACTGCTGATTTAGTTTTCCTTTTGAGATTCTCTGATTAAATGAGTTTACATACATAGTTTAGGTAGGGAACTTGGAACTTTTGCACACACATGGAACTTGTAATGAGAAAAGTCTAAAATCTTAGAATTTTGTACAAAAATATTATACATCACTGATTTTTTCATTCGACATTCCTTCAGCTTTAACTCGAAAACAGCTAGACACATAGAATGCGTTTTCATAATACTACCTTAAATGTTATGAATTAGCACCATTATGTAATATCAAACGCGTTTGAGCCATTTTTAATTACAGAAGATTATTTATTATACACTTTATCAATAAATTTAGTTACAGTTTTTGATTCCATTGTGGTTACCATGGTAACCGAGTTGCATTTCTAATAACGATATAATTTGTTGGCAATTATTTAAATTCAAACTATTGAAAAATAACTAATTAATTAAGCCTAAAATATCTGAAACCTTTGAAATAAGGCAACATACAGTGGTCGAAAATGACATATATATAGTTTCATGCATAGCAATTTTCATCTTAACAGAACTATTAAATGTGGACTATTTTTACAAAAAGGTTCTTTATGTAAAAAAATTAAATACGTGGGTAGGTTTCAGGTTGATTGAACACTAGTAATTTTGCAGGAACAAAGCGGGATTAGAAATGGTTAGGTTGCCAGATATAGTTAGTATTTATCAAGTAGAATGTTTGCTTTCTCATATTATAGATAAAATATTGATGTGTATTGCTTCACGAAAATTTTCAGAAAGTATTGTTTTCACGAAGATTTTTGATTTCGAGATTTTGATGGCAATATATGTTTTAGGACATCCTGCACGCATTTTGAATATTTTTAGAGTGGTATCCGTCTCTCGTCTGTCAATGGTCAATTTCTCGTGTATACGATAGCTGCCTTAAATATCAATGAATTTTCGCGAAACTTTATTTTCGAATTAGTTAACCAAAAACATAGAACTAGATATATTTTTTTAAAATTCGAGCGAAAATTTCAAAATGTTATAATTTCTTAACATGGCGGCATAGAATAAATGTTGACTCAATTCTGTATAAAAATATTATTTATATCTTAATGATCACGGAACTTCTTTTTTCAAATGGCCAGGCACTAAACTCTAGCACTAGACTCTACGTCGACTTACGTCGTTTGCCCTGTGTACGGCCGAAATCGTGAACCATTTTGCCGTCCCAGAACGTTACCCCAGGCGCACCAGAGGGGGGCGGAACACACTGCGCCCACAACACACAACATCCATGTCTTACGTGGGACTCAAACCCACAACGTGGCGGCCGATCGATCGCTGGAAACGCTCGCCTTGACTGTTCGGCCACTACGTCGACTTAAATGAGCCAACAGCACACAGTGTTCCCAGGTGGTCACCCACCTAAGTACTATCCGCGCCCGATGCTGCTTAACTTCGATGATCTAACGGGAACCGGTGTTTTCAGCACGGTAGAGCCGTTGGCCTTTGATCACGGAACTTAACAATTTCAATCATGTCAGTAAAAATAGATGCAATTTAATATTTGCGTTCGTGGCGCCATTAAGGGCCTCAGGTCCTGTACGTTTCGATTCATCCAGAACAATAAACATCAATTTAAACGTCGCATCTGTGTGTGTGTAACTATCAATAAATTTCCTAAAATTTAATAGGTAACCCTGGTGCTGATTAGATTTTGTTCTGTTTCGGAAAAAATTAACTTTTTTTTTTGGCTAAATGGCCATCTGAAATTGACTTATTTTATAAAACAAAACCAATATTCTTTATTGTATTAATCAAGTGATTGTGCCCTATGTACGTTGTGACGGAAAGATCTGTAAGACAAACCCATTTTTCTAGGACCGATCGCTCTCGAGATATATATTTTTTTGATATTTTGCAAGTTGAAAATGCTTCATAATGCAATAAGTTACAGATGGAAAAAATGTTTTTATCTGTGCATTATATAATATACTTTGCAGTGTGATTTAGATCTCCAGAAGCCAGTACGATTATGCTCCCTCAGGTGGAAATTAACAAAGCAACTCCCCCATTTTATTAATCTAATCAGTCCTAACCCCTCCTCAATGGTTTCTCAGAGATGGAAAATCATTGAAGTCAGATTAGCAACAATGTACTATAATACCTTAATCCCTCCTGAATGTTTTCGGAGTAATAATTTTAGTATATTTAAGCTTTTGTGATACCACACATAAAATGTTTCATGAATTTTTATTGGTACCCACTAAGGCCCCTAAATATATATAGATATATGTTTAGGAGCCATATTTACACAGTAGTTTGAATATAATTTTGAATAAATATACGTACCGTTTTGCGCAATTGAACTCAAAGCAATGGATTATGACAGAATTGAAGAGAAAATAAATTTAAGATTGAAGGAAAATTATATGTTGCCCACATCAGATTTTCATATCAGCTGTCCATTTAACCCCTCCAACCAAAAGCTTATTTATTTCTTTGAAAAATATTCTATAGTTAATAAGGAAACAACGAAATCTTAGATGGTGCATAATGAGGAAACCTAACGCACACAGTACTACATTTCCAGTTATGTATTTTAAGTTACAATTATACTCTCTCTTTAAAAGATCTTCAGTGCTGTTTCAAAGAAATAAGGTATATCCAGGAAATACTTTAAGATTTCTGGAGTCCCCGGGGCAAGAGATTTATACGATTAAAATATCTCCTCCGTAGGTATAAAAATATTGTTTCTAGTTCGGGATTTTGAGCAATCTTAAAAATGATAAATTACTCTTCAAGAAGTAAATAGTTTTGCTGCTTGGTATAGAACAATCCTATGATGTATTTTCATGTCAATATTGTTCAAGCTATTTTTGAACATCCCAGAAGATATATGTTGATAATGATGGAAGGTAGTTCCTTGTCTTAGTGATAGTTGAAAAATTTTCTAGAAAATTATGTCAGAATGTTTTTAGTTTGTTGGATCTGAGAACTTTTAAGTTCAAAATACCCAGAATCTAAGAAACTGGATATCCCCTGTCTTAATTCATAAAAGCAGATTGTTAAAGTTGCAATCTAAATGGCTAAAATATAAAAACAGACCCAAGATTCAGAGAAATTTGCAAGTTTTCATATATATTAGGTCAATTGTTAACTTTGGAACAAGATTTCAAAGTCCTGGATTCACACGGTGCTTTTATCCTTCTTAAGAGTTTATTGATATTAATTATAACATTTATAGGTGTGAATATATTATATTTATTTTAAAAGTAAAAAATGTGGAATTTAATGTGAAAACCCAGACCACACGACTGACCCGAAGGCTTATAGTAGCTGTTTGGGAATTTAATATGTAGTATTTTAATTAATGATGATATTATGAAACTTGTGCAGAGAGGTAATGATGGGTTATTGCGGCCACAATAAAAATGTTCGAACTATACGATTTCCGACCACTTCAATTAAGATTAATAATTTAATCCACAACATAGAACGATATTTATAAAAGAAATAAACTCCAATTAAAGGTTTCCCTTCGTTCACCACAGTAAATAAGATACATAATATTTTATATTTTACTGTAAGTAAATTATCAGTTTCAGGAAGGTGCTGCCATCTACTACTCCTCGAATCTGAATATAACAATTTATTGAAGAAAACAACATAAATATACTTGCAAAATATAACCAATATTTTGTTTCAGCAACCTAACTTTTTTTGGGAAATAAAATTGCGATTCCGTAACATTCTGATAACATCCTTTATTAGATTTCCTTTGTTTCGAAATCAACTTGTTGTTTTATGAGAAACAAAATATACTCTTTTCCTAGAAAATCAGGATAAAATGGATTTATTGATATTTATAGTATTTTATATTTGCTTTTGAAACTTATCATTTAGCAAATTTAAAGAAACTTATCAGTTATCAAAATGTATATAGGTATTAAAGGAAAACAAACTGTATTGCCCATCTTATAGCAAATAAGGTATGTTTATCAACATTTCTTATGAGATGTTTTGAAACACCAGTATTTATAAACTGAAAGTGAAAATAATTTGTTAGTAACAACAGAAATAGTTGATTAAATATATCATATAAAATGTATTATTAAATATAATATATTGTTACAAACATGTAAAATGCCTTCACTTTGTCTCTTTGGGTTGCCAAATTTGGGTATTTATAGGCAATTTGGAAGCATTAGAGGGGGGGGGGTATTATATTTCTCTCGAAATAATGAAAATTCTTGGAGATACCAGCCTTATTCTAGAAGTTGCTACTAAGAATATATAAAAGAAGTCATCGCTCAGTTGGAGAGCAGTTGACGTGATACGAACTATATTGAATGTTGTGATATATCAATGTTCTGAAAATAGTATCCACTGTTTCGTAAAATTAGCAGAGCATTCAATTGCTGTTTTACTATACCTGGCAGTTCTTTAGTCATCTTGTTATCGCGCTAATTACTGTACAGTGTTTCCGTTTACGCTGTGCTTGTAAATAAACGTGTTAGTTATCCAGAAATGGGGACTAATTTCTATATCGTGAGAGTACAGCTACGATTTCAGAAGATACGTCGTATCAATTAATAATATAAACACGTTGATATATCTGTCTGTTTATCTATCAATCTCTGGGTAACTCTGATACAAAATTTTGGCAAACGCATTTCAGTCACGTAGAAATATTTCAATTTAGATACTAACCCAAACCATCAGCATTTTCATAACCCTTCACGTGAACACTACATTTTACTTTCCACATTTACTGTTGCTCGAATTCAGTGTTCATATTAAAAACCGGAGACTTCTTCTCAGCTAATTAAATTTTTGCTTGAACGTTTTTGTTTGTTTGTTAGTTTTTTGTTGTTTGTTTTTCTTCAAAGAAATATTTCAAATGTAAGTTATTGGTCTGTTAAACCTTTTCCCATCGAAGTGATCTCATTGCCGAAAACAATAAATGCAAATATTTTCTCCTTTCAAATTATTTCTCTTCTTCCAAAGGCTTAGATAAAATTAAAATTAACTTATTTTTTTAAAGAGAACGCCACGGGCGTCAGGGTTATATTCTAGTATATAATAATTGTGATCCACGATAACCAGTTTGTTATAATTTCCCTCATTTTCTTTATGGCTTTTCTGTTTACTAACAGTCTATTATGACTTTGGGTTTGACGAACTAATCATGAGGCTAGCCAGGCAAAGCGACGATTCTGTATTGCGATGGAATCAAAGTTTCGATCTAGATGGTCATATTGTGACCCCCAAACATTTGTGGGTGGTGAAAAGCTTTTGGCAATTGCGTGAAAGTTGTACTATTTTTCTAACATTCTTTTAGCTATCGCTCATGAACGGTCCGATACACAAAATTCATTTTTATAAATCATCATGCGAAGAAAGTTATACTTTAAATAATCTTAATTAACTCTGTTAGTGTGTATTTAATCCTTCTTCAAATCGTTTAATTTATAATTACAGAAGAGATTTATTTTTCAGATTTTGTCAATAAATGTATTTACAGTTTGTGATGATTTAATTTTGGTAATAAAACAAATAATGCCATTTAGAATTTGAGTTTTACGATTATTAAAAATATTATCAAATCTTTAGAAAGTAATAAAATTATTTTCAGGAGTTATGACAAAGGAGATAAATTAGAAAATGGAGGAGTAGTAAAATGTAGGAGTAGAAAGCATACGATAAATTAGAAAATGTAGGATTAAATGTAGGCATAGCCATCTGCTGGTTAAAGCCCTTTTCAATCTCCATATAATACATGATATCTGTGTAGGACAATAGTTGAAATGGGGTCGAAAATTAAAATGGAGTTATCGATGGATTTGCACGTTTTAGACATAGAAGATTATGAATCATTTAGTTTACAGAAACGACTCTCTCTCTCTCTCTCTCTGTGTGTGTGTGTGTGTGTGTGTGTGTGTGGGTGTGTGTGTGGGTGTGTGTGTGTATGTGTGTGTGGGTGGGTGGGTGTATGCGTGTGTTTGTGTGTCTCTACATGTGTTTGTCTGCGAGCGTGCACGCGCGAGCGAAGAATGTATAGAATCAATCAATTATAGACGATGTGTCATTTACATGAGATATTGACAATCAGATTAATTAAGCTTTACCATGGTGCTTTTTAGAACCGGATATTTTATTTTTCCTTGTAAAATATCAAGCACCCATAAACAAATTAATAAATATGATTACCTATATAATAATTAAACTGTATTTTACTCTAATTTTTAAGCTCCGCAAGGGCAAGGAAACTACCATTCTGAGAAAAAAAAAGTTGCAATTTCTTTAATAAGTTTTAATTTGTTTATCAGCAGCCCTTATCAAAAATAGTCATCTTACTCAATCTGTCTCGTGGTCGGTACTATAACTATGCAAGTTTTCGGTCTTATAAGTCACCCAGGGTTTTTTGAAAGATCTGGGAGAATGTTTCGACCTACTCCCCATTTCGTTAACCTCCTCGGGAGATATCGGAAATCCGGCTCTATTACGATCTGTTCCATATTTAAAACTATGCATGTGCAAAGATTCAATCTTCTAAGTGACCAGAGAGCTTTCAGATAGTAAATAATGACTTTTTGAAATCGTATTATTTTCCCCACCCGCCAGGGGGTTGGCATCGAAAATCCAGTTTTGCTAGGCTCTGCGACGTAGTTAATGTTAAAAGTAAGGTTTCTAAATATAAAGGATGGGTGCAACAGCGGCCATCTTGACTCTCAGTTGAAGCGACGACTGTACATGAAGAAACGAGAGTTCATTTCTTGTCTTTTTCTTGAGATCTCGAGAAAATGAAAACACTCTAGCCTACTTTCCTGAATGATTGACACAATTGTTTGAAAGCGAGAACACCTATTTTACATCTAAGAATCAAATATTATTCATGTAACATACGCGCGCCACTGAAATTGCACAGGCAGAGGATAACTGAACCAGTTGGAGTCAAAATGGCAGTTGCGTCAGTCTGTATACCTGTGTATAGGAGCCTTAACTAAAAGGATGGAAAGATTTTGCATTCTATGTTAATAAAGGGTTAGTAAAGTGTTAATAAAGTAACTATGTTAGTAACTATGTTAATAAAGTTTTTCTAAAAGTAAAAAAATTAAAAATAAATAAATAAATAAAAATTCCTAGCACACGAGGGAGGGACAAATATATGACCCCTTAAAGTTCTGTCCCATGATTGGTACTATAAGAGTACTAAGATTGTTTTTTGGGGTCCTATGGTGCTTCTGGTAGGATTAAAAAGAAAATGCGCTTTAAATAATTATTACGTAGATATAGCATTTGATAATAAAATCCAAATAAAACTACTTTCATTACACTAGGATAAACTTCATATTATTTATGAGTAATTTATATGTATATATATAAGTTTTTTAGAAGTTTTTAGATATTGGTAAACCTTAATAAAATAGTACTACAATTATTTATCCGATTAAGAATTATCTATAACAAATATTTGCTCTTTCTCTTTTTTCCAGACAAACACAAATGAGTCTGGGAAAATTAAGTCAATATTTTCTTCAGTCTCACATTTTACCTTCAAAATTGCTAAATCGGTATTCCTTAAGGATCTGAGATGTTATTTTGTTAGATTGTCAATATTTTTATTAGATACTATATTTATTATTTACGTGTTTCTCCATAGTTATAGAGTTTTAAACTTTTATTTTATTGAGTCCCAGAACCCTCTTGTAGGGATCATTCCGCAGAATGTGCAAAATATTGCCATTGCAGATAACAACATCCATAAATCGGTTTTGCGATTATTATCTGCTCGTTGTTAGTTTGAAATAGCCGATATCTGCAATGACAACAGAAACTCTTTATATTCCGCAATTTTGTGAACATTTATAGGAACTGACAAATTCAGCCGTACCTCGTAGTTGGTTCCAAATTTCTTTAACATTTTGGTCGGACTACACATGCAACTATGTGTAATTTCATGTTTGTTGTAGGTTTCGAACTGTAAACTGTAAGATTTCATGGTATCTTTATAATAAATATCTAACGTGTTTTTGTCTTTACAGACCCTCCCAAAAATTTTCACGTCACAACAATAAACTCTTATTACAAATATCGACATCAATCTTCACTAAATACTCTGAAATACATACAATGGCCCTTTAATGTCTTACATTCATACTTTCGACATAAAAGTTACAAAGTATAAATCAATTTATATTTGCTAATTATATTATAAAAAACTGTGGTGAAAAGAATTGTTATTTGTTTTATAACGCACACAGTCGTTCGTAGGAATTATCTTTGATCTTAAACTGGCATATTTTTGTCAGGACGACGCATAAATTATATCCTATATTGGCCATCATTTTCGGCCGTGCTCAGCAATTTTCCACAATACATGATTCTTTCAGCAATTCAAAGCATCATCTCTGATTTTCGTGTGAATATCTTCATTCGCTGCTGTTGGCTCCTTTTAGAGTGTAAACTACATTTGATGGTTCTCGCCAGAGAAATCTAGTCTGCTGTCGGCTGCTTCTTTTCTTACTTCCCCTCGTATGTCTTCAATCCATTGGCTGATAAAACCCTGCACTGCCTTCAATGGCCGTATATACACTGAAGCGAGATCTGTCCTCAATAGCCGGTGATACATCGGGCGTAACAGCCTAATATCCATACCCGTAAGGGTTATGTAACTTTTCGATGCATGTGGTATCATTTATTGTCCATATAATTTTACTTAAGCTTAATGTCAAACTTGGCGCCCATCTGTCTGAATACATTGTTTGAAGGAGTCCAATTTTATTACATTGAACTCTTCTATTTATCGGCATACTTCATAAACATAGTTCTATAGTATGCAACCTTTCAAAATGATAAATCGTGCACCGATAGCATCATAGAAGTGGTTGTTGCAATTACTATAATGCAAAAGTACCAAAATGCAACATGATTAATGATGGTACTGAAATAAAACGGTACTGAAATAAAACGGTACTGAAATGTAATTATAGAACAGTATTAAAATGTAAAGTTATGGTTATATTTAAGATTTTAGGCATCAGTTTATTATGTAGTTAGGAAACTACTTTTAAAAATTAATCGTTCATAGCGTTGATAAAACCCACCAATTTGAGCCATTGAAATTTTTACTTTTGTAATTTTCTAAATGAATTATCTCGAAACAATTACCGCTATTTTACACAGAAAAAAAAAATAACATATTTTTCAAATCTTACATTATATTCCTTATAAAAATTGCCACTGCTTATACACCAAATAAAATTTTAATCAAATTGTATTTTCAATTAACTTCTTACAGTCGCTGATAACGATTATACTAAAATATTATTTTAAGGAACTGTGTTGACGTAAAATATTTATTATCCTAATTGAGCATCAGACCGACTAATTTTTTCTTTCTTAATCCTCATGACATAGTAGAATCATAAATTTTTTTTAGCAGATATTTCATCAACTTTCTTCGACCTCCCGTGATCTGCCCGAATAAATAAGTGCACTAATGTCAGATCAAGAGTCACATCATCACCTGCCATCGTTAAAGAATTTTTCCATGCTTTTGTTCTGATGCTCCGTAGTCGTCGTAACATATTTTGTGCTTTATGTATGAAAGAGTCACACTTCAACTCTGTTTATTTGCATAATATGTGAAAAGAAGAAAAATGCAAGCCAGTGATCACAATGGTAATGATGATAAACTTAATCTCTGGTCGAACCAAACGTTTATATTACGGTGTTTCGTCCTTATGTTACAGTATTTCGCCATTATGTTACAGTGCTTCCCCATTATTTCTCCCATTTTATGCTCATTCCTGTGCAGATTCGATATCTTACAACATAGATTACTCGCACTGATAAGTATCATCGATTGCAGATCTAGTGAAATTATTCGTAAAATTGGAAAATAATTCAGTATCTGAAAAACAATCTTACGCTCTGTTGGAAATATAGGAGTTTTAGTTTCTGAATAAGGAGCTCTTGAATATTTCTGAATATTACGCTATTCATTCATTTGAATTGCACTTCTTTATTTTTCTTTCTTTCTTTCTTTTATTTTTTTAAATTTAAATTACCATTATAATGACTGCTGATATAACATATGTATGGACTTTATCTTACAATAGTAATCTTCCTTTTTACCTTTTCTACAATGCATGGTAATGTATATGGAAAGTGCAGCACGTATCTACAAGATTCACTCACTCTAGAACACAAAAATACTATTTTTTCACGTCGTCTAGGTGTGTGCCTGTCTGGGTGTGTCTGTGTAATATATGTATCCACATTGGCACAAAAACCAATGGCCTACATTTCACAAAATTTGGCATGTAAGTCACTCGGGGGCTACCCTGGTGCTGATTAAATTCTGATACGTTTCGATAAAAAAAACTGCTTTTTTACGAAATGGCTCATATGAATCGTCAAAATTTGTAATAAACGACTATATATTTAATTTCATATGTATCATTAAGCGATCTTTTTATACGCAATTTCCAATAACAAAATAAACAAGAAATATCAATCATGCTTAAAGCATCGATTATGAAACACTTTCCAACTTCAATGCAATTTTATTTAAACATGTCTAAAATGCAATACATTCCTCGGTAATATTTTAAAACTTATCACAATACTACATTAATTTATTATATTTTAAAACTTAAACCTTCATCGAAAAAAATGAACGTCATTCAAATGACGGCGTTGAAATATAAATTGCCTGGTTTAAACATATCTAAAATGGGATACATTCCTTGGTAATAATTTTAGAATTATCATAATACTACGATAATTTATTATATTTGAAAACTTCATCGAAAACAACTGAAATGCATTCAAATGACTTCATAGAAAAAATAACACGCCTGGCTCTCTCTATAAAAGCAGCATTTCATTCATAAATAATTTCCCATTCATGTCATTCATCACAATACTATAATAATTTATTTTATTTAAAAATTAAGACCATGGAGCTGCAAGTAATTAAACTCCATGCGTAAAACTTCTTTTGTATACTCATGAAGCTTGATGAAGCTTTTGTATACTCATATGTAGTATAGTACTTATATGTACGTACTGTACTTGTGTACATTTTGAATTCATTTTATGTCTAAAAACGTATGTAATCAAACAACTTCTAATATTTGAAAACATTCTCCAAAAAAGTATGTTTTATGTGTTTGGCTGTATCACGCACAGTAACAGTTTCTAGGTGTGCAATGATTTGCAAAATTTCAAAAGTTATATTTAGTACAGGTTTGATAATTAGTCTCAGAATGTTTATCGAATATTGTGCTTATTTAGATAATACTTAAGCTGGTACGTTAACTTCAGTTTCATGTTCAACGATGTCTTCTCTTTCAACTTTATGCCGATGCTTCTTTAAAATATTACATTTGGTACAATGACCATATTGCACCCTGGTAAAAACGCTGCAATTTTGAAATCGTATTTGGAAGGAGGAACTCAACTTTAACTGATTTCAATTTTAGCATGCAATAATGAGCGGTACAATTGCCGATAAAAGAATATTCTTGTACTATTGACAAGTCATTTTAAAGTATAAATCTTTGAGCTAATTTTTAAAAATATGCAAAATCATCAAAAATATTTGAGTTGTCGAGTGTAATCAAGGAAAAATTTCGACATTATTTTTTCATTATATAAATAGTAACGTGCAAGGAAAGAAATATTTTCGAGATATCAAAAAATTCGAGTTATCAAAGTTCGGAATATCGAAGACCAACTGTATCTCAAACACTGAATCGGTTGTGAAATAAACGTTAAACAAATTTTAAACAAACTTAAGATCTTCTTTTGAGATTTAATAAATTGCGTTCGCTTCGTTTTGCTATGTTTAGTTTTTTGACTATCCAGATGTTCTGCCGTCTAAAAATCACAGCCAGAATTTTCACCTATTTAAAGAAGGTGATTGTAATACTACAGTTCTTTACTAGTGTAGCATTTTTCATATTAAAATACGATTTTTGCTTGTGTTTGTGTCTTCTTGAGCAGATAATCGAAGCTTGGATAGCAGCGAAGTTTAACAAGTGGTAGCTGAACTCGCTGAACAACATATCTCGTCAAATTTTTTTAATTCAAGAAGTTTAAAAGTTATGAACTTAAAAGTCGAAATCCAATTTATCGAGCTGAAGATTCTGCTCTTATGTGAGCAGATAAGTGAGTAATAAGCGTGTACTTATTAACAAATTCCTTGTAGCAGTCAAAGAACGTTGCGGTCTAATGGCACTTATTTAGGGTATACACGTATTTTTTATTTCATTTGCTTACAGAAATCATTGCTAGAGACACGACTATACCTCTTGAAAAATTGAATGAATGAATTCAATTAAATCCTGATTTCATTAAAAGAATGAAATTATATTAAATCCTGATTTAATTCAATTAATGAATTTAATTAAATTATGATTTAATTCCGGGTACATTTTTTAGTTTATAATAAAACGAGTCTTGTGAGACTTCGTTCTGTGTTGAATACCTGTTGTAAGATCATAGCTAATTGAGAATAATTCATATTGTAAATTATGTCAGGAATTGACGTTTGATGAATAACCCATTATTACGCTTTCTTTTTTACTAGTGTAAATACAATATGTATCTGTGTATAAGAGTGTTCGTAACTAGATCATTGTATTGTTAACTTTTTTGGTATTTTCCGTTATTTGCCAAATCCATCTATGTGGTACATTTAAATGTTCCAATTAGCAATAAAGAGGCGAACGTCTGAAAGTGGTTTAAAATGTTTAGCTACTAAAGCATACACGATATATGCACGTTATCCATGCGTAACATTGATAAATATTTACTAAACAATTGAAATCAGTTCTCAGCAGTTGTGGTAAAATGCATCAAATTAATTATGTGATGATAAAAGAAATAAAAAAAACTTAAATTTTCTATATTTAATTCATAAATTTTGAATGTGCTATTATTTTAAAAAAATAAAGACACAATAATCGAACTTCTAAATTTCTGAATGTTACCCCAATTTCAAATCGCAACTGTTATCTGGAGGCAGTTTGTTTACAGCTAGTATTATAAATATTTATATCTATCTAACGTTTAGCTAGACTCCTAAATATATTAATTATTTCTTCATTTTTTTGCGTGCATTATTTTTTCGGTCATTTATGTTAGACTGAAGTAGCCCTTTATCTCCGTCAATGCAATTCTAAAAGCTGGGTCGCCAATGCAACGCCTTGGAAATTTTAAATTTCTTCTGTCCGAAACCTAAAAAGAAAACAACCACATTAAAAAAATGCATTTATTAAATATGAGCTGAACCAATACATAACATTACACTATACCACAATACAGCAGAACACTATGAAAAATCAGCACCACGCTCACCCTTAGCATACTTCAAGACCAGCATTCGAGCTGTCCCAGATCGGCTGGTAGCAACGGTTTAGATTTCACTAAAGTATCATGCAGTAGCTGACCAAATGGCGTTCCCGGCATACATCACCAGAAAGGGATAAATAGAATGATAGCTGATCCTTGGCAACACAGCCCGTACGCGTCGTAAAGGGCCACAACTAGTTTACAACGGCAAGAGGCAAAATGGCGTCAACGTAATCCAAGTGTATCCACTTCCACGTTGCGTAAGACCACATAAAAAAAGCAAACTACAACATTGTCTATATTCAGATCAGAAGTCAGTAAGGGGTTGGCATGGCATTACAACAATTCATGGCGTTAGCCATAAGCATATAAGAAACGACAGCAACACACGTCTGTCTCACAGAAATATAAATACCCGTAAACACCATATTATTGTGAGTCTGACTTTGAAACGAGACGGTGTAATACGAAAACGATACAATCTCTTTAGAGTGTGGCGATGGACCCTTATACCACAGTCCCTGGCCGAAATTAGCATATATTTGAATAATCTACACTTCTGAACTAACAAGTTGAACACCAATTCTTTTCCTAGCAATCTTGGAGAGCTAGGTTCTCGCCCACCTGGAGTGGGAGTCTGTCTTTGTCCTATTTCCTAGTAAGTTTAAGGAGCTGCGCTCCGACGAGTGTGTAACAAGACTCTAACACTGCTACCCTTCCCGGTTCCAGTGAGTCAGGTGTTGTTGTTGTTGAGACCCAGACCGTCCGACCTACCAGAAAGGTGTAAGGTAACTGTATGGACGGCCGGGAAGTGCCACCCAATTTAGACCGGAACCCAGTGGGGGAGGCATCCACAGGGACCGTACCCTCCTTCCCCTACCACCAACCTCTCGGAAGGACTTACGGACCCACATGTTTAACGTGATCGTACTCCGCATGAACACGGCGGCATTTGTGGTAGCGTGCAAATCTAGCGCGCAAACCACGGGGATACCGCACCCGAGATGGCCAACAGCACGCGGTGTTCCGAGGTGGTCACCCACCAAGTACTAACCGCGCCCGATGCTGCTTGACTTCGGTGATCTAACGAGAACCGGTGTTTTCAGCACGGTACGGCCGTTGGCCCTAGTGAGTCAGGTGTGTAACGGATTACCATACGATTTCTCTAGTCCTTGAATTAGTTTCTTTCTTTAACAGATTCATCATTTTTATGGTTTAATATTCACAATTTAGTTGCTCTTAAAGTATTTCATAAATTATAAAAATATATCAGTTTTGCGTCATCTCGCCGATTTCTCAAGTCCTTGAATTAGTTTCTTTCTTTAATAGATTCACTATTTTTATGGTTTAATATTCACAATTTAGTTGCTCTTAAAGTATTTCATAAATTATAAAAATATATCAGTTTTGCGTCAGCTTAGTACCCACATAAGGATAAAATTTATACATTAATATATGACAATTTAATGCCAGATAAAATTACTTGGAACAGTCGCATGTGATCATGCAATATGTTTTATATGATATAATTCGGAATATTAATGATGCATTCCGTAATAATGCTGCACCATGCATTTACGTTAGATTGTTTCATATCTGCCTTATTTATTTCATTTTATTCCGCTTAATATGTATATCCGAAACCTTACGCAGATATTTTTCGCAGTGATAAGAATTATCGATGTTAAATCTAGTGAAATTATTTACGAAATTGGAAAATATTACAGTATCTTAAAACAATCATACGCGCTGTTGATAATGGATGAGTTTGGTATCGGAATAAGAAAATGTTGAGTATCCCTGAATCATAGTTTTATTAATTTTTTGGATTGTATTTATATTCTTTGTAAATTAAATTTTAAAAAATGTAGTCCAATTACACAAAATATAAATTATCGTTCAAAATTTCTGCAACAATAACCCGATAAATTTAAACATCGGTACAAAATGTGGCTGGTCACCTGGTTTGAAAGACAAAAAATAGCCTTCTTCTTCAGGACTGAGAAAAATCGCTACCTCACGTATTTAAGTCAGGAATGCAACTTGGAGATTTGGCGTCCTATTTCCGTGAAGGAGAAGATTGTCTTTGAAGCCATTCATCTTGAAATTGTGTTGATATTTTCGGTTTGATGTTAACATGAAGAATAAATTGTATGATTAAACATATCAGTTCGCTAACATTATTTGTTGGTACAAAATATTATAAATCACATCAATATTTTAAAGAGCCAAGATGATAATTCCATAGGAATGTAACTTATCCCGTTAGAATAAATGTATTAAGTTTGTTTATTGATTTCAAGGGAATATTTCTAGACGTGGCAAGAAAAACCAAAAGTCAAAAATTGCAATTTTTTATAACATATTCTGAAGAAATGTATGATCTATGCTGTAGGAAAAGCACGTACATCCGTTGGGGTTTTAAGATATCAGAAACACCATAAAGAAACTACTAGGTTTTGCTCCGAAGTCAGTGTGGAAAAAACACATAAGCCAAGCCAAGACGCAACCTTTCGGGATCCCTGTGTCAGAGACACTTACCCCCACATCGAATATAGCAATGTCTAAGAGTGTCGTTCAGGACAGAGCACCAGGCGCGAAGCGCCTTTAATCTCCAGTTTCAATATGTGGTTCTTATCGGCAAACTGTGACATTAATTCAGTGACCCTAATTGGAGGTTCGAGGTTTTTATTTACTACTTTTTATTATTTGTCCTAGCTCCTAGTGTGGCAGTTTGTTGCACATTTAGAGTTTACGCAGTTTGGGGGGTTGATGCAGATCTGAGGGCTACCTAGCATTTTGGCAGCTTAGAGTTTTGAACATTAATCGCGAGTTTTATTTGATATCAGATGTTTGAGGTTGGATATTTAATTCCGATTATCGATGTTAAGAACAGCGCGGGGTCTCTTACGCGATTTGGCCTTGCGATGGTCGTAGTCATGCAGATTGAATAACAGTTCATTTGGAACGGATGGCAAAGTTTTGTAAAATTTAAGCGCTAGCTTTTTAATTTGGGCTCTAACAGTTTTTATTTTGAAGTCATTCCTAATTACCGAGTTCCTTAAGTACCTGGGAGCTTTCCTGATAATCCGTAAGATTTTGTTTTGTTTTGTCTCTAGGAGGTCTATTGTAGTTTTACAGGCATATCCCCATACGGGTGCTGCATACAGCATTCCCGGGCGGATGACCGATTTATAAATTAGCAGTTTGTTTTGATGACTGAGATTTCCGTTTCCTATCATTGGGTATAAGGCTCCTGTAGTTATATACGCTTTTTTAATTAAATTCGTTACGTGCTGTTTCCAGGTTAGGTTGGAATCTATCGTTACACCTAGGTATTTAGTAGATTTTTCCGCACGTAAGGCATGATTGCTTATATACAGTGGCGGCGGCGGTTTGTTTTTCCTCGAGAAATAGATCCAATGATATTTATTGGGGTTTAATTTTATTCACCATTTTTCCAGCCATGTTTGGAGTATGTCTAAGTGTTGTTGTAGCTGTCTGTGCATTACTGAGACATAGGGGTGTTTTGCAAGTATCGCACTGTCGTCTGCATAGAGTGCCTGCTCTGTGGAGTCCTGGGGATGTCGTTCAGGTATATGTTAAAGAGTGTCGGGCCCAGGATAGAACCTTTCGGTGCACTACTTTTAATGAGCTTGGGTGTTGATAAGTTACATCCCACTCTGACTTGAAAGTGTATGTTATTTAAGTATGAGATTAAAAGTTTGACAAGAGCGTCAGGGACTTTTAAAGTGATCAATTTGTACTCTAATCGACAGTGCCATACATTATCAAAGGCTTTTTGTATGTCTAGAAAAATCGCAGCTGTGGGTGTCTTACTATTAAGTCCAGAAGATATGTACTCTACCACTCTCAGCAATTGGTGAGTGGTGGAGTGCTTTGGCCGAAATCCAAACTGCTCCGGAATGATAATGTCATTCTCGTTAAGGTGCGTGTTCAGTCTCTTGAGAATTATTTTCTCGGTAATTTTACTAAGTGTCGGTAGCAAGCTAATTGGTCTGTAGTTGGCTGGAATTGTGGCATCCTCACCTGGCTTAGGGATTGTTATGATTATCGCTTCCATCCATTTTTTGGGAAAGTAGTTTAGTTTTAATATTTTATTTATTAAGATAGTCAAGTAACATATTACGTTTAGGGGTAGGTTTTTAACCGCAATATTTCTGATTTTGTCGTGCCCTGGGCTTTTACGGTTTTGATATTTTCTACTATCTCCTGCGGGGTGGCTGGGTTAATCTCAGCCGTTACCGGGGAATTCCTGAAGTTATTTAAAGTTTGTCTAACCATTCTTAGGGTGTCCTGACACATTAGATCGCGGTTTGGTTGAAATTGTTTTTCATAATGGCTTGCGATCGCCTCGGCTTTTTCCTCGTCTGAGTACGCGATTTTAGCGCCATCCATTAGAGGCGGGAGCTTAATTTGAGGTTTTCTGAGTCTTTTTGTGAATTGCCAGAGCAATACGTCTTCTGGGCTAAGGGATTCGATTAGTTCTTTATACTGTTGCTGCTTTTCTGCGACAATTTTTTCCCTGACTTTGCACGTGAGTCTGTTAAGCTCCCTTTTAAGAGCGGGGTCTCTGTTAGCCTGCCATGTCTTACGTATTCTACTCCTTTGCCTGACTAATTGCTTGACATGGTGGGAAAGTGTGGGCATTTTTGGAGACTCACGATGTGTTGTGGCAGAGGCAATTGCTCTCTTGATTTCTGTTGTGGGTGTGTGCGTGGCAGAGTCAATATCCGCCGTGCTCATTATGTTAGGTACTGCTAAGTGCCGCTCGAAGAGTGCTCTTTTGAATACGTTCCAGTTCACCCTCTCTTATCCCAAAGAGGTTGGAAGAGGTGTGTTCAGGTCGAATGGCACCAGTACCGGTAGATGATCCGAGTCGAATTCATCCAGGGTACTAATAGTGTGAGCGTAGTCTATGTTTCGCGTTAGGACAAAGTCTATAAATGTGCCGCTGGCGCCTGAGAAGCAGGTTGGTGTCGACGGTGCAATAATGGTAGTGTTTGTGGTGTTCAGCAGTCTATGTATCTGTGTACCGCGTGCATTGGCTCTCCTACAGCCCCACGCTCGGTGGTGTGCGTTGAAGTCGCCTGTGAGTATCGTGTTTGGATATCGCGAGAAAAGCAGTTCCAGTTGCGCAACTAAGTCTACTCTACTCATATTTTTGACATATGTTGAGGTTAGGATAAACGGGCTAGTATTATTCATTTTAATTTTTATACTAGTATTTTCTATACTTTGAAGATTTATGCTTTTTAGTTCCTCGTGGGGAATATTTCTTTTAATGTATATTGCTGTTCCTCCATGGGGCGTTCTAGCATTAGTATTTGAGCTAAGTTTATGATAACCAGAGTAGTTGGCTATGTTTAGTTTTTTACATTCTGTAACTCTAGTTTCCTGAATTAATAAGGCGTCTACGTCATTTTCGTTTACATAATTCCTAAGTTCATTTATTCTTGGAGATATGCCGTTCGCATTCCAAAATATTATTTTAGAGGATTCTTTTTGGGACCTTTCCATGACGGGTTTGATTCTCACTGTTACTTTTAAAGTCCGCGATTATTTTAAGAGCCTCAAAGACCATTACCATAGGATCGCTCTCTTTTAGGACTAACTCTGCGAACTGCATCAACAAATGTTTTATGTCGTATAGAATGAACATACTGATAAATCCTGTGATGAGGTTGAGGATATCCTCCATCTTTTCAGCATCAGATTTATCAGCCAGATCAGTCTCAGCTTCCATTTCCTCAGCCTCAACCGCGGGTTGCACTTTTTTGTGAGTGTCCTTTTGGAACTCGATAGTCTTTTGTTTTTTTCTACCCGTTTTAACTAACAGCTGGGTTTTCGCGAGCTCTTCTTCCTCCCTGACTCGTTTAGTTTCTTTCCATTCCTGAAATTTCCTATCCAGTCTATCCTTTGCCTGTCTGGCTTTTTCTGCTTCCGATCTCCTTTTAATGGCAGCTGTAGCTGCTCTTACTTCCTCCAGGGTCAATTCTCTGGGGGTCGATGGTTTTGGGGCCTGCTCTTGCACCGATCTGGTAGGTGCTGAAGGTTGGTGCCCGTTTACCTGTAGCACTATGTGCGAGGAGCCCTGAGGGGGTGCCTGGGGGTTTGGTCCGAGGGCCTTTTGCCTCCAAAGGGGTATCTGGTTTTTTGGCGGAGGGGAGCATATCCCGGTGCCTTTCCTCTGTTCCAGGGGTTCTTCGAGCATTGCCGGAAGTTCGCCGGGTGGTCTCCATTACAGTTTTCACACGTTGCCTTCTCTGTCCTGGGTCTCTGGCAGTCCCGTGTGAAGTGTCCTTCAGCACACTTCAGACACTTTGGTGGCATACTGCAGCTCTGAAGGCCTCTACCTTCACAGCCAAGTACCCTAGTCTTGTGAGTCTGTAAACCCTCTGCCAGTCTTCCGTAGGCCTAAGACTGATTAAAAAGATCGGCAGGGGTAATCTTGTTTTTGTGTTTCTCAGTTGAGAAACTCGGACTACATCTAATCCATTGGATGTTAGCGTCATATTTAACTCCTCAATGTGATAGTTAGTTGGTAGCCCCTTCAATACTACCTTTTTGGCCTTTCAGTTTTCAGGTTTAAACTATGGAAGGGGATTTTCTCGCTAGTCAAATGGCGCTGAACAACCCTATAGGAGTCAGCGTCATTGGGTATAAGTTTGAGCATATCTCCTGTGAGTTTTCCAGATACTTTATTGCCTGTAATTTCATTTAGCTTTTTAAGGAGAGCTTGGTAGTTATCTCTAAACTTTATGAAGAAACACTCTGCTTTTGGTTCTTTTTTTTCTACATCCATAATATTATCTCTACCACTATTTTCAACCGCTTTAGGTTTAGGTGCACTTTTAAATTGAACAGGTTGAGCGGGGATTTCAGCATAAGTCCTAGTTCTAACATTTTCATTTACAGTTACGACACTATCACTAACCTTTTCATTTACAACACTATCACTAGCAGTATTACAGTCCATGTTATCATGGTCACTATATTTTAAGTTTAAGTTTCCATCCTGGTTTTTAGTAGGCGTTCCCTTAGTGGGAGACTCCTCTGTCCTAGCCCTTTTACTTGGTTTTTCAACAGTTTCACATTTACCAACAAGTTTAATTTCATTAATTATTCCTATTTCTAGCAGTTTAGCTTTAACTTCAACATTATTAAGACATACATTACTATCCTCAAGTGATTTAAAGATTACATACATATCACTACTCTTAAATTTAGTCATGTCACGGTAAGACAGAAAAGAATACACAAAATTGAACGAACCTATAATCCGGGAGACTTGGTCCTGTTCCTGTTCGATGAGTCCATTCTTGAGCATATCCCTGATATGCAGAGTCAGCGTGTAGATCACCAGTCCAAAGAGATTGACGACTTGCATCACTTCAAGTGGCCACTTGAAACAAGATCCATCCTGCGGCAGAGAGTCACTGTATAAGTTCATAGCATCCTTGAGAGGCCGAGCACAATCACCATCAAGCTCACTAGCAGTAATCCTCGTAAGCTCCAGATGATCCTTGTCCAAATCCATATCGTCAGTTGAGAGCAATCCAAAAAGGCACTACCACGTGGAAGGCACACGTGGTAAATCCAAAGTTGAGACAGCACGAAAAGCACAAAATGGCGAGAAACCGCACACAGCAGAGTTGTCAGTTACTTAGCCCGACGTGTTTTATCGTAACTAGATATAACACGCCCAAGCGTAAGCAAAAAAAGTCACAAGTTAAAAGCAGCAGCTTCGCAAAATCACAACCTCACACTTCGAAGTCTGAGCTCCGAAAAGAATGAATATAGCAATGAAAGTCGAGTGTCGTACAGGACAGAGCATCAAGCGCGAAGCGACTTTAATCTCCAGTTTCAATATGTGGTTCTTATCGGCAAACTGTGACATTAATTCAGTGACCCTAATTGGAGGTTCGAGGTTTTTATTTACTACTTTTTATTATTTGTCCTAGCTCCTAGTGTGGCAGTTTGTTGCACATTTAGAGTTTAAGCAGTTTGGGGGGTTGATGCAGATCTGAGGGTTACCTAGCATTTTAGCAGCTTAGAGTTTTGAACATTAGTCGCGAGTTTTATTTGATATCAGATGTTTGAGGTTGGAATATAGCAATATGTTTACCTTTCCATATATATAGCATATGTTGAGGATTACATGGGCACTCAGCTCTACAGAGGGTGCTGATTGAACGGTTGCTTGATGTTGATTTTGGATTGGTTAGACGTTGTCTTGATGCCTGTCAGACTGTAAGTCGTGGAAAGGGAAAGGGCAGAAAACCATAAGAGAAGTTACACTAAAAAGCGAAAAGGACGCAAAAAACTCTCAAAGCAAAGAATATCATTAAAAATTAAAAATTTAAGGATTTAAGTTAAGTTTAAAATCCGAAGAAACAGGAATTAATTATAAAGAACAAATAAATTAAGTACAAGATTGCATTTAAGTTACAGATTGGATTTGTTAAGTACAAAAAAGGTTACAATTACACATTTCAGAAAATTAATTTGCATTTTAAAAAAACGAGAATGGATTTTAAGTACTGGTCTAGCAAAGTAAAAACGTGGGCAAATGCAAGCAATATAATTGGCCAGTGGTTGGGCCAGGATTAAAAACGAACGGAAACGGAGTGGCGGTATGGTGCCGCCATCTACCGCTGCTCGTTCGAGTTAAGAGACTCCTGTTTGAGGGATGAGATAGCGGCTTTTCTTCCATTTGGTACACTGGGAGCCAAATAGAAGATGCCTAGGCATCTTTTATGCGCTTCCTGAGATAGGAGGGCGCAACACATAAGTTATAAAAAGTTATTTTCCCCTAATTTTCGAACAGATATCATTCGTAAAAACGCACATAAGTCAAAAGAAGTTTTTGTTATCCGATGTATTTGTGCAGATTTCAGCGTGTAAAAAACATGTGTGAAGAATTGTTATCATTCCGCAGAGTTTGTACAGCTTTGTTCTTTGTTGACGATACGTCACAATATTTTTTTTTATTTCGTAAAATTTCGTGGTGCGCGCGATGTTTTCTGCCCCCTTTTGATACCTATTTTCGGTGACTGTGAATTCATTCGCTCGGTAATTAATCATTGCTCGGTAGCTGTTTTATTCATATAGTGCTGACATAACACTTTATTTTAGAGTTTGGTGTCTCAATTTTAGAATAGTATATTGTCACGGGGACAACTAATGGTGAAATTAGCCATTCACAAGAGCAAAAATATTTCAAGTATGTTGTATTTTATTAAATATCTGTCTTAAGAGTTAGTCAGAATATAAACTATAGTTTTGAGAACAAGGCTCTTAACTAATGCAAATTATATGTATAAAAATAAAAATGTTTCAGTAGTGTCAGCGCTGTAGCCAGAAATGAAACGAATCTCTGAAAAAGAATAGGGGCGGCAAAAAAAATTTTTAATAGCAGAACGTTTTGAATTATGTTAGATAACATAAATAAAAATAACCTACTCCTGCGCTGTAGCCACGATGTTGGTCTCAATAGCGTATAAAGTATAATTAGCCAGAAAACTGTACTGATTGCGCAAATTTTACATGTTCTCCCTGGGAATGTACTAAACGAAATCCCCCAAAATTGAAATATACTGTAGTTCATTTGCGATGACCTGCCAGCATGTATGCTGGTTTTAAATCAGCTGTTCTTAGCTACATCTGAAACCGCTGATGCAATTAAAACGAAACTTCGTTGTAGTTTGATCAGTCTGCTTGGAAGAGGGAACAATTTGTTTTTTACTTTCCTTATATACAATACTGTATAAGGAAAGTATTGCAACAAGATCGAAAATTCGAATTCAAGTTTTCGACGGGAGAGCACGTTTCAAGTCTGCCTGGTCACAAATCGAACATTTTTGAGGTGATGTCTCTCTCTCTCTCTCTGTGTGCTTTATTGTCTGTGTGTGGGTGTCAGTGAGTCTGTGGAGACGATATCTTACGAACGAATAGAGTGATACGAATGGAATTTGGTAGATAAATTACAATCCTTGAATACTGGAAGCCTGTTGTTTTTTAAAACAGTCGAATAATCAGAAACCCCCTAAATTTCCGACTGAAATTTTGAAAAAATCATCAAAATATTAAAACTTTTAATCAAGTTACGCAAATAGACATTTCTTATGTAATTTTTCCTTAGACAACTGTTGACATAAATTTTAGAACTCTAGCATGGACCTTTCTCGAGATATTGCACATTTTTCAAATAAATTTATCAATAAAATCCCATAAATTACAAAAAAAGTAACTGTTGAAAAACATGTTCACTTTTCGTAAGTAATATTGTGCGATAAATTTGGTGACGTCATTCTCATGGTTCTAGCTCGTTCCATTCATGAGAAAAGATACTTTGAGTAATACTTTTGTATTTGAACGTCAATAGTGATCTATCTACTATAAGAATAACTCATTTCTGCTTCCATAACCCTTGGATAGAATTTGACGACGAATTTGGAGAAATGTCGCCAACTTAGAGACTTTTTAAATATTGCTAAATTAATAAAAATATCGCCAAATGGATCAATTCTATTCCATGATTCCGAGTTTAAATGAACCAGACATTGATCCGATCTGATTGAAATTGATCCGAATGAACTATAAACGAAGTTTGAGTTTCAGTTTTATATGTTTATATTTATATACATTTTAAATTAACTAATAAAATTAATCTCAGAATTTAAATTAAACTCAGAAAAGGTGCATTAACTTTTAATTTTATATTTAAACAGTTTTCAGAAAAATCAGTTGAAACAGCATTTCTACGTTTTTCACATTTTTTACAAAATATTTACTTAAAGTAGTCCTAAGAAAACATTAAATAATAATAACAGTTTAGAATTAGAATGGACAATTAAATGCTGCATTATGACCGATTTTTTTTAAATACTTATATCTATATTTGTACACACATCATAATGGAGTTGAAATAATAAATACTTAAGTCAGAAATAATAACTTATGTCTGTATGAGTCAATAAATTTGCCATAAACTTGCTTCGGGAATAATCACTTAAGTCAGGAATAATCACTTAAGTCCAAAATTACAATACAATGCATGCTTATTTAGCTTATAAATGTATAATAAATACCATAAAAATTAAATGTGTATTTTGAAAACCAAAACGTAAAATTAAGAAAAACGTTGTCTTGAAAATATAATTATTTTCATTCGTTAATATCTCATCTTCCTTGTTTTTGACTTAAGTGGTTTTTCCTCCCAGCTCTAGATTTTTTCTATTGATTATTGGATATAGAGAATTAGGTGTAACAATTGCTATTCAAAATCCAAACACTAAATAACAAACACAAATAAAGGATAATTAATATATATATATATATATATATATATATATATATATATATATATATATGTATATATATATATATATATATATATATATATATACAGACACACACACACACACACATATATATATATATATATATATAAGATATATATATCATAAAAGAACGATATGTGAAATAAGTGCCAACAGGGAAGTAAAATGTCGCCAAGGGAGATTGTGACCCCTTGTTCCCGGTTATAGCCAGCTTTTACTCCTAAGAAAACACTCCCGGAGACGATATGTGCCTGTGGCCATATTTCCTTGGAACATCAAAACAAAAGACGTATACCAGAAGGGAATGCATGGACCGAGTGGAGAGAAATTTGGATTAAGACATGTTGAAATAAGAAGTTAAAACCAAATGACAGAACATTCTACAATTCACATATAAAGTGCCGAGCGATTCGATACGTTGCCAATATATTATATAAAGTGGGTGTTGCCACTATCAATGTCATATGCATTAATTTCCTTGCAATGCAATGCATTATAGTAGTGTTTGAGGTATCCTATTGGATAGTGCTGTTTCAACGCTTCCTTTATGAATTTTTTATCATTTTTGATACGATCGTCCTTATAAGTATGCAATCTTGAGTTTCGTAGAAAATGATTTCTAACGATGTTGCAAAAAATGTTGGTGCTCAAGTTCGATTTCCAATCGATGATGTAATAAATGTTTATATCGAAATAATTTCTTTTATCATATAGTTTTTTATATAATTTTTCATGTTCAGTGAAATTGATACATAGATCAAGATAACTAATCGCACTATCTTGAATCTTTCCAGTTTCCGTTAGTTCCAGATTTGTTGGATAGAAACTGATATCGAAATCAGAGGTGTTTTTGATACATCCAATAAGAATCTCATCCATAAATCTAAAATAAAGTATTTCGTTTTCCTTGAGCGCCAATATTTTCCGCAATATCGTTAAAACTCATTTTCTACGAAACTCAAGATTGCATACTACAAAAGTGATAAAAAAATTCATAAAGGAAGCGTTGAGACAGCACTATCCAATATACCTCAAACACTATTATAATGCATTGCATTACAAGGAAATTAATGCATTTGACATTGATATTGGCAACACCCACTTTATATAATATATTGGCAACGCATCGAATCGCTCGGCACTTTATATGGGAATTGTAGACTGTTCTGCCATTTGGTTTTAACTTCTTATTTCAATCTGTCTCAATCCAATTTTCTCACCACTCGGTTCATGTATTCAATTCTGGTATACGTCTTTTGCTTTGATGTTCCAAGAAAATATGGCCACAGGCACGTATCGTTTCCGGGAGTGTTTCCTTAGGAGTAATAGTTAGCTACAACCGGGAACAAGGGGTCACAATCCCCCTTGGCCACATTTTATTTCCCTGTTGGCTCTTATTTTACATCTCATTCTTTTATGATCTTCTTATATACTAGACATTAATAGAGCAGCATTGCGCCTATATGACCTGGCATTTTCAATTAGTTTGATAATTGGGTACATATCGTACTTTTGTATACATATATACCGGGTTGTCAGAATTAAAACACCCCTACTCTGAGCTCTCTATACATCGAACTACTCAGTGTAAAGGCTCCAAAATTGTTGAACCTACTATTCAAGACATGGGGAAAGGGATTACGTGAAAAAAAAATAGTTCCAGAAACACCGATAGGTGGCGCTGTGCAACAGAAAATATGCTGGAAAGGCACAAAATAATCACAAAAAAAAATATGCGATACGGAATTTTTCCTTTTTAATTTCTTTTACTGATATGAAGAAAAAGCAGATAAAAAAGTGAAGAAACTTAAACTGACATTGTAATTGCAATTTCGTACTGTAAGCACAAAAATTTGCATAAATCCTTGGTTTGCAGCTACTGTGTTCTGGGCATAAAAGGGGATAAAACTGGGAAATTTTCATTCTTATCAGCGATGGCTGTCACACTTCCAGAACGCGTTTTGCTTGTGAAGCTGTTTTATGGAAACAAAGGACATGCTGCAGCCGCACTTCGAGAGTTTCGTCGACTTAAGAATTTGCGCAAAGGACCATTACTTCCACAAGATCACAGGAGAATGATCGCTCGATACGAGAAAACTGGACATCTTGGAGATCAGCCGGATCGAAGACGCAAATCGACTTGTTAAGATGTCGTTGACGATGTTGCCACAGCTATTGTTGAACAATCAATGGATAAGGTTATAGGCTGTAGTAGTGCATGTGGAGTGTCACGACACTTGGGTGTTCCCTACAACACAGTGCGGAACTTACTGAGAAACATAGCGCATTTTTTCCCGTACAAAATTAGTCACAATCACCACTTGCTAACCATCGACAGGGAGAAGCGACTGACCTTTGTATTGACATTTCTGGCTAGAGTTGAAGTGGATGCATCGTGGCCATGGCAGATTCTATGGAGCAATGAAGCGTATTTCCATCTAAGTGGAACAGTCAACACCTATACCTGTCGCATTTGGGACACGGAAACCCTCGTACCTTCCAAGAGATTCCACTTCATTCGCTGAAAGTTACAGTCTGGTGTGGATTTACAGCCACATTCATTCTTGGACCTTTCTTTTTCGAAGAGGCTACTCCAAATGGCTCTGTGAAATGCACCGTGACGGCCAGGAGTAAAAAACATGCTCAAAAATTTTGTTGTACCCCAACTGCAACAGCACCAATGTCTTGATTCAATTACCTTTATGCAAGATGGAGCGCCTCCACACATTGGACTCTGTGTACAGAAGTTTCTTCGGCAATATTTTACTAATGGTAGAGTAATTAGGCGTGCGTTTCCGACAACCTGGCCATCTCGTTCTCCAGATCTTATTCCCTGGGATTTTTGGCTGAGGGGATACTTAAAAATCTTGTTTATCGAGGACGTCTGGTAACCTTGGCAGATTTGAAAGACAGTATCACTCTGCATGTGAGAAGCATCTGAATCGACCAATTACGATCCGCAGTTGAACAAGCTGTCCACAGACTGCAGATTTTACATCTTGAAGAAGGGAACCATATTGAGCAGCATTCCCTGCATCGATAAGGCCCTTGTGATATGAATGTTTGGTACGTTCGAATAAAATGTGTTACAAATGTGTATTTTGTGTCTTTTCAGCATATTTTTGTTGTACAGCGCCACCTATCGGTGTTTCTAGAACTAATTTTTTGTCCGCGTAATCCCTTTCCCCAAGTCTTGAATAGTAGTTTCAACAATTTTGGAGCCTTCACACTGAGTAGTTCGATGTATAGAGAGCTCAGAGTAGGGGGTGTTTTAATTCTGACCACCCGCTAATATCATGCGATAAATTTGTTGATCTCATTCTCGTGGATCTAGTTATTTTCCATTCATGAGAAAAGATACTGTGAGTAATACTTTTGTATTTGAACGCCAATAGTCATTCATCTGCTATAATATTAACTCATTTCTTCCTCCATAATGCTTGACGAGACTTTGGTGACTTATTTGACGGAATGTGACTTTTTTAAATGTTGCCAAATTAAGGAAAATCTCGCCATATGTATAAAAATGACGCTAAAGCAATGAAAAAAATCTGATGTGGGCAACACATGACTTTCCTTATATAATACAATAAATTTTCTACTTTTACAGTTAAAAATTTTTTATTCCTATAGTAGATACTTATATTCTTTCAAAGATATTGAATTTTCTTGAATTAGTCGTCATTTTCATTGATTTGGCGTCAGTTTTATCCATTTGGTGAGATTTTCGTTTATTTGGCAACATTTAAAATTGTAGCCAAGTTGGCGACATTCCACTTAATTTGTCTCCAAACTCTCACCAAGCGTTATGGATGGAGAAATAAGTTATTCTTACATCGGATATATGACTATTGGCGTTCAAATACAAAAGTATTTCTCGAAGTATATTTACTCGTGAATGGAGCGAGTTAGATCCACGAAAATGATGTCACCCAATTTATCGCATGATATTACATATGAAAAGTAAACATGTTTCTTAACAGTTAATATATTTTTTAAATTTATGTGACCTTTTGATAAATTTATTTGAAAATTGTGTAATATCTCGAGAATGGTTCATGCTAGCGTTCTAAAATTTATGTCAATTGTTTTCTGAAGAAAAATTATATAAGAAATATCTATTTGCGTAACTTTATTAAGGGCTTTGATTTTTTGATGATTTTATCAAAATTTCACTCGAAAATTTAGGAGGGTTCTGAACATTCGACTGTGTTTTAAAACAATAGGCTTCCAGTATTCACGGATTGTGATTTTTGTACCAAATTTCATTCGAAGCGATCTATTCGTTCGTGAGATATCGTCTCCACAGGCTCACTGGCACACACACACACACACACACACAAACATCACTTCAAAAATGTTCGATTCGTGATCAGGGATGCTTGATACGTGCTCTCACATCGAAAACTCGAATTCGAATTTTCCACCCCGTCATAATACTTTCCTTATACATTATGTATATAAGGAAAGTATAACGACTAATTGACGAAAATTCAATATCTTGGAAAGGATATAAGTATCTACTATAAGAATAACCTATTTTTTTATTGTAAAAGTAGTAAATTCATTGCATTATATTAGGAAAGTCATGTGCTGCCCACATCATATTTTTCGTATTTGTTCTAATTTTTTTTGCCTTCAGTTTTAAAAAAAATAATTCTATTAATTTTCTCGTTTGTGTTTTTTACACCTAATTTAAATGGCTGATGCTCTTTCGTTGCCATTTTTGAAGGTTTACTCATTATTTTGTTGTTCTTATTTGCTCTGCTTTCCGTCATCATACCGCCTTATTGTCTTATTGGTTTCGCGTTATATTATTGCTTTTGTTCGGAAATTTGATTTTCATGTTATGCATACTATCATTGCTATAATTTTATTATTTTAAGATAATACATTTCAATTTAACTTCATTTATCCCGCATCATTTATTAATTTAACATCAATTTATTTAATTTAAGATCCTAACGTTCATTTTCCTCTATTAGCCAAACGTTTATTACGTTTCAGATTGTCGCATGATATATATTTTATACTAATCCATTCGTCGTAATGGATATATAATATAAAGAAGCTTAAAATTCATATATATTTGCAAATCCCTATGGTATTTTAAATGTCATTGCTATTTTTTAGAATGAAATTACATAATGTAATAAACGTTACTTAAAAGTCACTGAATAAATTAAAATACTTTTCAAGCGAACCTTGTTGATTAATAAGATTTTACAAGAAGCCATGTCGAAATTTTTCTCAGAAATGTATTTACATATTTAATCAAAAAGATTATTAATTTTTGAAAACAAGTCACATACATTATATATTATACGGGAAATTTATTAGAATAAAAATTCATAGTGGTAGGAACATTACGTTAATGTCCTAAGATAAATGAAATGTTTTCTTAAATCGGAATAAATTTTATTATGAAACATTGTAAAGTAAAATGAAAATTATTTTCTGTTTACATATTAGTCTTAATAGTATTGAATGTCATCAGATCAATATTTTAAATATACAAAAGATTTATTTAGCACACATTTTTAAAGATGTTTAGGCGATCAAAAGGATTAAACAATTAACTTAAACAAATATTTTGGAATGTTTGCAGATACGGATTTTGTTGGTTTCCATACGGAGAAAAATATGTTTTTGACGGGAAAATACTAAATAAGATGAATTTTTCACCATAAAATTTTCTCTGCAATCTAATATATTTCCAATTAGTGTGATTTTCCTTGGATCGATCTCATTGAAAATAAAATATTTTAACTTTCAATTGAAATAAATATATTGTATCTTAAATAATATTTGAGCATCAACGTAAAGCGCAAAGAAAAGCTCAAGTTTTCCTTAAGCTCAAACCTTATCCTCTTCACAAATACTTTTTACATAGTATTTGACATATTCCTCCAATTTTTTAATTTGTACCAAAAAATATTATGTTTCATAAAAATTAGTTAGCAATCAAAATATTTAGGTTTTAAGATCTATGAATATTTCCACAAACCATCTTCAATTTTTCCAATATGATTCACTTTTCTGTCCTATAAATTATTTCATCATTAGTGGGGCATTTAAGACACATTTATAATAATTTTCTTTATATCTTGGGACCGAAAAAATACTGTAATAATGTATTGCATTTGAATACAATATACAGCAGTTCTGAGCAAATGGAGGAAAGTATCGTAAGATAGTAATTTAAAAAGTACATCAAAATCTAATTTTTATTGAATTTAAGTTTCAAATTTGGCAATTTTAGTCTTTCTGAAGGAAATATTAACTGCTTTGCGTGTTTCACAAACTTCTTAGAATATCTCAGTGTGAGTCTAGAATATAAAATTTTTGTATGTACCATAAATATTTGTTGAGAAAAACTATGATAAAATAAGATTATGTTTAATGAGAAACAGTACCTAAATTAATTATATAAAATCGAGAACACTGTTCCAAATGAGGGAGCAGCGACTTTAAATGACAAGTAAGATCAATCATGCATTGATTATGAAATACTTTCCAAATGTATTTCAATTCTATTTATACAATCGTACATTCAGCGCTGATATTTTTTAAATTATCACAGTACTACAATAATTTATTAAACTTGAACTTAAAACTTAATTTATTAAACTGTGCGCTTCTCTATGTAAAATCACAGAATGTTTCATTCATATCACTTTTATTCCAGACCCCAGAGCTAAATAATTTTAGGAAATAAAAGCTCAACAATTCTAATACAAATCATCTTACAATCGCTTGATTTGTTTACATTCTACATACTATAGAAATTTAGCCTCGTTGTAGGAATAATCAAAGCTGATCATAATAAAATATTGTATTTGCGTTGGCACAGAAAATAATATGCACAGAAGACATTGCACAGATAATGGGCAAAAATTAAGCGGTTTTATGATGGATGCAACATTAAATATATACATAAATATGTAAGATTTTCAAACATCATGATATTTACATAGTGGAGGAAATGGATACCATATTTCATTTGAAATGCGTCACGCGATCATATAATATGGTTGCAATTATTATTTCAAATTTTATTTATAAAACTACCTAACATATTTCGCTAAAAAAATTTTACACATTTTACGTGATGATTTAACATATCTAAAAATTTTGGAAGCAATTTGCAAATTTTAACTCCGTCTAAAAAATGTTTAAAGAATTAGTGTCCAAAAGGGTTTAATGTATCTGATTTTTTCAACCTGGGTTAAATCCGAAACTAATTAGGTGATATTATTCATTTTCATTTTCGTATGTTTTACAGATCGTCTCAACAACGTAATTAAATTTCATTTTGATACAGTCAGTTTTACGGCAGTTATCGTTCGAATAAATAGACAGACATATACAATGAATGAATGAACAAATTCATAAACACATTACAACTATGTTAGAAAGTTTTAAAAACGATGCGGTTCAAAATAACAAATCTATTCCTGAAAGAATATTGATAGTCTAAAATGTAGGTGACACATATACCCTTTCGAAACATAAATATAATTAATATCACCTAACAAAACACAAATAATTTAATTAATTTAGCATCATTTCATTAATTTGGCAAACTAGGGTTCAATGCTTTCTTATTTTACAACCCAGGTAATATACGATACTGATTAGATGGTATTATTCCGAAACATCCCACGGACCGTCTGTCTCAATTACATATTAACATGCCATTTCAATGAAGTCATTATTACGGAAGTTTTAGTCCGATCGGACAAACAGGCAGAATGAAAGAATGACAAAAGTCATAAACACTTTTCAACTATGTTGTAAAATATTTAAAAAATGTAGATTTTGTTTAGTCTGTTTAGTATCACAATATGAAGAAGTTGGAATAGGTTTAATAGATTAATTATTTCATAAAGTATTAAAAGCAACTGAAACACCAATTTAACATTAACCTTTTGCTTACGGGTGGGACAGTGTCCATCTCAAACGAAGAACCTCTCAAAAAGACGGGTATTTGACATACCCTATCCCAAAGAGTTCGATCCCCCTTTGCAGGCATTGGTGTCCTGACGCCAATGACTGCAAAGGGGTGTCGAACTTTTTGGGTAAGAGTATGGCAAATACCTGTATTTTTGAGAGATTATTCGTTTGGGGTGGACGCTGTCCCACCCGTAAGCAGAAGATTAAGAGCACAAATTTTATGCAGACATAACTACCCAATAGTTTGAGTAAAATATATAATGTTTTAAGAAGTCTGGTTTCTGTGACCTGAAAAATCAGAATAAGTTCTAAATATTGATTGTTGTCTTTAAAAAAATCAAATTGGTGCAAAGTTTAATTTAAAGACACCCCTTTATGCAAATTTCAAGCAAATGTATTTAATACATTAACTTCAGTCATTTGATTCATATAAGCAGGAAGGACGGGCGCTGTTCGGACATTATTTCGGGCTGACTGTACTTGTATGAATTCTTGATAAAGTGATGAAATGTGTTATGTAAACAAACAAAAACGTTTCGAATTTGCGAAAATTACTTAGCTTGGTAAATTGTATAATTCACCGCATGAAATTTGTTAAATAAAAAGTTCCTACTATCAGTCTTGAAGAATGTTAATCTAAGAAATTCATTTGTATATAATTTAATAAAAACATCTGTACTAATGTTTCAAGACATATTTTACATTTTATCTGAGAAACGCATTACATCAAAAATTCATAGCCTAATAAACATCGCTTAACAGTGCATGAATAACATACATTTTTTTAAAATGAATATTGTTGATTAAAATGTGTCTATGATAAGTCTTGTATGTACAGCTTAAAATATATTAATTCGCATATTTAATAAAAATAAAATCTTGATTGATTTTTCTCGACATATCACTATTTTGTAAACCATTGAGAAAATGTATTAGCCATGAAATGCATAATCTGGGTATATACTAAAAGCTGATTTTTAGAGTGAATTTTCTTGATTAAAAGTGTCCATGTTGAGCCATGTTGAGATTTTTTCTAAAATCTATATTTGCATATTTAAAAAAAAGATCTTGATATATTTTTGAAAATATACAACATATTTTTTTTATTATCCGGGAAACGTTTTAGAATGGAATTATATAGTGTAAAAAACGTTATTTAAAAGACAATATATAAATTAAATTTCTTTTTAAGCCCTGTTGATTAATAAAATTTTGCAAGACGCCATGTAAAATTTTTTTCTCATAAATGTATTTACATATTTAATCAGAAAAAATTATATATGTTTGAAAACATGTCACATACTTTATATATTATACGGGAAAATTTTCAGAATAGAAAATGTATAGTGATAAGAACATTACCTTAATGTTCCAAGATAGATTAATTATCTTCTTATATTGAAATAACTCTTATTATAAAACATTGTAAAGTAAAATGAAAATGATTTTCAGTTTATATAGTAGTTTTAATAGTATTGAATGCGAATTTTGTAGGTTTCGATACGAAGAAAGAATATGATTTTGACTTGAAAATACTAAATAAGATGAATTTTCCCATCATAAAATTTTCTCTACAATCTATTACATTTTCAATTTGTGATATTTTCCTTGGATCGATCTCCTTGAAAATAAAATTTTTCTTATTTTCAATTATTGAAATAAATACATTGTGTCGTAAATAAAATGTGAGCAACATTTTAAAGCACAAATAAAAGCTCAAGTTTTCCTTAAGCCCAAAACTTATCCTTTTCGCAAAATACTTTTCACATATTATTTGACCTTTCTTCAATTTTTAATTTGTACCAAAAAGTGTTATGTATCATATACACTTAATAACAATAGGAATATTTAGGCTTTAACATGTTTCATTATTTTCATTATACAACGTCAATTTTTCCAATATGATTCAATTTACCGTCTTATAAATCATTTCATTCATTTTTCCCTAATAAAATACATATAAAATGCATCCTTAATATACACATCCTTAATAAAATACACATAGAAAGTCAATTTATAGTAAATGTCTTTATATTATTTATTATTATTTTTCATAATTTCAAAAATAAATGCACGAAAATAAAATGCCACGCTAAATACGACGGCAATGACCTTGAGATTTTGTTATAAATGTTTTGTAAATTGGAATATTTAGGTTTTAACATTTTTTATTATTTTCATTATGCAACATCAATTTTTACAATATGATTCATTTTACCGTCTTATAAATCATTTCATTCATTTTTCCTTAATACAATACATATAAAATGCATCCTCAATAATATACACATCCTTAATAAAATACACATAGAAAATCAATTCATAATAATTGTCTCCATACTATTTATTACTATTTTTCATAATTTCAAAAATAAATGCACAAAAATAAAATGTCACTCTAAATACAACGGCAATCACCTTGAGATTTTGTTGAGTTTTACGATATGGAATATCGTAAAACTCCATTAACTTAATACTTTCAAAATATCTATTGCAGACCAATTCACGAAGTCGAAAAGACTCATATACACACATGTATCATGCAAACCATGATTTATTCATACTTAGAGATTATTAAAACTCGAAGCTATCAGAATTAGTTGGACTGTAAGGATCCATTTATAATAATTTTATTTATCTTTTGGGTGCTAAAAAATACTGTAATAAAATATTGCATTTAAATACAATGTACAGCAGGTCTGGGCAAAATGGAGAAAGTATCGTAATATCGTAGTTTTAAAAATATACCAAAATCCATTTTTTACTGAACTCAAGTTTCAAATTTGCAATTAAGCCTTTCTGAAAGAAAAATTTACTGCTTTCCGTCATTCACAAACCTCTTAGAATATCTGAGATTGAGGCTAAAATATAAAATTTTTATAGCTACCAAAAATATTTATTGAACAAATTAAACATAAAATAAGATTTTGTTTTATTTAAATGGTCTCTATAAATTCGTTTTCCTGAAATCGAGAACATTGCTCCAAGTATGGACGCAGCAACTTTAAATGAAAAGAAGGATCAAAATCATGCGTAAAGCGTTGATTATGAAACGCTTTCCTGCAAAAAATGCAATTTTATTTAAACAGCCATACATTCAGCCCTGATATTTTTTAAATTATCACAGTACTTATTTATTAAACTAATTTATTAAACAATAATTTATTAAACTTGTAAACTTAAACCTTTATCTAAAAGGTCAATGCCTTGGATCGTCTGCTTTTCTATGTAAAATCAATGAATTTTTCATTCATATCATTTATATTCCCGACTCCAGAGCTAAATAATTTTACTAGATAAAAATTCAGCAAATCATACAAAAATTAGGCTTTGTTGTAGGAACAATCAAAGTTTTGTGATCATAATAAAATATATTGTAATTGCGTTGGCACAGAAGATAATATACACAGAAGATAATGCACAGATAATGTCGTACAAATGCCTTAATTGAAATGATATTTAGTGTGTTGTTGAGATGGTTTGTGGAATGTCTGGGAATGAAATGAATAATATCACCCAATTTTTTTCAGATTTTACCCGGGTAGAAAAATGAAATACATTGAATCCTATGGAACTTAATTTTTCAAACATTTTTAAATCGTTTGAAATAAAATTAAATTAAAATTCACAAATTGCTTCGGAAATTTTAGGAAACTGTGGTGCACAAACAAAAAGATTATTGAAGTTAGTTAAACACATGACATTGATACTTTGAAATGCTGCAATAACCCACCATTAACGTGATCGTTATCGTATAGTCCTGAAACATTGCATTGTACCGCATTAAAACCCACCATTAAATCTTTAGTACGAGCTCCTGGAATAAAATACTAACATAATACCACACAATTAACTTTACAGATTTTAACTTAAAAAATATATATTTATTAAGCACCTTATAATCATAATTAGATTACAGCAATTATACTTCTATATTTATGGATGAGATTGGACATGTCAGACCAGGCATACAAAGATTCCTAAACTGACTATGACCTGTTATAAATGTTTTTTAATCCATACTTTCTTGTTCTCGTTAGACATTTATGGATCATTGGTTGTTAAACCACCCCATCATCACTACACTTTATGTGTGACTTGACGCAACATCGTCTGAGGCTGTGCGGAACTTAATACATATCGTCAATTTTGACTGCACTGCATGACAGTCTTGATGCATCTCTTTATGCACCTAAGCCGACTTTAATGCATATATGCATATCGACTCTATCTTCTCCTACTATTTTCTCCAACTCTCTTACATATCTCTAGCTCTGTTACTGATCTGTCTCTTCTACATTTTAAACTCTAGAACCTTCTGTCGGTTGTCACCTACTTTTGCCTGAGAATAAAAACGCCTCTGCGGCTCTCATTGGTTGACCTCGGGACGACGCAGCAACAGTAACTTATTGGTTAACATTTTAACCAATCCCATGGTAACCACATATAAATCTATCTACGTGAATTCTGATCTCACAGGAAATTTCAATTATCACATAAAATGTGTAAAAAAATCAGCAAAATATATTTGGTAGTCTTTTAAATAAAATTTGAAATAATAATCACATCCATATAACATGAAGATATCACGTGACACACTGCAAAATAAAAGATAGCTTCCATTTTCTTTTCCGCTGTGCATAAAGTATATATTTAAAGATCATTTAAATTTATATTTAGTGTTGTACCCGTCATAAAACCGTTTTTTTTTCACGTATTATATGTGTATTTAAATTATGTTCCACAGCAATTACAATATTTTTTATTTTAAATGATCGCTAAACTTTCTCTATTCCTACAACGAGGCCGAATTTTAACGCTAACTTATTGAATACAGAATGTAAACATATCAAACGATTGTAAGGTGAATTGAATAAGATTTGCTGAATTTTTTCACGCAAAATCATTTAGTTCTGAAATCTGTATAAGTGATATGAATGAAATATTCATTGATTTCATATAGAGAGGCAACGATATATATTTCGATGACACCATTTGAATAAAATTAATGTTGTGTAACTAGCATTGTCTCTTTCGATGAAGTTTTAAGTTTTCAACTAGTAGTACTGTGATAATTTATAAATTGTGAGCGCTGAATGCATCATATTTCGGAGATGTTTAAATAAAATTGCATTTCAGTTGGAAAGTGTTTCATAAACAATGCTTTATGCACTATTGATATTTCATGTTTATTTTAATATCGCAAATTATTTTTCTTTTTTTTTTCAAAACAAAAAAAAAATTGGCAAAATTAGCATGGAAATATTGTAATAAATCTAAAATGTTTGTAAGAGATTGAAGATTGTAATAATAAATTGATATATTGTAATAATAATCTGAAAATTCTAATAATAACATGAAATTTGTAATAATAAATTGAAATATTGTAATAAATTGTAAATTTTGCAATAAATTCTAAATTTTGGTAGATAAATAGAATAAGTGTTATTACTGTAATTAATGTCTCGAAGGAGAAAAATTTGGAATGGATATTAATAACATTCTTATATCCAAAATAAAGTGTTTTCATTCAGATTGAACGCACAAGGATTAATTTTTTCCAACATGCTACTTTTATCTTTAATGCTTTCCTTATATACATAATGTATAACGAAAGTATTGTGACGGAGCCGAAGATAATAATTCGAATTCGAGTTTTCGACGGGAGAGCACGTTTCAAGCATCCCTGATCACAAATCAAACATTTTAAAGGTGATGTCTGTGTGTGTCAGTGAACCTGTGGAGACGATATATTACGAACGAATTGAGCGATTCGAATGAAATTTGGTACAAGAATTACAATCCGTGAATACTGGAAACCTATTGTTTTTAAACGCAATCGAATGTTCAAAACCCCCTAAAATTTCGAGTGAAAATTTGAGAAAATCATCAAAAAATCAAAACCATTAATAAACTTACGCAAATAGACATTTCTGATGTACATTTTCCTTAGAAAACGATTGACATATACTTTAGAACGCTAACATAAACCGTTCCGGAGATATTGCACATTTTCCAAATTAATTTATCAAAAAATTACATAAATTAAAAATAATATTAACTGTTGAGAAACATGTTCACTTTTTATATGTAATATCATGCGATAAATTGGGTGACATCATTCTCGGGGATCTAGCTCGTTCAATTCATGGGAAAAGATTCTTTGAGTAATACTTTTGTACTTGAACGCCAATAGTCATTTATCTGCTATATGAATAACATATTTCTCCGTCTTTAACGCTTGGCGAGATTTTGGCGACGAATATGGCGGAATGCCGCCAACTTGGCGTTTTTTTTAACTGTTGCCAAATTAACGAAAATCTCGCCAAATGGATAAAAATGACGCTAAATCAGTGAAATTGACAACTTTTTAACGAGAATTCAGTATCTTGGAAATAATATAAGTATCTACTATAAGAATAACCTATTTTTTTTACTGTAAAAGTAGTAAATTCATTGCATTATATAAGGAAAGTCATGTGCTGTCCATATCAGATTTTTTTTTAAGTGAGGCTTGTAATTGCACTTATGCAACATATAAGATAATTTTGATTTAGTTGACATTTTAGGAATATGTTTGAAATATTTGAGTCCAGAGCTCAAAACATTCAAAAGTTCTAAATATTTTACATACATTCACATTAATTTGCATACATTCACGTTTTTCTGATACTATGTAAGTGCTACATATTTTCTTTTCTTTTTATTGTTTACTTAATTCATGGAGAAACTAGACTACAAAATTAATTTTTAAACAGAATAAATCGAGAGTACTTAATTACGAAAAGACAAGACCTTTGACCATACATATGCAATGCATCTTGTATACATACAACCGGTCAGAAAAAATCCGAACACCAATACAAAGTATCATATGTACTCGGAATAATGTCTAATATATATTAATATGCACTTAACTTGTATTAGGTCTCCATATTTAATTGCTCATTATTTTCGAAATTTTAAACGGTAGAAATTTATTATTTTTTGTCATTATGAGATGTTTTTATGTTAACAAAACATTAAATATCCATTTGGGTGAGATTCAGACCATAAATAAGGGAAATATATGAAAAATAATCCATCCGGAGTCCGTTTCCATATTTAAGATTATAAAATGAATAATATACATGAAACATACGGTTATAAAATGTAATATATATATGAAACAATGTGTGGTGCTGGAAACGAAAGAGAAGATATGCAAAGCATAATTTAACTTAAATTATCTTAAACATAGCCGTTGATTGTAAATCGTGACACATTAAAACACATTGCGTTGTGTGCCGCTTAAACTCACCTTATTTATCTTCAATGCAAGTTCTTGGAATATAATGCATTAACATACTACCACAATTAATTGCACCAATTTAACTTTAAAGTAAGTTCTTTTATTAAGAATATTTGATTAATTATTAAATTCATTACAACAATTATCATATTGCTATTTGCGGAGGAGATTTCAAACGTGAGATCAGGTAAATCAAAAATGCCTAAATCGCATTTATGACCTTCTATAATACTTGACTCGCACATACCTTTAGACGTTAGGCTTACACATATCTTTAGGCTTTGTCACGTAGCTCGTACTTAAGTCGATCATATTATACTGGAACTAAGTCGTTGTGCAGTACTCCCACTCGTACTCATCGATCACATCGTACTGCCGGACATTTCTTGGGAATACTTTTGGAACAACACCCTATCAGGATATTTCTTTTGAATTATCTCTATGAAATAAAGAAGTCGTCTCACGTAGAAGTCGTGTAAATCATCTCTAAAATCTTCGGTTGCTGCCTCTTTGGTCTGAGGTCTGACACGCCTAATTGGATCCCATTGGTCGACCTCAAGCCTATGCGACCAGAGATCTTCCATAATTGGTTAATGGTTTTAACCGATCTCTAGCTTCACATTGGCCTCCTAGATTTATGGGCTACTTGATCTCTTGGGTCAGGGTGCCATAAAACTGGCGTCCTTACGTATGATGCCATTGTTAAACATTACAGACATCATAAATACAAATATAAAACTGTCTTCGCCAAATCTTGTTTCAAATTTGGTCTCACACAATGAAACATTACAACCCAATAAGACGTACGCCAACGGCCCTACCGTGCTGATAACACCGGTTCTCGTTAGATCACCGAAATCAAGTATTATCGGGTGCGGTTAGTACATGGGTGGGTGACCGCCTGGGAACACCGCGTGCTGTTGGCACATTTCGGACGCGATATCCCGGTGGTTTGCGCGCTGGATTTGCACACTGCCACAACTGCCGCCGTGTTCATGCGGAGTACGATCACGTTAAACATGTGAGTCCGTAAGTCCATCCGAGAGGTTGGTGCTAGGGGAAGAAGGGTACGGTCCCTGTGGATGCCTTACCCACTGGGTTCCGGTCTAAATTGGGTGGCACTTCCCGACACGTCCAAGCAGTTACCTTACACCTTTCTAGTAGGTCGGAGGATCTGGGTCTCAACAACAAAAGCCCAATAAGACGTATAGTAATCATTCCAGTAAATAACTTGCTGGTTCAATTGACGTAGTTCAAGAACTTCTTAGTTCCTATCAATAACTGTGTCATTGTCATCTAGCTATTATAATGGGGCAGCTCGTAGATATAAAAAATTTGACAAAATTTGTTTTTAATAATGTAAAACTCTTTGTTATTAAATATTTAATAAAATCAAAACTTTAAACACTTCTTTATATTACTGAATATTTAGTAAAGAAATAATGTCACATGTCTGTATATATTTTGGAATATTTCGCACATAGACATTTCTGAGTAAATTATTTTTGCCCAATACTGCATATCATCCTCTTTAATGCATTCAGCAGTATTAAACGCTTTAAATGTCGATTTAAATATGTTTCTATATATTTTTCAATCAATGCCATGGAAAAACATGGGTGATGCAATGTTTTGAGCACCACTGTGGACACAGCTGTGAACAAAGCCTTCAAACAAAGAATAAACCATACAATTTTCATAGAATATGTTCTTCGCAGTCATAGTTATGCCTTTTCAATGCATTTAATAATTCGAAAGTAATTAAAAATTATTATTATTTCTATATTAAACGATATATCCCAAATATCTGGTGTACCACATAAATGTCCACTAATGAAAATTTAGTTTTTGCCCTCTTATTCTTTGAGGACATTCCTCACACTGGAAAAATATATGTCTCTAGTTTAATTTGCAATTTAGAAACTACATTTTCGGTTGAACGTTTTCCTCGCTTCCTGTTTAATTCTATATTTTAGAGTAAAGAAGATTTAGAGCGAAAGTGAGAAAAATCACCAAAAGCTCGGTCTGACAATAACCTTTGAGCTTTTTGTTTCTTTTATTGGAAAAAAAATGCTCAAAATATTAAAATATTAAAATCGTTTTTATGTATTCATACATTTCACCATATTTCTGACTAACCAAGTGAAATTGTTTGCATTTATATCTCTTAGATTCTGAGATATAAGCCTCCAAAGTGTTTACATTTTTACTTTCTCTGAAATACATGGCAATGTACAGGCCAATGTATTGGAATTATGCCGAAAATGCAACTCGAGTTTTTGACGCATCTACACTTTTCGGGACCTCTAGATCACGAAATAACTATTTTTAGCGTGGCGCATGTGTATGTGTCTGTGCAGATTTCGTATTCACTCTTAACTAAAAAAGTAATTGACCGTATTTTATAATATTTTGTAAGTTCCTTGTGAGTGAACCTGGTGCTGATTAGATTTTGATGCCATTCGAGATAAAAAAAAACCTGCCTTTTTCGCGAAATGGCCCTCAAAAATTGTCCTTATCTACTCTAGCTAAAAACTAAAAGACCATATTGTACAAAATTTGGTAAATAAATCACTTGTAGATTAATCTGTTGCTGATTAGATTTTGGCATGATTTGGAATAAAAGAATCTTTTCCTTTGCAAAATGGCTTGCAAAACGTAAAATATAAAATTAAGAGCCTACATATGCTCAAATATATCAACTAAATGCTTAATTTATACGTGATTTTTGACGGCAAAAATCCCCATTACACTAAGTCTAGCCGTTCTTGAGATAATGTAGGTTTTCGCAGTTTCTCTGGGCCACCATTGAAAATAATTCCAGTTACCGAATGAAAGCGAACACTGAATTAAAAGTTCAAATTCAGTGTAATTCAAAATTATTATGGCTGGTATTTTATGCAATTAAACTAAATTTAATGAATTATTGAAGAAATAAAGAGAACGTGAATATAAGTCTGCAGGGTAAATCATGTGCTGTCCACATCAGAATTTTCGTAATGGTTCGATATTAGGCAGACGTATCCCAACTATAGATGCTATTTGCATAAAAAATGAATAATACTTTAATATATCATGATTCCTGCTCAGGAAACAATGTCTTTGCTCAAGATATCAACGTCCCATAATTATTTATATATTTTATGTCGAGAAAGTTAAACAATAAAACATTGCCCTAAGACTTCAATATTATATATCCCAACATGAATGTTATCGAGAAATATACATAACTTATCATTCTGTAAAAGCAAATACCAATGATTGCTTATGTCGATATCGGTTACGAGCAGGCTTATTTTGATAGCGAAAAACGAAAAAAATCCTTGCTTATAAAATATTAAAGTGTTCCTTACTGAATGTTAAAGCGATATATTGACATCGTCTTTATGCCGAAAGGGATTATTGATTTTATATTTCATGGCTTATTTTCGATGCTATTTATTTCGTAAGGCTTGACATTTAGTGTTATGGGGTTACAGCAGCATCCTGTTTTTTATTTATAGTTTTAATATCCGCTGAATATCTTAGAGTTATGGTTTATACATATTAATAACAGCCTATACAATGAAATCTACCTAGATATGTGATTTATTTACTGGCAGGTATTGTCATATAGTTTTTATGATTGCTGTTTAAAAAAGAAATTGCTACCTGATTGAATATATATATGCTACCTGATTGAATGCTACCTATTGCTCCCTGATTGATTGAATGTTTTATCTTAAGACATCGTATTCAGAAATTCCCGTATTCAGTATTCCTGTCAAATTTTGGCGGTAATTTAATAAAACTGTTGATATGAAAATACCAGTAATTTTGCTTTTACTAATTTTTCTAATTTATCAAATTGCCAAATAAGAGTGTATAACTTAACATTTATTATCTAACGTTAAGAAAAAACTGCTGTAAAGCTACTATGACCCCGATATAAATTGGTTCCTTAACATTTAGATTATATATTTCCCCTAACTGCTGTTTTAATTCTTTCGCCGCCAGTTTTTTAAAAATTCAATTTTCTTTTTTTTGCATTTTTTACACTTAGTTTAAGATTTTCATATTTTTCGTTACCGTTTCAGCAGATTTTCTCACTATTATGTTGTTCTATTCTCTCTGCTTTCTGTCCTCTTACCGTTTTGTTTTCTTTCCGTCCATTCTTTCGTTTTTGTTATTGATTTATTCCCTCCGTGGTTGATACTGCTCATTTGCAGTATCCGCCATTTTGCTTTCCTGTTCCGTTTTTTGTGGAAACTTTTTTCCTATCTTCAGCCACGTGTACATTTTACAGCAGTTGCCGAATTTACTTTATTATATGAGGTCGCTCATGGAAAATAAGGTTATTTTATGTTCTTTAGATCCATCGATTGATCAGTATCATCATTTCCATCGATTGATCAATATCATCATTTCCATCGATTGATCAGTATCATCATTTCCATCTATTGCTCAATATCATCATTTCCATCGATTGATCAGTATCATCATTTCCATCGATTGATCAATATCATCATTTCCATCGATTGATCAGTATCATCATTTCCATCGATTGATCAGTATATATAGATAATATGTTTACAAATACAAAGTAAACGAATAATGGTTAAACAAATAAATATAAATAGATACGGACATCAATATAAAACACATCGAATTTTAAAAGTCGCGAGATTTCTATTCGACCTTATACATGCTTATTAAGCGTATGCATAAACAAGGACTAATCATTTTAAAATTGAAATGAACACAAGAATGTCAGCACAACTGTTAGCCCATTGGACGCGCTAAATCACTCTTTCAAATAATGTCTCGTTCTGCTAGAAAGTAGGTTTTGCTCATAATAAGAAAATTGAGTTTTTATTACAGTAGATTTTTATAGACTGTGAACAAGACAGAAACAAATATCTCTGTCTGTTAAGCTTGGCTAAAAATTAGGCGAATTTAGTGACACACTTGGCTAAACTCTTAGGAATTGTGTTAAATGTTTTGAAAATGTGACTTTCAGGAAATATGCTTATTTGACGACAATTCAGCAACTCTAAAAATTAAATTTAACTTTTCATAATATACGGAATTATCAATTCCATATATTATGAATTATCAATTCCATATTGTTTATTCAAAATAAAGCAAGTTTCAAACATTCGTGGGACCCAATACTTTTATTAGGACGTCGCCCAGAATTAATGTTTTTTTTTACAGGATTTAGGGCAGTAGTGCTCAACCCGTCGTGGTGATTTGCCAGTCGATCGTCATAGCTTGTCTAGTCAATCTTTGATTTGGGGAAAATAAGGATTTTGCTTTATGCTTTACGGGAACGAAAGTTAAATTTTGCCTTACCACTCTTATTCAGTAAACTAGTGATGTTAAATAAATTTATATTTTTATTAACTTTTCGTGTTTTAGTACACAAAAAAAAATCAAAGATGGTTTAGAAATGTCTATATGATTTGCTTTGAGGGTCTGAGAAGTATCTAGTTTCGGGTTGTGTCAAACATCTTAAAAAAACATATTCGATTTGAATATGTTAGAAATGCATCTAACTAAATAAATTTATTTTACTAAAAGCGTTGAGTATTTAAAACAAAATTTTAAAATTTTCATTGAATTTCACACCATCTAAAAGTGCAACATTGCAAGTTTAGAGCCAATCCCCCCCCCCGCACACACACACACTCTCTCTAATTATCTTTCTATTTTTAAATTTTTTTTTATGATATATTAGTGTCGTACTTTGAGTACATGTATTTGGTAGAAGTTTCGGGGATATTTTTTATCTAAAAATACTAAAATACTACAATTACTAAGTACTAAAATACTGAATGCAATAATATAAAAACTACTAAAATCTAAAACCGAAAATTTTCAATTCCATTTAGATTTTCCTGAAATTTGTCTGTTCAGAGGAGGTTGAGAGCCGCCCCCCCCACTTCTACAATACCCCCAAATGATATGGTATGTTAGCTACAGATAGAAGTCGATATTTAGAAGGGAAATTAAAAAGTTTATAACCAATACCTCCCTCTCTAATTATCTCTATATCTTTAAATTATGAGATAAACACTAAAATACTAAAATTACTAAAAAATACTAAAATATTAAATACTAGCCGCCTTCGGCGACCAACCTGTTCGCTACCCTTGAAAATTCTGACTGTGGAAAACTCGCTGGCGCCATAACCACGTGGAGTTAACAAAGTTTGTTTTAGTTTAATGACGTTAAAACTAATTATGAAGATGAAAAATAATGTTCTAGGGAGATTCTTGAAAACTGATTTGCAAAGTGAATTTATTCTAATGTTTGTGAACTGAGATTCTGAGGATTTCTCTACCTGTAATCCTAGGAAAGGGATCTCTTTGATGTGTACTCACAGCCGGCATCAGCTGCTCCAATCTTTCTTATAAAGGCATGCTCCTCTATTTTTTGCTTTACATAAATGAAATTGTATCCGTTTGTCTGCATTTTTAGTATTGCATCGCAAATGACATAAAAGTATTTTTGAGACTGATGTTGAATGTGAATTTAGTACTTAAGAAATAACGATGCTGCTCAGCGAAAAAAAAAAGTTTATTTTTAAAGATTGTCCCCACCACCACCCGATGCATAAATGCACCGCGACAATCTCCATAACTTTATTTTTATTTATTTTCAAGCAAATTGAAATTTAAAATGAAAAGTAATTTATTTAAAAAATAATTTTTTGTTCCAATTAAATGGATGAATAATTTATTCCAATAAATTGGATGGTTTGTTTCAGTTTAATGACGTTAAAACTAATAATTAAATTTAAAGATGAAAAATAATGTATTCCAGAAAAAACATTCATTATTTAAGTTTGTATATATTAAAAGCTTTTTTGTTTTTAATAAAAACATGAAGCAAAATTTTAAACACCCATAATACCAATAGTCCACTGTTAAAATAAACTCTAAACTGAATAGAATGTTTACAGATTAAACAAAAATCTAAATAAAATTCTAGAATAGAAGTCAAAAATCTGTTAAATCAGAACAATATATAGCCCCTGCTTAAATCAGAACAATTTTAAAACAATATAAATAAAATACACTATAAACGTGTAAATACACTTAAAACGTAATGTTATAAAAAGAGAAAGGGAAGTGCATGTTCTTTAAAGTACAATAATGAAGTAAAATAAATTCTTATCTTGATCCGGATAAACCGCTCCAAAGAAACTGCTAACACAACAAAGTGAAAGGTTTGGGTTGAGTTGTAAGAAAAAATGATGTTTTTAAGAAATTAATAAATGCATTTCAAGCAAATTGAAATTTAAAATGAAAAGTAATTTATTTCTAAAATAATAATTTATTTCAATAAAATGGATGAATAATTTATTCCAGCAAAATGGATGGTTTGCTTCAGTTTAATGACGTTAACACTATAATAATTAAATTTTAAGATGAAAAATAATGTATTCCAAGAGCAAAAACTTTCATTATTTAAGTTTGTATATATTAATTTTTTTTTGTTTGTAATAAAAACACGACACAAAATTACAAACACCCATAATACCAGTAGTCCACTGTTAAAATAAACTCTAAACTGAATAGAATATTTACAAATTAAACAAAAATCTAAATAAATTATATAATACTATTCGAAAACCTGTTAAATCAGAACAATTTTAAAACAATATAAATAAATTACACTATAAACGTGTAAATACACTTAAAACGTAATGTTATAAAAAGACAAAGAGAAGTGCATGTTCTTAAAAGAACAATAATAAAGTAAAATAAATACTTATCTTGATATGGATAAACCGTTCCAAAGAAACTGCTAATTCAATAAAGTGAAAGGTTTGGGTTGAGTTGTAAGAAAAAATGCGTTTTTAAAAAATTAATAAATGCATTTCAAGCAAATTGAAATTTAAAATGAAAAGTAATTTATTTCGAAAATAATAATTTATTCCAATAAAATGGATGAAATAATTTATTCAAATAAAATGGATGGTTTGTTTTAGTTTAATGACTTGCATTCATTATTTGGCAGGCACAAATATCGAATGTTCCATTCGATTTCGCTATGCGTATCTAACGCAACCTCGTCAGAACCGTGACTTCATAACCTCGCCCACCTCCCCTCTATCATAGAAACAACGTGCGTCTGCGTTCGCATGTGGGTGAAAAATCTATCCCTACTTTCGCGGTTTGGCCGAGAATTTCTAAATCATTACTTCCTTAAAATCGGGATGGTGCTGCTACTTTTTCTTATTTCTCGACCAGATTGGGCTTGCAAGAAAGCCTGATATTTGAGCTTTCTAAAAATGTAAATTATTAAACGAAATTGTTGGTACTTTTCCCGACGAGAGGAGTTAAAAATGAAAGTTCGTTGTCATGAGCCGAAAGTGACTTTTGCTTTAAAATTTTTAAAAAATATTAGAATTTGTCACTGAGATTTGGAATTGACACATTTTTACTCGCAATTGCAGCCCTTTCCGGTCGTGTTATTTGTTTTTTTTCTACGACGTCTGGATGGTGGAGAAAAAAGAGAAAAGGAAAAAACGGTCGAAATCGCATAAAACATTAAATAACAAAAAAAAATAATTCACATTTTAAAAATCGGTTTTCACGTGTCACCTTCCCACCCCCGGGTTTCCGATTGCCAAATTTGGTCGATCTGCGACACGCGGTCGCTGAGCCTATAGTGTATAAGACACACAGACAGGCATTACCTTTTTTATTATATTGATAAAAATATAAAAAATATTAAAATTTTAAATATAATAATATGAAAAATACTAAAATAACTAAAAACGAAAATTTTCAATGTTGTTCAGATTTTCCAGAAATTTGTCTGCTCAGAGGAGGAGTTTTGAGAGTCCTACCCCCTGATGATATGGTATGTTAGCTTCAGTAAACGTCCATATTTAGCTTAATTGAATATCGAAAGTGGATCGGGGATTTCTATGTCCTAAAGGCTAGGCACCAATGGTTTAAGGTGTCGTAAATTGTAATTTGTGAGGAGGTAGTGTTGTAATTATGTGTGTGTGTTCTACAGCAATTAAGAGTATTGATCAGTAAATATGTGTGGTCCGCATATGTCCGGGTCCTTTATAAGCGCAGGTAAGCAGACAGAAAAGAATCTTTTATAAAAACATTTTGCATCCGGTCATATGGCGAGCTTAACATATATGAATATGAAAAGAAAAAAATCATAATAAACATTCCTGAGCCTCACAAAATCATACAAAGAATAAGAAAAAATATACTTATTAAAAATATTTTAGAAAAAGTATGCTCTAGTGCTCTTGTGGGTGTTAGAATAGGAAACAGAATTATACTTCTTGCGTCATTGCATTTTTACAAGAGTTTTAGTAAAAATGCTGGTTTTTTTTTATATATATTTCTTAAAACTCACACTAGAGACTATAAAAATAAAGAATGGGATTTATCTCAGTGATAATTTTTCAAGAAATTCATGACAAGGAAATATTCCTCTGAGATACGCTGTGAAATAAAACGGGTTTAAAATTATTGCTCTGGCATTCAGGGGAATTTGATAATACGATGTTTTTTAAATGTTCGTTGCAATAATGCGATTCATTTATTTCATACTGTAAATATAATGTTTTAACTAAAAGCAATTGTTTATACCTTAGGTTATGTTTGCTTTTTAATATAAAAACTAATTATATTAACATTGGTTTTATTATTACCATTGCGAAATGTTCGATCAATAGTTTTTACTCACCCTACATAAATAGCATAATGCATTGAGATAATATTGTGATGGGAACGAAAATTCGGATTCGAGTTTTCGACGTAAGAGCTCTCTTCAAGCATCCATGAAATCGAATCAAGCGTTTTTATGATGTATATGTATATATATATATATATATATATATATATATATATATATATATGATGTATATGCGAGTTTATATGTAATGCGTAATCAACGCAACTAAGAATGAATAAACTTTAATGTTTTTTTTTCAAGTTTGCGGTATTAATAGTAATCAATGCAGTAATCAAATCTAATAAAGTAATAATCTTTAAGTTTCCTACTTTGTGCACCGCAGTATGTGTGTGTATAAATGTGTCATAAACTGACTGATACTGATAATCTAACTGACCACATATTGCATTTTTATCTCAGGTTAGCCTGTTGCTGCTATTTTTATTCATCAGGTTAGCTTATTGCGTGGTTGTTGACCTCCGTTTTGAAATCGGCACCCAGCATACCAGACCTTACGAATCCCATCTAGTTGTACTAGGGTCACTTTCAGGCCTGCGAAATATTTGCACTAACCCACAGAGTTGATTTGTTCGGGCACCATTGCAAAGATCCTGGCTGCCCCAACCGAGAATCAAGCCAAGCCACGGATATTTGTACTGACCAGCCGATGCTCTACCGTTAAACTAATGAAACGAAATTGCAAGCTCTTATTTTCGAAGTCTACTCTGCAAGAGTTTTGCCTTATTTCTTCCCGTATCCGAATCTTATAGGATTTTGAATATTTTCGATGTAATTGTTTCGACATTTTTAAATGAAGTTCGCATGTTTTCCTTGTTACCAAATGTTTACTATGTTACACATGCCCGTTCACTACTTTTGCACTTTTATTATGTATATCAGTCAATAGCGAATCTCTTAAGCGGTCAAACACACACGTGTAGCTTTCCTGGTTGCTGAGTTACGAATGTTGGAATATCGCGATGCATGGTGACTTTTATCTTATCTCGCGTTTCGTCGCATTTCTCATCAACTTCGTCGCCGAGATGAGTCACCATTCATACTACGCGTACGTCTTCTGCCTAACATTTGATATCCCTGAAATTCCCCTTTGACTTTCAGCCACAAACTTTCTAAATCTCACTTTTTTACGTCACAGCCAATTCTCCAACACGGTGCCACATACCATGTGCGAATAAAGACGTATTCTACGTCAAAAGTAATGTTTTCTGCTTCGGGTGAGGTCTTTTGATCTCGTAGCAAAAACTATACCAACTAAGCCATCGCGATGAAAAAAAATCTCACATTGTATGTTATGTACTAGTTAAATTAACTACACTTATCTACACTATTAAAACGTGTCTAATTATGTTAGTACTGATACAGTACTCGGTGGTGTGTATGGTAATTTAAACCATTAATTTCACAGCACAGATTGCTATTTTTTTAATGGGATCTATAATCATTGCATGTTCCTAAAACATCTGAAAATTCATAAGAATATCAATATATTTTCAATTATTTACCAAAAACAGGACTAGAATCGTATAAATATTCGATAGCATAAGGCATTTTATAAGATGGTTAATTTTGTTAGATAAAAGTTACTATAGCACCATCTGTTTGGTGTGGCCGAATATACAGATAATTGTACTAGCAATATCTGTTCAATTGAGGGGGATTTAGAAGTTTATTTTCAACATATTTTTTGCGCGATTAGGTTTGGCGGAGCACTTGTTGAGGGGAGCGATTTCCGTTTTAATTAAATAAATACTTTAGAAACGGAGTAATTAAAAGCCTTTCATATTGTGAGCCCGCTACCCTGATTGACTTCATCCCCGCAGCGATCCTGCATTTAAAAAAAACAGTAATAAGTGGTATATTTCATGAACCCGTTAAGGAATCGTCATTGCATGGCATACGGTTATTATTATTGCATGTGTCGTATGCGAATTACACGTAACGGAGCAAATGTAATATGGTGGGTCAAAGGTAAGCACGCGCAGACGGCGTATATATCAAGAGCTGTGCTATAAATTGTGTTTACTGAAAACGTCACCGCAAAATAGCGTACAGCTTTTAGGACCTGCTTTAAGAACCTGCATTCCTTGAAGCTAGTTCTATTTTTCTTTTCACGTCGCATGATGTATGAGAATAAATAAACATTGTCGTCAAATTCTCTCAAGTGCATTGACTGACCAATTTATGATGTATTGGCTATACAGGGCAGGCATCATGCATTGCGTTACGTAATAGATAATACTTAACTTCAATTACACAAAGAATGTTTGTACATAAGAAGAAAATCCAATATCATTGTGTGTCTGCTACTCCTGGCGACAAATATGTCAATATCAACGATGGATTTCGTCTACTATACTGACAACATTACGCTTTTTGAGAAATGACTTGTTGATTTTTCAGTACTTTGATAAACAGTTGCGCTTTGTGGGAATTATTCATTTAATATTATTGACTCAATAAATAGCAAAATATAGGTATAGTGTATCCTGAGGTAATTGCATTTTGTTAGGGAGGTGTGTAGTAAATACATTTTATTAGGAGTTCAAATAGTAAATAATAATATTGATTAGGAAATGTTTGTAGTTGGTGTGTGTTCGGCGTTGAAGCACACAAATCCTTCAGGCGGGTGGATGGATAATAATATATGTTATATAAATTTACAGAGCTTAACTGAATTTTTATCAATAGTGATTTGACTAATGTGTCAAATGATAAGAAATGGGCATACATTTAAAATTAAACACATCTTAATTAATGATACGTGTAAACACAAAAGGAACTGAAAAATATAGTAATATACATTCTGTTGCAAAAAAAATATATGCACCTATAAGAAATTGAGCAACATACGCGAAACTAGTCATGTATGTATCATTTGTTGAGATACGTGAATGATTAGAAATTGGGAACAAAAAAAGTTTTATTAAAAAATGGTGGCACCAAGAAGATGACATTTTAATAAGTGGTAAATCCTCCCCTGACAGCTATACAAGTCCATATTCCATGCAGCGAAACTGAGGAGTCAATTAAGTTGTTTATATCACCTTTGACGAAGATTTTACCACAAATGTACTGGTCAGGTAATTCAGAGGTATTCTGAGAAGGCTGCAATTGCCGCCCTATCATGTCTCCGACGTGTTCTACTGGTGACAGGTCTGAGGATCTGGATATCGATGGAAAGGTATTAAATCCTAGAAATCCTAGCCAGCGCCGCCATTGGTGTGGATGTAGCTCCTCTACTGACTGCAAAATACGCCAGAGCTGCTATCTATCTGTCTGGGACATCCAAAGCCTCTACGATGGTTAAATATGTCTTCTCTGATCCATTGTTGCCAACACCAAGCAACTACCATATTGCTTCAATCAAAATGGCGATTGCTACGCCTGTTGGACCATCCAGCTTCCGTTAGGCCAATGAAGCGACCGCTCTCTAAAACTAACAATTGCTTATAGCGCCGTCGATTACGTCTCAGATGCATCTTTGTACACAACTCCAGAATCAAAGATGAAAATCTAGTTACAATTGCCCGTGAGTGAGAATACTGGTCGTTTTAAATGATGCACGATAATGATGTTTTCTTCCGTATTGCATGAGCCTTATAACATCATTGGCATAATTTGATCATTATGGATAGTTTGATCATTTGCATAAGCCTTAACACAACATTTGCATGTCGAGATTCGCGACTGTAGCTCATTTTTTATGGGTGCAAATATGTTTTTACAACAGAGTATATTTTGAGATCGTAGAGGAGTAAAATAATGTGTCCATTTTGTAAAATATGGCATACCTCCCAAACCCTTCCTTTACATTTGACACGAAATTTTCAATCTTGTTTTATAAAACAACCCATGCAATATTTATTAAACGTGACCCTAATATTCGAAACGCAGCTTCTATTGGCAGTAACAGCAGTCCGTACTGCTGTTACTCTATACTGCCGAGTTTCCCAGTTTTCCTGCAAGTACATTGAATTTTTTTTTACAGTCTTTCTGGGTACTTTTTATTCTCGAATATAGATGTAAGTGCAGGAGACAGAAGCTATCAAATTCTGAAATATGTGCATATCAATTTCTGTAAAAAGGTTGCTTGAGAGACCTTACGTCTTATGGTCCGATGGCTTTTAAAAAAAAAAAAATGGAGCTATCTGTTTCCCTATAAAGTACATTTTTATATTTGGATTATGAAAGAATATTTTACTACTGCCATAGATACAAATTCAGATGATACGTTTTTCAAGTCTCTAACATATATTTTTATATATGCAAAATTTTTGATGGAATCAATACAGGAATAGTCTTTTATACTAATGGCTAATATTTTAGTTTAGTTTATTTTAGGAGCAATGTTATGTAGGTTTTGATATAAAATTAATGCGCATTTAAAATAAATTGAACTCACCACTTTTCCATTATTGCAATTTTTCTTCATATCCTGAAGAGAAAAGGCATTAAGCTGGTTATTGCACAAAAGTTATGTTGCTTGTAACTTATGCTGGTAAATGCCCTGTATGATACTTTTGCTTATATGGGAGATGGTTGCACTGAAATGGGAGATAACTGCATTGATATGGCGGATAACTGCATTGTTATGGGAAATAGCTGCAGTTGAGTTTATGAGCTGTTAATTGTAGATATGCGCTGCAAACAGTACTGATATGAGTTAGCAATTGGACCGATATTAGATATTTTAAGTGTGAAAATAGACCGGCATGGTAGTTTTGTTCAATACCATAAGAACCTTTAAAATTTTGAAAATAGACACACTGACAACGTTTCGCATCATTTAACTAGTTACTTCTGATTTATTTGTTTCAAAGAGATTAGACTATCGAAATTAAAGAAATTTCAATGGATTCAAGCGTATTTCGGATAAAACACTTTATTGAAATAATTGTACATTTAAGATAATTGAACTTTATCTTCAAAAACCAATAAATTAAAGAAGTAAAATGTATCACACTTTGTGTTTGAACACCACCCGGGAAATTTTGTTTCTTCGTTTCCTTGTCGGTAGACGATAATAATATGGCTCAAACCACATTTTGACAATCTTCAAAAATCTTTATTTTGACTAACTTCATCTGGATATTCCATCGGTTTTAATTCGAATTGTATGACTGTCCTGACGAGAAAGCAATTTTAAACTAGCCGCCATTGTTTTATGTAGATTCAACTGGTTGTTCTCCATGTATTAATCTTCAATTTTCAGCTAATCGTTATTGCATATTCTCATTTTTGCAGTGTTTACTTTTTTATTTGATATATTTATATTTATTTTTATATACTTATTTGATTGTGATTTATGTATACTAATAAACCCTTTATCGCCAAACCATTATTATGATAAGTTATCTAATATTTTTAACTTTAGTCCTGGTCCATAGATACTTATTTGTAACATATACGCTCGAGATGGTTTTTTTTTTGTACTGACCGTAATTTGAGCAGTTTTTGATTAAAAAATTTGAATTTATATATATATATATATATATATATATATATATACCAGAATTAAAAGTAGAATTATAGATAGGGTAGTCAGAATTAAAACACCCCTACTCTCAGCTCATCGAACTACTCAGTGAAAAGGCTCCAAAAATGTTGAACCTACTATTCAAGACATGGGGAAAGGGATTAAGCTAAGAAAAAATTAGTTCCAGAAACACCGATAAGTGGCGCTGTACAACAGAAAATATGCTGAAAAGACACAAAATACACATTTGTAACACATTTTATTCGAACGTACCAAACATTCATATCACAAGGACTTTATCGATGCAGGGAATGCTGCTCAATATGGTTCCCTTCTTCAAGATGTAAAATCTGCAGTCTGTGGGGCAGCTTGTTCAACTGCGCATCGTAATTGGTCGATTGAGATGCTTCTCACATGTAGAGTGATACCGTCTTTCAAATCTGCCAAGGTTACCAGCCGTCCTTGATAAACAAGACTTTTTAAGTATCCCCACAGCCAAAAATCACAGGCATTAAGATCTGTAGAATGAGATGGCCAGGTTGTCGGAAACGCACGACTAATTACTCTACCATTAGTATAATGTTGCCGAAGAAACTGCTGTACATAGAGTCCAATGTGTGGAGGCGCTCCATCTTCCATAAAGGTAATTGAATCAAGACATTGGTGCTGTTGCAGTGGGGGTACAACAAAATTTTCGAACATGTTTTTGTACCTCCTGGTTGTCACGGTGCATGTCACAGGGCCATTGGGAGTAGCCTCTTCGAAAAAGAAAGGTCCAAGAATGAATGTGGCTGTGAATCCACACCAGACAGTAACTTTCGTGAGTGAAGTGGAATCTCTTGGAAGGTACGAAGGTTTTCCGTGTCTCAAATGCGACAGTTATGGGTGTTGACTGTTCCACTTAGATGGAAATGCGCTTTATCGCTCCATAGAATCTGCCATGGCCAAGATGCATCCACTTCACCTCTAGCCAGAAATGTCAATACAAAGGTCAGTCGCTTCTCCCTGTCGATGGTCAGCAAGTGGTGATTGTGACTAATTTTATACGGGAAAAAATGCATGATATTTCTCAGTACGTTCCGCACTGTGCTGTAGGGAACACACAAGTGTCGTGACACTCCACGTGCACTACTACAGCCAATAACGTTATCCATTGATTGTTCAACAATAGCGGTGGCAACATCGTCAACGACATCTGAACGAGTCGATTTGCGTCCTGGACCCGACTGAACTCCAAGAAATCCAGTTTTCTCGAATCGAACGATCATTCTCCTGAGAGCTTGTGGCAGTAATGGTCCCTTGCGCAAATTCTTAAGCCGACGAAACTCTCGAAGTGCAGCTGCAGCATGTCCTTTGTTTTCATAAAACAGCTGCATAAGAAAAGCGCGTTCTGGCAGTGTGACAGCCATCGCTGATAAGAATGAAAATTTTCCAGCTTTATCCCCTTTTATGCCAAGAACATAGTAGCTGCAAACCAAGGGTTTATGCAAATTTTTGTGCTTACAGTGCGAAATTGCAATTACAATGACAGTTTAAGTTTCTTCACTTTTTTATCTTCTTTTTTTTCATATCAGCAAAAGAAATTAAAAAGAAAAAATTCTATATCGCGTGTTTTTTTTTTGTGATTATTTTGTGTCTTTACAGCATATTTTCTGTTGTACAGCGCCAACTATCGGTGTTTCTGGAACTATTTTTTATTTCGCGTAATCCCTTTTCCCATGTCTTGACTAGTAGGTTCCACAATTTTGGAGCCTTTACATTGAGTAGTTCGATGTATAGAGAGCTCAGAGTAGGGGTGTTTTAATTCTGACCACCCGGTACATATTAAAAGTGAGCATGTTTCTTAACAGTTAATATCTATTTTTAATTCATGGGATTTTTTGATAAATTTATTTGAAAAATGTGCAATATCTCGGGAACGACCATGCTAGCGTTTTAAAGTTTAAGTCAATCATGTTCTAAGGAAAAATTACATAAGAAATGTCAATTTGCGTAACTTTAAGGGGACTCAGTACCCTTCATTTGGTGAAAAATGACGAAAATACCGATTTTCAAATTTTTCGCTTAAAATATACCTTGACATCCCTAGTATATCCTGACAAAGTTTCGTGAAGATCCGAGAACTATAAATATATTAAAAAGGCTTTTGACTGCAACTGTGTCCCTTTAAATACCACGCCTACTTCTCTGTTTACGCTCTGTTTACATCCCATCTGCAACTGAATTCTCCCTGTTTTACAAAATATTTTTACCAGGAAGAAGATGAAAGTGCTTAATCATATTTTTAATTGTTAAAGAAACGTTGTTTACTTTTTCCGATCTACTTTCGTTAGTTAATATCGTGCATAAACTGTGGAACTCAAAATGCAAACGAAAGCTTACACAGTGCGACGTGGGCAAAATGTCCTAAAGAAACATTTGTACATAAAAAACGAGTAAAACTCTGTGTAATGGAAGCTGTGTGTGAATATAATAAAGGTACACTGCGCTGCATAAAAGAAGCACAGAATGCTTTAGGTGTACCTTTAGGAAAGTGCTCCATGAATCTCTGTGTTGCGCTCGATTTTCGAAAAAAAAATGTTTCGACAAAAACGACGAAATGCAAAATATCAACTTGCACGTAACCTGGTTAAAAAAGCAATTTTAAAAAGAGACATATTAGTTAAAAAAAGGAAGGTGTAACATACAGTGCAGGGTATTTTTAAAAGAAAGTTAAGTAATAATGGTAGTTATGCAGAAATGATATGCATAAGGTTACGAAATATTGTGTGTTTTTATGATATGAATATATTTTCAAATCTTGTATTTCTTTTATAATATAAACATCATCATATTTATAGTTAAGCTATATCCTAATGAAATGAGTCAATTGTATTTCATGGTGTAAAAATAATAATGAATTTTGTAAAATCAATTTTTATTTATATTTTTTCTCGATTTTCTTTTCAATGTGTGACAACTAAGGTTTCGGCTAATGATCACTTATATAAAATAAATATAGTTAAATTCAATGAAACAGCTACAGTTTTAAAAGTAAGTGTATAATAAATAATATAAAATAACATTTAAAGTAATTTAAAATGGATTTGGAATAATTTTAAGTTAAAACCTTTAAAGTGCTTTTTCTCAGTTCGTGTTTTTTCAATACATCAATATGTTCAAAATGCTAAAACTTAAATATGTATTTCTCAATTGACTTGATTTTTTTTCTGGATGTTCATTATAGTGCATTTTATGAAACTAAGGATCGGATTTGCAATAAAATCAAAAGTTTTTTTTTTAAAAATAGATATGTACAAAAAACTCAATTTTTTGTTGAATTTTTGCATATGTATCAACATTTTATTTTTTATCTCCCGAACTAATTAACTTTTTAAAAATCTGATCCTTAAAGTTATAGAAGACACTTCAAAGAACCTTATAAAAAAAAAGGTTGCAAAAAGTTAGAATTTGTAGGAGAAGATAGGTTTTAAAAATTATTGAAATTTTTAAAAAATAATTAAATTTTTCAAATTGTATCAGTAGAATTGTCTTTTTTCTTGATAAAATAATTTTCCTTAATGAAATCCTTTAATAATATGCAAAAAGAGTATTGTAAAGTGCTTAAACAAAAAAAAATTGTTCAAAGGGTACCGAGTCCCCTTAATAAAGGTTTTGATTTTTTGGTGATTTTTTCAAAATTTAATTCGAAAATTTAGAGAGGTTCTGAGCATCCGATTGTGTTTAAAAACAAAAGACTTCCAGTATATACGGATTGTAATTTTTGTACTAAATGGGATTGTTATGGGATTTTTTGATAAATTTATTTGAAAAATGTGCAATATCTCGAGAACGACCATGCTAGCATTTTAAAGTTTAAGTCAATCATGTTCTAAGGAAAAATTACATAAGAAATGTCAATTTGGGTAACTTTATTAAAGGTTTTGATTTTTTGGTGATTTTTTCAAAATTTAATTCGAAAATTTAGAGAGGTTCTGAACATCCGATTGTGTTTAAAAACAAAAGACTTCCAGTATATACGGATTGTAATTTTTGTACCAAATGTCATTCGAATCGCTCTATTAATTCGTGATATATCGTCTCCACAAGCTCACTGACACACACACACACACAGACAGACATCACATCAAAAATGTTCAATTCGTGATCACTGATGTTTGAAACGTGCTCTACCATCGAAAACTCGAATCCTAATTTTTGACCCCGTCACAATACTTTCCTTATACATTATACTATGTATATAAGGAAAGTTCGTTACTAATTCCCCGTGGTGAAGGGGCGCCTACGCACCACGTCCACCAGATCACCCAGGGTATCCCATGGCGAAGGGGAGAAGATTTGCAGCTTCACTTTTATAGTGGCTCCCCGAAAGGCGAAATTTGGCTTGACCTCGACATGACAACATCCATGCCGGCTGGAGGGATTCGAACCCGCAACCCGGCAATCTAGCGATCAGACGAAAACGCATGCGCCTGACCGCTCGACCACCTGATCGGCATATAAGGAAAATAAAAATATGAAATCTAAATGTTAAGAAATCATTTGGTTTTGTAGGTCATATGAGTTTTACAGCATCTTATTTTTACCGTTTGATAATAATAGTTAAGTTCTGATTCTGACAATTTTATAAATAAGAAAAACCAGTAAAAACAATATCACTATTATTTTCGTATGAACACTGGTATTAAAATATTCTCAAAATTTGACAGAAATACATATTTTGGAAATTCCAGAACGCGATGTCTTAAAATAAGGCATTCAATCAAGTAACATATAACATTGCAGTTTCATTTTCCTAAAAACAAGCCATGAAAACAATAGACAATACCTGTCACTATATAAACCGCATATCTAGGTAAATCTGATTGTCTAAGCTGTTATTAATATGTATACACAATAACTCAAGATATTCAGCAGATATTAAAAGTATAAATAAAAGGCGGGACGCTGCTGTAAACCCATAACACTAACTGTCAGAACCCCCTGACATAAATAGCATCGAAAATAAGGCATGAAATATAAAATCAATACTCCCTTTCGGCATAAAGACGATATCAATATATCGCTTTAGCATTCAGTAAGGAACACTTTAATATTTTATAAGCAAAGGTTTTTTTCGTTTTTCGTTATCAAAATAAGCCTGCTCGTAACCGATATCAACATAAGCAATCATAGATATTTACTTTTAAAAATGATAAGTTATGTATATTTTTCGATAACATTCATGTTGGGGTATATGAAATTGAGCCCTTGGGGCAATGTGTTATTTCGGCATAAAGGAAATAAGCAATTATGAGACATTGTTATCCTGTGCAAGAATATTGGTTCCTGGGCAGGAATAATTACAATTCCCCGGTCACTAATCATAATATGTTAGAATTTTATTCCTTTTCCATGAGAACAGCATCTATGGTCGGGGTACATCTGACCGATATCGATGCTTTACGAAATTTAAACACTTCGAGCGCTTAAATATCAGAACCTAATAAATACACATGTCAATAATTTTACTAGTTTTGTCGGAAATATGGTATAATTTATGAATATATAAAACAATTTCAATATTTTAGTATTTTGATCTTTAAAAAAATTGAAAACATTTGTCCGAAATAATATTTGGCTAATTTTTCTTACTTTCACTTGAAATATCTTCTAAACTCGAATACATAGATATAACCTTTTGCTTACGGGTTGAACAGCGTGAATCCCAAACGAAGATCCTCACAAAAGTACAGGTATTTGACATACCCTATTCCAAACAGTTCGATGACAATGGCTTTTGAAGACAATGGCGTCCATGGTCGTCATGCTTTGGCATCAGGCATTGGTCTTTGCAGGCATTGACATCCTTGGACATGGTTCCCATGACGTCCAGGGACGCCAATGCCTGCAAAGGGGGGGGGGTCAAACTGTTTGGATAGGGTATGCCAAATACCTGTATTTTTGTGAGTTTCTTCGTTTGGGATTGCGCTACCCCACCCGTAAGCAAAAGGTTAAGTAGATAAGCGACAACAACGTTCAGCGATAAATCCTATTCAGAACGCAAGCAACAAATCCTTTTCAGAAACTACAAAAGCCGGAATACAATATAGAGCCTGTTCAAAAAGCCCTAGTCAGCAGCAATGCTGCACAATTGTATTTGAAACAGAATATTACGCCGTACTTGGCACAAATTGCCGGTGTCACCATATTACAGAATGCTATATTTTGATAGGTATTTATTGTTTTCCATATACGTATTTCCAGCGTTCTTGATGTCGAATTAAACTAATTGAACAATCTTCTTCAATTCCATTATTGGCTTGTATTGTCCATCTCGCTTTGTAGATGAACTTATTATCTGCTAGCGACGTTGCAAACCATTTAATTCAATCGAACACATGGTCACTTTACTATGATAGATCTATCGTGTACGCTTATGGAACTTTACTTACAAAGTTATTGTAGTGCTTAAAGAACATTCCTAGGAACTCCACTCGCCAAGCATGGGTATACATTTGAAGAACAAGAGCTACTTCTAATTATCTCCAAGTGTCGCGGTTCACAATATATTGACTGCAGTGTAATGATAATAATAATAATTACGCCATATAATTAAAAATTTGCTTGTAAAAAAAATTTGGAAAAAATCAATATATAATAAAAATATAATGTGGAATCGTGACCGTTTATTAAGTCGTCGATGGAGACATGCACCGCATGCTATCCACAAATTTTAAATATATAGGTATGGAATTACTAACTGTTAATTTGCACGTAGTTGTAGATGATCGTCTGTGAATAACGGAATTTTAATCATATTCCTCCAATAATGCCAGTTTTTCAATTTTGATAATATAAATTTGAAAAAAAAAATGTGTTTTTATAATTAAAAAAAATATGCTTTTCTCTCAATTCAGATAATCACATCAAATTTTCTTGGCGAATTGGCCGGCGTTCCCTTGAAAATCCAGTCGAAAAGATTCAACAGTATAGCCAGGTGGTCATAGACAAAAGTCCCTACAGTTGGATTCTTAAAGGTTCCTATGTCACATTAAAATGTCCCCATGTCACATTAAAATGGTCCTATGTCACATTAAAATGTTCCTACAAATATCCCAATGCTTGAAAAACGCGTAATTTAAGTCATTGTAATAGTAGACTAAGTAGATAGGAGGAAGGCTCTTCATATATGCTAAAGTCACCTTTCCTTCAAATTTTCACAATTTTTATTTCAAATTTTCGCAAATTCAAATTCATACATTTATTTAATTACATTTTTTTTTCCAAAATGAAAATTTTTCTGAAATGTAGTGGGCGTCATTAAACCAGTTCATTGTTTTCGTTTTCTTTTAATGGAAAGCAATTTTCACCCCTGCTGAAGATCCATTTCTATTTTCCTGACAAACAATTAAGGAATCAGTATGGTACCTTATTTTGAAAATTATATCTGACCAAAATTTAGGAGACTTGGGCAGTATCTGGATTGGACATTATGTCTCTCAAAAGTAACGGATCAGAAACTACATTATCTTAACTGAAGGGGTTGAAACAACGCACCTCTTACCTGCTGAATAATTATAATAATTCTAAATTGCCTCTTAAAACTGTGTAGTGGGGGTATATGAGATTTGATGTTTAGGTTACTTTTACAAATGTTATTTACAACAATAGTAGCATGAGCGCCAACAGAACTTTTTGCAGGAGGGCGGCACACTCAAGGAGAAGACTTACAATATCAACCAGCTTGATGACTGCATTTTTAGCCTTTAACGTGTAAGAGGATAAAGTCCCCAAATTTCTCTCCGCTATAGGCCCCCAAGAATATAAATAGTAACTGAAAATGATAATTTTTAAACAGTGAACCATAGTTTTCACATTCTGCTAAGCATGGATCATATGCTCACATTTCATAAGTATATATGTAAAATAGAAATTGGTTTGTTTATTGGTTAATTCAAATTTAACATTGAATGATGGTAATAAAACGCAATTTTTTATCACTTTAATTGTGCAATAAGGTCGAACTTGCATAAAATTTATAATTAGATCCTATAGCAGTATGTTTTAATGAATGAAAATAAAGTATTAATATACTATTATGGCAGTTATGGAACAAAAATATTTTATCTACATATTCCTCAGTCTTTGGTCCCTCCTACTTTATTCATTGAGACCGAAACTATACCTATCAAAACTAACAAAATGTAACCCTCATATAAACATCACGCTAAAAATATAAATTAAAGCAAGATCCCAATAAAAATGTGAGTGACCAAATGTGGGCGTTATTCACATTTTAATATTAATACACAAAAACATGCATGACATTCGATATTGTCGTGTATGCCGATCGTCTAGAATGCCGGTCACAAAAACATCAGAACATAACGCATTATTCCGGCTCGTAGGGTTGTACAGCCATGACAAATGTATCATTAAACTTATAATACTAACGGTTGAGGAAATAGTCATTGGGCACCGATAGCACTGGGCACCCTGCATATTTGATAACATATTCTGTTTTTCCCACTCAAAGCAATAATAATTCATGTAAAATTTATATATTTTACTAAAGCCGTTGGGGAGTTAGCTTGAAATTTAAGATCCTACTGCTAAATAATATTGCCGTTTTCTTTTACATTTTGTGAAATAATTAGCATATTAAACCAATTTCTATTTCATATTTTGATACTGAATAACCCAAGCAAAATGTGTAATAAATTTTATTTTGCAATACAATTTAATATTAATTATGAAATTCATATTTTAAAAAAATGAATAGAAACGTGAATAAATTTCGACGACAATTGATTCAGCGATGTTGGAGACATTGGTGATCAAAATTTTTATTCATTCCTTTCAGTACCTATTGAAAATACATTCAGTTTCTCAGTTTATTCAGTACATTTCTTTCAGTACTTATTCAGTTCAGACCTATTCAAAACTGCATTTTGAAACTTTTTGGGGACCATCCATCAATTGTCGAACTGAAGATCAGTTTTACTATTGTCGAGCAATTGTAAAACTGATCGGAAGTAAAATTTCAACTTTGCAGTCCAATGCAATCATTAGACTCTGAAGCAACGAGTGTTTAGTCATTTGTTATGACTTATCCTCTGGAATTGTGTATGTGCGCTTAGGATATAAGAATGAGTATAAAGTTCTGGATAACTAGCATGTTTACTCACAAGCACAACGTAAACATTCTTAAAAGATTGATGTATTCCATTTTCCAAAAGAGCTACTATTATTCTCAAAACATTGACAAAAATTACAGTTTAATGCAGCTCGTATCACGTCAGCTTCTCTCTAACTGTCTGATGACTCCTTACATGGATTGAATAGAAACTTCTAGGAAAATCTCTCGTATCTCGTTGAATACTGATTATTTCGAGGTGTTTCCGGAAACTTCAAAAATTCGCCACATGTTTCCAAATTGGCATTAAATGGCCAAATTTGGTAACTCTTCTTCGAACTTCGGCTTATGGCAACCTTGAGTTGACGTCATGGGAAAGGATGCTTGTACGGATATTTTCTCCGTCAGGTTTTCAAAAGAAAAATAGACGCCAGCTAATTTTACACGTTCATAACACATTGTTCTTGAATCTGTATTAGGAAAATATCCATAATTTAAAGTGTAAAGGCAAATGTTGATTCAGCTTAGATCCATGCGTACATTGTTGGTTTCTCTTATATAATCTTATACTTAATGTTATCCAAGCGTTTTATTTATAATAATTTTAAATTCAGATTTTATTCAAATATCGAAATCAACATCAAGAAATGGTTTAATTTCAAATTAAACTAAAATCATATATTTCTTCAGTGTGAAGAATGCCCTTGAAGACTATGTGAGCAAAGACTGAATTTTAATTCTTACTGCTTTATGTGGTGCACTAGACAAATGGGATATCACATTGAAAATAGAAATAATAATATATCTCTTTAATTACTTTCCAATTATTAATCACATACACAATACATAACAATGTCTACAAAGTAACGCTTTTATTCTTTTTCTATTTTTTTTTCCATTTTTTTTCTTTTTTCTTTTTTTTGCTTTGCAAATTTTATGGTTTGTAACTATGTTTGAAGGCCTTGTCCAGAGCTTGATAAAGTGGTGCACAAACAATTGCATCACTCCAATATTGGAAAAAATACAGTAACACATTTAAAGTTATATTTAAAGTGTTTACTATTGATGAATACAGTGAAGAGGAGGATATGCAGTGCGGATATACTCGAAATTAATTTTCTTAGAAATGAGTGAAATATTCCAAAATAATGGGAACCATGTGACATAAATATTTATTACTACAAAGAAAAGTGTGACGCTCTTATTTTATTAAATATGTAATAACAAAGTGGTTTAAATTGTTAAAAATATATTTTGTCACATTTTAGAAATCTACGAGCTGTCTCATTACAATGGCTGGCCGGCAACGACACTTGAAATTTTGACATAAGATTGAATGCATTAAAAAGTATTGAAACATTCTGGTTTATTACACTATATTCAACATTTATTTTGAACATACTTACTTTTTAGGGTGATACTATATTTTTTGAGCAAACTTGTATATTTTATGCCGACACATTTCAAACAAGTTATTGACAGGAAGAAAAAACAAACGTCTTATTGAATTGTAATGTTTCATGTACACATATACTCCTGTTTATGGAAATTGCAACACCATAAAGGGATCGCCATAATTGAATGAAATATATTCCACAAATGATCAGTATTGATGCAAATAAACGAGCAAATTTGCAAACAAAATAACTATATTACATGTCGAAAATCAGTACTTGCTGAAGCCACTACCAGCTACAATAAGTGCTTCTATACGACGTGGCATTGAATCAAACAGATTTTGAATGTGTACCTAAATACAAGCATTCCAAAGTGTTTCTATCTATTGCTTCAATTAACAATTTTAAGAATCTTATTTTAAACGAGATCGATGCAAAAAAAAAATCACACAATTTGAAAATATATTAGATTGTAGAGAAAGATTCTATGATGGAAAATTCATCTTATTTAGTATTTATTAGTCAAAATTATATTATTTTTCCTTATCGAAATCTACAAATTCCGCATCTGTAAACACTCCAAAATGTTTGTTTAAGTTAAAGGTTCAATCATTTTGATCTACTCGTCATCTATAGATATGTGTGCTAAATATAACTTTCGTATAGCTAATATATAATCCTGGTTACATTGAATAATATTAAATCTACTATGTAAACCAAAAATAATTTTCCTTTTACTTTACCATGTTTCATAATAAAATTTATTTCGATTTAAGACGAAAATTTCATTTATGTCAAGACAGTAATGTTCCTATCGCTATACATTTTTTATTTTAATAAATTTCCCTTATAATAAAATATGTGATATGTTTATAAAAATGAATAAATATTTTATGATAAAATATCTAAATACATTTCTGAGAAAACAGTTTCTACATGGTTTCTTGTAAAATATCATTAATCAACAAAGTTCGCTTTAAAAAGAAATATTATTTATCCATTTACGTTTAAGAAACGTTTATAACACTATGTATTTACATTTTAAAATGTTTCCCTGATTATAGAGAAAATATGCCGTATATTTGCAAAAGTAAATCAAGATCTTTTGATTAAATAAGCAAATACATTTCTTAGAAAAATACTCAACATGACTCATCGTAAACATATTTTAATCAAGAAAATTCTCTCTGAAAATAAATTTATCTATTGACTTTTGGGTAATACTACTTACACTATACATTATATGTCTATTAAATTTTCCCAATAGTATATAAAATAGTGATATGTAGTAAAAAATCAATCACGATTTGTTTTTAATAAATATGCTAAATGCTCTGTTTTAAATTCTATGACATATCATAGACATATTTTAATCAACAAAATTCATTTTAAAAAAATTAATTTATTCATTAACTATTAAGTGATGTTTATTACGCTATACATTTTCGGTGAAATGCTTTTCTCAGATAAAATATAAAATATGCCATATGTTTTGAAGCATTAATGCATATATTCTTATATACAAATGAATTTCTTGGATAAATAGTCTACAAGTCGGATAGTAAGAACTTTTTTATTCAACAAAATCCGTGTTGTGAATTGTAAAATTTGCCAAGCCATAACTGAGTAATTTTTTCTTAATCTGAAACCTGTTTAAATGCTTGCATACAAAATTGTATTACTTAATCAAGATTTTATGCAAGTACAGTCAGCCAAAAAAGAATTCCGAACACCGTTCATACTTCCTTTTTCTCTGGTCGTACAGTATATAAAATGCATTATTAGACACACATTAATGTGTTCTATAAATACATTTACTTATAATTTGCATAAGTTGGCGTCTTTAATCATAGTATCGCCAGCTTGGCAATATTTCGTTCCAGATTGGTAAAAATATAGTCGAAATTACCAAAATGATGTTAAATTAATGAAAATGAAGAAGTAATTATTAAATGCAAATTCGAATGATAAATGTGAAAGTCGACTCAACTTTGATCTATGCTTGCAATGTCAGTTTCTCGTATATAACTTTACATTTAATATTATAAAAACTTTTTATATGAAATTAGAAAATATGCCCGTCATATGACGGAGTTCAAAATTTTTTAACATATTACCTCCCATTTGGTGTCATTTTTATCGTTTTGGAGACATTTGCTACATCCCGCCCCGCCAAATTCTTTGTCAATTTTTTTGCTAAATATTGCGGACGGACGAACAGAGAAATTGCTTTTTCTTATAGTACATTCTCTTCTCTTTCTAAGATATTGAATTTTCATCGATTTGGTGACATTTTTGTTAATTTTTGCGATATTTTGTTCAATTTTCAGACATTTTAAAGAACTCGTGAAAATTGTCGAAATCAGCAACAATATATGGTAAAATTTCAAACTGAACTAAAGGCATAAAATTCTTCAATGTTTGAATGTCCTGTAAGAATACGTAGGTAAAGAATAAATTTCCATACTTCTGACTTTGTTTAATTGTACAGCATATTTAGACACTTTCACTGAAAAATATAATTAATAATCTAAACTAAGAAAATATGTAACAGTTTTAATTACTATGGAATTGTTATTTACATTTAAAAAGCAAATAGCTGACTGTAAAGAACTTTTATTATGTAAATTGTGTGTTCTGTAACTATGCTTGAAGGAACACTTCCGCAACACAATGTTAGTGATTCTTCTCGAGAACAAGAGTATCACAGGAAAAGACCAAGAATTATAAAGGCAAACTGTCCTCATTTATAAATCTGGCGTAAGATTAAGGCATATTAACTATGTGATTAAAGTCAGTAACTCCAGGATTGATTTATGTGTGAACAGATGACTATAATTAGAAGTTGTTTGTGAAAAAACTACATATTAGTTTATTATATTAAGTAGTATCAATTTAAATATTGTCGGATCTTCTATGTATATAGAAAGTTTTCACTATCAGTTATTGGGGCGCGGTAGCCCATTGGTTAGCGCGCTGGAGTTGCACTCGGTAGGCCCGGGTTCGACTCCAGCCACTGCCCAAACTGCTGTCGTGTTCATGCGGAGTACGATCACGTTAAACATGTGGGTCCGAAAGTTCTTCCGAGAGGTTGGTGGTAGGGGAAGGAAGGTACGGTCCCTGTGGATGCCTCCCCCACTAGGTTCCGGTCTAAATTGGGTAGCACTTCCCGACCGTCCAAACAGTTACCTTACACCTTTCTGGTAGGTCGGACGGTCTGGGTTTCAACAACAACAACAATCAGTTATTGAATTTAAAACCAAGAATGCGACAAGTATGATTAAAGGGGAATGAAAAAACAATGTGTTAATATCGTTTAATGTGGCGATAAGCATTTGTGTGCTAAAACAATAAAAGTCAGTCGTCAAAAACATACTTCAAAGTAGAAATTGGGCATACATTTTTGACGATTTGAATAAAAGTACAACGCTATTCACCGAACTTCGTAAGAAGAAGTAATGGTGGCTCTCATAGTTCTACATATTTTGACTTTATTAACATCATTTATTATTTCCGTATTACTGGTTAAATATGATTTTTTGAGATGTCCCTACCCTTTAAGGGTTTTGGATACCGCAAGTCTTTTGATAAAATGTGTTTTTAAATAATGCGCAGGATCAACGAAATGAAAAAAGCAAAATTACAGGCTATGCCTGGCCTTCATTTTTTTAAATAAATATATTTTAAATAATTATTTTTCGTTTGTGTCCCATATTTACGTTTAACATAGAACAGAAATTAATATTTAGTGTAAACTAGACATGAGAAATGTCATGATGACATGAAAAAATGTACGTTGCGGTTTGAATTTTCACAAATAATGGAAAACTAAATATGAAGACGACCCCATATACAAATCAGGTGCATATCTAATCATAATTGCCATTATTTCGAGTCTAATAACCCTTTTGGTTTAACTATACGAACCAAGGAGCTGTAACAAGTGGTGTTCGGAAATTTTTGACCGACTGTGCATTATAAATTTAGATGTTTCCTTATAATTTTCTATACATACTTTTTAGATATTCCGAATATACACATTCCTTTCCTTATACAGTACATAAACACGATCGAAATGACACAAATTCGGAGTCCACAATATTCAAAATAAAATGGAAAAAAAACCAAACAGCAAACTATTTTATATTTCTATAAATCATGTGTTAAAAGAATGAAAAATGTAGCTTCAAATAATAAAATTGAAAAGAGATCAGAAAGTTTTCTGACCCACTACCTTTCATGGTCATGGAATAAAATAAAAGAAAAATGAGTTCCATTATTCTACTTTTCTTTGAATCGAAAGAGAATCTAAGAATGGTTGATGCCTGTTCAAAATAAGTTTACTGATTCCAAATGTACGAGTTTTAGCCTTCCGATAAAAAACAAGATGCTTAGGAATAGGTTGTAACGTATTTTCCGTCAAGACATGTAGATAATGTTATTCGAAACATTTATAGAATTCTCAGTATTCCTGAATGCTAAATTGAATTAAGCTTGTGATTTTTGATGAGTGTGAACCCGAGTTTCATTTTACTTGAAGCACCAACATTACCAAATGTATTCTTACCATATTTTAGGCCACTCACATCACTTCTTTGATACAACTACTTTATAAAACACCTCGACTGAGCTGATGTTAGATCAGTGTGATTGTCTGTTCGGCGTAAACTGTTTAATCAAGTACACAGACTTTGACAGTGTGATTGCTCTAGATTCTCTGGCCACCATTTTACAGAACCTAACACATCATACATTTTTAGAGCGGTCTAAATCGTTTCTGGTACTTACAAATCACTAATTCCTGTAGCTTTCTACTTGTACTATGCAGCAGACCAGAATAGTAAAAGACACAACAAAATATACCAATGTGTGAGCCCGAGTATTATTCTACTCAAAGCATCAACATTGCAAACTTATGGTTACCATATTTCAGGCCACTGGCAGCATTTCCATCAAGTTAAAATAAATTATACTAAGAACGAAACAAATGAAAGAAATCTGTTTATGTCGTTTAATGCTTTAATACGATACCCGTTTGTGTGCTACAAAAATAAAAATCAATAGTCAATTAAATATTATAAAATATCTAATTAAATCAGTTTAAGCAGAGATTGACAATTATTTTTTGGGCGATATTTGAATAAAATTCTACTGATTTTCACACAACGTCGCGAGGGAAATGTATTTTCTGCCCCAAGGGCACAAAGTTTTGTGGCTTCGAATATCCTCGTAAAATATTAGCATCTCGCTAGTTAAAAATATCGTTTTCATTGCCCCTTAAATTCCCCAGAAACCTATTGATAATATGTTCTTATAAAGAATGTGTTATATCAAAGAAGTAGAAAAGATACAGCATAGCATGCGTTATCTTCATTTTATAACCTCGAATATGTAAACGGACCCCGGGTGTTTTTGTTCCTGTATATCTCACTTATTTAAGGTCAAAATCTCACACAGATAATATTTATCATATTGTTGACATAAGACACATCATGATGACAAAAAAATTTATTGACTTTTTGCCATTTGAATTTTCGAAATAATGAGCAATTAAATATGTAGACGACACCTAATAGAAATTAAATTCACATTCATTTATATCAAGCATTATTTCGAGTACTTATGATTTATAGAGGTGTTCAAGTATTTATGATACTTGTGGAGATTATTTTTTTGGCCAGCTGTATGTATACAGCGTGCATTGTGAGGTCAAAAGTCTTGACTTTTCGCAATTAAACATCGTCGATTTGTTATGTTCATAAATTCATTTTGTAATCTAGTTTCTTCATGAATTGAGTAAGCAACAAAAATAAAAAAAATATGTAGCACTTAAATAGAATCAAAAAATTGAATTTTTCATCAATGTGAATGTATGTAAACTGTTTAGAGCTTTAGAATCAAATAAATCAAGCATATTCTCAATATGTTAAATAAATCAAAATTATCTTATATGTTATATAAACACAATTACAAGCCACACTTTAAAAGAGATAAAAATAACATGTTGGACAAAATTAATCCTGTCTGAATGAACACACTTTATTTTGGATATAAGAATGTTATCAATATCTATTCGAAATTTTCTCTTTAGAGACATTAATTACAATAGTAACACCAAAATTTTCAATAAAGTATTTATTACAATATTTTCATGTTAATTTTACAAATTAGAGTTTTAATTATATTTTTCTATTTTTTGAAAAGAATAAAAAAATAATTCGCGATATTAAAACAAACAAGTTCAATCATGCATAAAACATTGATTATGAAACACTTTTCCACTGAAAGGAAATTTTATTTAAACATATCTAAAATGTGATGCATTCAGCGTTGACATTTTAAAAATTAGCCCAGTACTACTACATGAAAACTTTATCTCGAAGACCGAAACTTTATCGCAAAAGGCAATGCTAGTTGCACAAAATTAATTTTATTCAAAAGACGTCATCGAAATATAAATCGTCAGACTCTCTATGTAAAATCAATGCATGTTTCATTCATGTCACTTATATTCCACACTCCAGAACTAAATAATTTTGCGTGAAAAAAATCAACAAAACTTATACAACTCATCTTACAATCGTTTGATCTGTTTACATTTTGTATTCAATAAGTTAACCTTAAAATTAGACTTTGTTGTAGGAATAAAGAAAGTTTAGGGATCATTTAAAATACAAAATATTGTAATTGCGTTGACACAGAATTTAAATACACAGATAATATGCAAAAAAGCACTTTTATTACGGACGCAACGCTAAATATAAATTTAAACGATCTTTAAACATTTACGCTATGCACTGCGGAATAAAATGGAAGCCATCTTTTATTTTGCTGAGTCACGTGCTAACTTCATATATCGGTCCAAATAATATGGATGTAGTTATTACTTCAATATTTCTTTAAAAAACTACTTAACATATTGTACTGATATTTTTTACACATTTCATGTGATAAATTAAATATTTTCTAAATTTCTCTAAGCGAAGTATGAATTTTAACTCCATTTAAAAAATGTTTGAAAAATTAAGTCAAATTAAGATTCAATGTATTTCATTTTAAATCGGTAAATTCCAAAAATAATTGGGTGATATTACTTATTAAATACATTACTTATTAAAATAAATATTTTTTTAATTTTAAAAATTAACTTTTATTAAACACCAATTATGAGCATAATGAAAAGTACATAAGAGCTTACTACAAATTTTATTCTAGGAGGAACGGTGATCGTGTGAGACCCTATGATATTTAAATTATTCAAAAAGCTTCTAATTTAGACCTATTATTATTAGAAACGGCGCATATACTGGTCCTTTTGACACTGGTTTCTTGAGCCGCATATTCAGAACTCGATGGAATGACTCTGCACATTTTTAAACGCATCACACATTGCACTTTCTAACTGCTCTGAGTAACACAATTTCATCTGCTATTGCTCATCATATTTCTTTCTATCAAGAAAGATATTCTCTCTCATTGATATTATCAGGATCTCATTTTACAATAATCTGCTCTGTCGTTTATCGGTTCTAGTAATCATCTGTTTTTTATCTCCAAAAGTAACTGACTTCACTTGCTGATTCATTCCTGCTAATATCAGCCTCTTTTGGCCTCGAATGAAGAGGCCACTTATTTCCATTAGAAATTTCTAAGTGTGATTTTACATCGTCTCTTCATTAATTGCTGTGAATCCAATGCAAATCATTGTAAGTCCTAGACGTAAGTATTCTTTATGCCCGAAGTTACTCTTGTAATTTGGATAACATATATTTATTGGGGTCATAACTTTCTGGACCAAAACTGTCGAAATGGGCGTCACTTGTCTGCTCATTTTATTCGATAGCAAATACCAAAATCTTAAAATATTGTGTATTGCTCTCATAATAAAGTCAATTAATGTATATTGACTTTTCATTTTATATATATTTTAATAAATAAAAATGAATGTAATGCTTTATAAGACTGTAAAATGTATCATATTTAAAAACTTGAAGATGTTTTGTGAAAATAGTCAAAATTATAAGACCTAAATATTCCTATTGCTACCAATTAATTGTGCTTGTTAGATATAATAAGGGTAATAAGTGCCATGGCTGCGTTGCTAACAAGAAGTGTTTTTGTGACATTTAATATTTTTGATACATATTAAAAATTAAAGAAAACGGTAAAACTCGAGTTGAACACCATTCTGTGCAAATGAAAACGTAATATTTTATTTGTGCTTAAATATGTTGCTGAAGTTTTACTTACCATGTATTTATTTCAAGTTAAAATAAGCAGAATATTCTATTAAACAGGATCGATCTAAGAAAAATCACACAAAATAAATATATTATGTTGTAGAGAAAGTTATGTGATGGAAACTGAATATTAATTATTATTTTTTTGTCAAAATCGAATTATTTTTCCTTATCAAAACCTAAAAAAGTTGCATCTACAAATATTGCAATTTATTTGTTTAAGTTAGCAATTTAATCATTTTGATCTCCTTGCCATCTATAGAAATGTGTACTAAATAATTTTTCCGTATAGCTAATATATGGATCTGATGTCATTCAATACTATTAAAACTACTATGTAAACTGAAAATCAGTTTCATTTTACTTTACCATATTTCATAATAAAGTTTATTTCCATTTAAAGAGAAATTTCATTTATCTTGGGACATTAAGGTAATGTCCCTAACACTATACATTTTTTATTCCATTAAATTTCCCGTATAATATATAAAGTATGTTATATATTTCCAAAAACGAATAAATATTTTATGATTAAATATGTAAATGCATTTCTGAGAAAAAATTTCTACATAGCCTCTTGTAAAATGTTGTTTTATTTACAAGGCCCACTTTAAAAAGAAATTAAATTTATCCATTGCCTGACTTTTAAGTCACGTTCTTTACACTATGCATTTTTATTCTGAGAAGTTACACAGATAATAGAGGAAATATGTCGTATTTTTAAAAAAAATAAATAAAGATTTTTTTATTTAACATACAAATACATATCATAGACAAAAGCTCAACGCAGCTCATCGTAGACATTTTTAATCAAGGAAATATGCTCTAAAACTGAATTTAATTTATCTATTGACTTGTAGGCAATACTCCTTGACTTGTAGGTAATAATATACACTTTATGTCTAACACATTTTCCCAATGGTATATGAAATATTGATATGCCGTAAAAAAACTATGAAGACTTTGTTTTTATTGAATGTTCGAATTAATCTCTTTGAAGCTCTATATAACTTATTATAGATGCATTTTAATCAAAAATATTATTTTTAAAAAATGTATATTATTCTTTCACTTTCATGTGATGTTGATTACACTATAAGTTTCAGTGTAATGCATTTCTCAGATAAAATATAAAATATGCCATATGTCTTGAAATATTAATATAGATGTTTTTATTAAATTGCAAACCAATGGATTTCTTGGATTAACATTCTACATGTTTGATAGTAAGAACTTTTTTACAGCAAACTTCGTGTGTAGAAATATAAAATTTTCCAAGCTATAACTATGTAATTTTCGTAAATCCGAAACTATTTTGTATGCTTACATAGGAAAAATTGTGTTACTTAATTAAGAATTTAGACAAGTACGGTGAGTTAGAAAAGAAATCCGACCACCGCCCTTCTTCCTGGTCGTACAGTAAGTCAAATGCATCATTAGATCCAATCATTTACTATAAATATATTTGCTTGTAATTTGCATGAAGGTGCGTATTCATATTAAACTTCGAATCAACTTGATTTGTTTTAAAAAGACAACACCCACTTTTTATAACGTATTCAAATTTACCAGGTCAACCCGAATTTGTAAAAAAAATTATATATTTTACTGAAGCCATTGGGGAGATATGGTTACTTAAAATGTAACTTCGTAATGTTAAATTCAGTTATTTATTATATTTTATGAAATAATTAGTCTATTAAACTAATTCATATTTCTTCATATTCTAGACAAATGCATATTCTTTTTTTACTTTCCATGCAATACATGGTAATGTATAGGGAAAGTATTGGAATCATGCCGAAAATCGCAACTCGAATTTTCGACAGATCTGCGAGTTTCGAGACCTTTAGAATACGATAAAACCATTTTTAGCGTGACATCTGGGTGTGTGCGTGTGTGTCTGTCTGTCTGTCTATCTGTGTGTCTGTCTGTGTGTCTGTCTGTCTGTTTGGACGTCTGTGTGTCTGTCTGTCTATCTGTCTGTGTGTCTGTCTGTGTGTCTGTGCAATGTATGTATCCACTCTAACTCAAAAACTAATGGACCGAATTTCATGAAATTTGGTAGGTAAGTCACTTGGATGTGACCCTGGTGCTGATTAGTCTTTAGTACAATTCGTGAAAACAGAACTCGCCTTTTTGGCGAAATGGCCGGTAAAAATTTTATTTTTCCGCTCTAGCTAAAATACTAATTTACCAAATTTCACAAAATTTCGTAGATAAGTTACTTGTTAGATACTCTGGTGCTGATTAGAATTTGTTGCGATTCGGAAAAGAAGAACCTGCCTTTTTTACGAAATGGACCCCAAAAGTTCATGTATCCGCCCTAGCTAAAATACTAATTGACCAAATTTCACAATATTTGGTAGATAAGTTACTTGTGGGACACTGGTGCTGATTCGATTTTGGTACGATTCGGAAAATAACAACCTGCCTTTTTTTACGAAATGACCCTCAAAAATCGTCAAAATCTAAAAAAATAAAAGAAAAAACTACGTATGCTGAAATGTATCAATTAAATTCTTGTTTCATACGCAATTTTTGACGAGGAAAGGAATATAATACACTCCATTATACTTTAGGACTAACCGTTCCCAAGATATTTGAGATTTCTTGCATTTTTGTTATGCTGCTTTCGGGAAAATGTCCAATTACCAAATAAAAACAAAAATTGAATTAAAAATGCAAATTTAGTTTTATTTGGTGCAATTAACTCAATCTAATGAATTATTAAAGAAATAAAGAAAATATGAATTTAAGTCTGCAGGGAAAGTTATGTGCTGCCCACATCAGATTTTTTATCTTGAAATAGTTCTTAATATAAAATATTAATTACGAAATTCATATTTGAAAAAAAATATTAATAAAAGCGTATGCAAATTTTGATGACAATAAATTCAGTGATGCCTGAAACCTTGGTGTGCAAAATATTATTCCGTTCATTTCAGGACAATATAGATAAGTGAAATGCAGAGCTATATTCGAAGCTATGTTAGCTTGAAGCGTTTTCGGAGATCATCCATCAATTGTCGATGTAACTGTTCGGAAGTAAAATTTCAAAATTCCAGTGCGGTGAATGTTTAATCTCTGGGCATAGGGGAAACAAGTGGTAAGACCTCGTTTGTTTTAAGAAAAATACATAATTCAAAATGTAATGACATATTGAACGTCTATTCAGCTTAGATCCATGCCTGCAAATCGGTTTGCCATACATAACTTTACATATAAAATATTATACTGGATTTTTTATATAAAATAAACTTCATTTCAAATTTCATTCAGAAGTTACAATCAGCAACAATATATCTTGAAATTTTAAGCTAATCTAAGCGCATATATTCCTTCAATGCCAGAATGCCCTTGAAAAATACGTAGGTAAATAATAAATTTGCATAGTTAGGACTTTGCATGGTTAATTGCACAACATATTTGGGTAATTTCACTGAACCATTAAATTAATATGAACTCAGAAACTTAAAACTAAGAAGATTTAATATGAACATTGAACAAAGAATATATATATATATATATATATATATACACTCACGGACAATGGAAGTTGCGCACCAAGAAGAAAATATGGTACAACTGCGACATGATGTAAATAACTAGAGGGCGGGCTGGTATGCAAATTATTCCAGTATGGCGTGATTGCCCTTGACTGTAAACCCGTGAGTGTCTCTGCAAGCTTGAACCAGCGGCCTTATAAACCAGCGTTTAGTCGACGCCCCATTAATGCGAGAAGCTTCGGTTACCGCAAGCATGAGTACGGAGTGAAAATTACATTTTCTTATAGCTTACAACATCTATGGATCATATATCAGCCAACAAATATTTTTCTCATCCACAGTTTATTTCCAAAATCATAATATCCCCTAATTGTTTCGAGCAAGGTGGTATTGAGTTTCTATGTATATATTAAAAATCATTTTAAGTTTTCTTTTTCAGTTATGTTGTCAATGAATTATGTGAATTTAAAGCAAAGAATGTGGCAAGCACAAAAAAAAGGGAACGAATGTGTCATTGTCGTTTAATGTTGCGATTTGTATTTGTGTGCTAAGAAACCAAAAACCTGTTACCAAAGACACGTAATTCTAACTAAATATTGAACATAAGTTTTGGGACGATTTAAATAAAATGGTAAGGATTTTTACCCAAATCCATTAGAAAAAGTAATTGTAGCTCCCGATCGTCTTACATATTTGGCTTTATTAAGCATCTATATATACTTACTGCCAGGTGTTTGTCTGTCTGTCTGTTCGTCTGCCATGCTTATTTAGGCACATCCCAAATAGATAGAGACTTGCAATCTCGTACTCGGGTCGATCGCTCGAAAAAAAAACCCCTGGAAAAATCGAATTTTACTAAAATTTTCTGTTAAGGGGTGCTGTACACCCAAACGTACGAAAAGTGAAATGATAGAAAAGCATGCTTTACTGTGAGATAGAGACTGCAAATTCGGTGTATGGGTAAATTGCTCGAAAGGAAGAAAATGTGCAATTTCAGTTTTACAATACTTGCTACTTTAGGGGGTGTTGCACACCAAAATGTTCGATTTACGAGTAAATGAGAATCGCCCCCTTTAAAATTTGATTGAGGCTTAAAAGTTGGTATGCGGACTGATCATTTGATGTAAACACCCCAAAAGAATAGATTTTTTTTAATGTACATTTAAGGGAGTCACTACAGAAAAACGTGAAAAAGGTTAAATGATTAAATAACATGCTTCGAGATGAGATAGAAACATCAAATTTGGTGTACGGGTTCGAAAGGAAGAAAGTGTGCTAGTTTAGTTTTCTGATATTTTCTACTTTAGGGGTTCGGCACACCAAAATATTCAAATTTCCGAATAAATGAGAAACGCTTTCTTCAAAATGTGATAGAAGCTTGAAATTCGGTACATGGATAAATCATTTAATACAACACCCAAAGCGGAAAGGTTTTTCAAAAACTTTCACTTGACTTACTTCAAACCAAATTTTTCTAAAGGTGAAATGATAGAAAAATATACTTCACGATCAGGTATAGATTATAAATTCTGTATGATGGTGGATATTTTGAAAGCAAGACAGTATGCAATTTTAGTTTTCCAATATTTAAGTCTTGAGGGGGTGCCACACACCAAAATTTTTTATTTACAGAATAAATAAATAACGCTCTATGTTAAATTATATATAGATTTGGAATTTTATAGTAACTCAATTGTAAGATTAAAGAAAATCGAGTTTTCAAAAGTGTTCTATAGTGAAGGATGTTCCTACAAAAACTTTCGACAGGTGAAATGAGAGATAAAGACTTGAAATTTGATGCACGGGTCAAACAATCGATAAAACCTCAGGAAAATTTAATTTTCAAAAATGTTCATTTAGGTGCTCGAAACAAAAACGTGTGAAATGATAGTAAAACGGATTTTGTAATGAGATAAGGACTTTAAATTTGGTGCAAAGATAGATCGTTAGATAGGAATAAAATCTATAATTTCAGCTTCCTAATTTTTGTTAATTTAGGGATGCTGCACACTCAAATGTTTAATTGGCTGAATAAATGAGAAATGCCCAGTCTCAAGTGAGATATATATTTAAAATTTAATTTCACAAGTGAACTGTTAGAAGAGAAGCACTTAAAAATTCGAAAAATTCAAACATTCAGGTATTCGAGGGCTGTTTAGTTTGAGACCGAAGAATTTCAACGGGTATTTAACTGATAATTTAATATTGTAGTAATTCTGATTCAATGCCATGTACATTGCTACTAATATTCACGGGATTTGGATCCCTCAAGCGTTTTGATAAAATGTTTTTCAAAAGAATGTGCAATATAAGCTAAATGGAAAAGACATAACAAAAGAGTATGCGTGGTCTTTATTTTATTTTCTTAATTAAATAGGAGGACCCTAAATATTTTTTCCTTTTATATCTCTTGTATTTATGGTCGGAAATGTACACAAATTAATATTTAGAGTAATCTGGACATGAGAAATATTATGATGACACGAAAATTGGATATCGCAGTTTTAATTTTCAAAAACAATAGGCAACTAAATATGAAGACGACTCCTTATGCAAATCAGGGAACCACAATAGAAACTATTCCGAGTCTAATAGCACTTTTGGTGCAACTGTATGATCCAGGAAGCTGAAACGAGCGGTATTCAGAATTATTATTTTTTATTAACTGTGCATTATAAATGTTGATGTTTCCATATAATTTTCTATGCATAATTTTTACATATTCCAAACACATATATTCCTTTCCTTTAACAGTATATAAACCCGACCGAAACGACTCAGATTTGGAGTCCACACCATTCTAAATTCGAAAATACAAAACTGCAAACTATTTTATATTTCTACAAATCGTGGGTTAAGTGACTTGGAAATGTAGCTCCAAATACCAAAATTGTAAAAAGATCAGAAAATTTTCGGACCCACTACATTTTATGGCCATGGAATAAAATAGAATGAAGATGGGTTCCATTATTCTGCTTTTGTTCGAATCGAAAGAGAATCTAAGAATGATTGATGGCTGTTCAAAATAAGTGGACTGACTTAAAAAATTAAGAGTTTTGGTCATCCGATAAAGAACAAAATATATGGAATCAGGTTGTAACTGACATATTTTTCATCAAGACAGATAAATAAGGTTATACGATACATTTATATAATTATCTTAATAAATTGAAAGAAGTTGTGTGATTTCCGATTAATGTGAGCCTGAGCAGCATTCTACTCGAAGCACCAGTGTTGCCGTATTTTAGGCCACTAGCTGTACTTATTTGATATAGCTGCTTTATAAAGTACCTCAATATTGTAAGATCTGTTTGACTGCCTCTTCGCCGTGCACCGATCAAGAACGTGCATAGACTTTAACAGTGCGGTTACCCCAGTCTCTTTGACCATATTATACCACCATTTTATTGTTCGTACACTAACAGAATCTTCCAAATCAAAACTCTTTAGACGTGACTTAATCGTGTCTGGTACTTACAAATCACTAATTCCTGTAGCTTTTTACTTGTTATACTGTACAGCAGACCAGAAAACAAAAGACACAACCAAATATACTAATGTATTTTCAGGACGCAGATTAAACTAAGTATAACATGCCACTATTTCATCGTTTATAAAATTGTTGTATATCGTTCTAGTAAATTATTTGAACGGTAGGAACTACAACAGCACTACAAGGAACTACAACAGCAAAGAAAGCAATCACGAGTTTGCGATCGACAGTGCCTCTTTGGACTGCCCTCTCTCTCCTTGATTGTACCTGACTTTCATTCTCGTTTTTTAACAATAATAATTAACTATTTACAAATAATTTATATTTTTATAGAACGGTGCGCCTACGCCATTTGCGCCAAACTTTGTCAAATGTAGTACCGTGATACAAATTGCGTTAATTTTCGTGGGGTATTTTGTTTTCTTACATACTTTGCCCCAATCTCGAAAATCAATAGAGGAAGGAAAATATTTAAAAAACAGGCAAATATTAAAAATTATCGCAAACTTTCCTCAATCCCTACTTTTGTAATGGACCATGGGCACCTCCCTGTACGTTATGTAATATTTTCTAGTTACAAAATTTGCGATTATTTCTGCAAAATTTGCCTCAATCAGTATGGGGAGCTGCCAAAATATGGCAGATACCGTTTAAATGCTTATATTATTCACATCTGTGATGCTCAAATTTGCACAATTCCAATTCATATTCCCGTTCATTTCTAAGAGTTCAAAAGTATCAATGTCCGTCTATCTTCTAATGATTTACTAACAGACCAATAGAACTGTTATATGTTTATAGTGCGAGTGATAATGGACAAATATTTTACTAAACCAAATTATTTTTCTCTAAATATATTCATCGCCGAGAGTACACAATTATATTCCTCCATTCCAATCCACTCCTTCATTATTGCATATTAGTTTGAGAAAATTAGCTTATTTTCATATTTTGGTTTATTATTTAGTTTTTAAATTATTTTTGCATAAAAAGTGTCATTGCGCAATGCCGTTTGCAATATCTTGCGTTGCCGTGAGTGCACAACTAAGAATATTTTTCATCCATTTCCACCGCCTCATTACTGAGCTTTAGATATACTACATTTGCTGATTTTCATATTCTGGTTAACTATTAAGATTCATTTTCAAATTATTTTTGCATAAATAGTGCGATTGCGCAATTCAATTTGTATTCTCATGCTTTGGCAAAGCTTCACAAGTATATCTTTTCATGCACACCCATCCTTTAAGGTCTACTTATTGCACAAGATATTGATTACACTGGCTTATTTTTATATATTAGTCAATTATTTCAAAACATTCCGTATAATTTAAAAAGTATTATAAATTGTACCAGTTTGAAATGAGATAATTATCATAGTTAACATTTCAATATAGTTAACACTACTGTGAAACTAAAGGTATTTTTCTCAGTTTTAAAGAATTCCAATTTTAAAGCGCTAAAATTGTTTTTACTATATACTATTATTCTAAGGTATATTTCTAATTGTTATTGCTGTAAACAATAATTGAAATAGTGGAGTAATAAATTGATAAACAATTAATATATCTTGAAAATGTATTTATTCTTGTGATAGAAAAGTAAATTGTACTTTGACAATCATTTTTGGAGAAAATTTTCAATATTTTTTTAAACTTCAACTTTTTTCCTACCTTGAAAATTAATTCCATTAAGAACAGCTTTTTTTTGCTTCTTAGGTTAGTAGATACGTAAGTATTTTTCAGAATGTGTAAAATGTAATGTAGCAGCTCCTTTCGAGAGAATTGAACTCAACCGTTTGGGATAACCACAACAGACTTTGGACAATAACTAATATATCCTAATATATATAGTAATGGACTATTTCATAAAGTGACCAGAAGCTTATGCAATTCCTGACCAAGAGTCTACAACCATCTACGCAGTTCTAATCCGACACGATTCCAATACTTTCCCAACCCATTACCATGTAGTGTTCTGGAAATTGAAAATGTGAAAATAATATTGTCATACCATTACATTGCTTTCATAAGCAACTTAAATATAACAAGCAGTAGAGGAAAATAGCATACTGAATAAGATGTTGTTGAAGATTGAAGAAAACACGAGTAAAACAGATACAGGTAGTGCAGGGTCCAACCAAAATAGGGGAATATTTAAATAACTAATTGTCTTTTTATTAACTTATTTAAAACCCTAATGTTATTGTAATTTCAAGTGTAAACAGCAAGCTTTAAACCAAAATTTCAAAAACATATATTCACGGTCCATTGGGATGGTTAAAGTTTCTGATTTTTAGTGTTTTAAAGTTTATTTTCTTAAAGTTAACATTCCGTTTTGTGAATTTATTGGTGTCCTTCCAAAATCATACATATGTCTTCTTCTTTTATATTTATCTTTTAAAGCTTAAGCTGCATATATGCACGCAAAAATAAATAAAAAGTAAGTTAAAGTATTTTGATTATTTTCTACTTAATATCACTTATTTCAAAATTTATTTATTACTTTCCTTATATACATAATGTATAAGGAAAGTATTGTGGCGGGGTCGAAAAATTTTGAAAAAATCGTCAAAAAATCAAAACCGCTAATAAAGTGACGCCAATAGACATTTCTTATGTAATACTTCATTAGAAAACGATTGACATAAATTTTAGAGCGCTAATATGAACCGTTCTCGAGATACTGTACATTTTTTAAAAAAATTATCAAAAAGTCATATAAAATAAAAAAGAAATATTTCCTATTGAGAAACATGTTCACTTTTCATATGTAATACCATGCGATAAATTGGGTGACATCATTCTCGTGGATCTAGCTCGTTCCATTCATGAAAAAAGATACTTTGAGTAATACTTTTGTATTTGAACGCCAATAGTCATTTATCTGCTGTAAGAATAACTTATTTCTTAGTCCATAACGCTTGGCGAGATTTTGGCGACGAATTTGGAAGAATGTCGCCAACTTGGCGACTTTTTGAAATGTTGCCAAATAAACGAAAATCTCGGCAAATGGATAAAAATGACGCTAAATCAATGAAAATGTCGACTAATTGTCGAAAATTAAATATCATGGAACGAATATTAGTATCTACTATAAGAAAAACCTATTTTTTTACTGTAAAAGTAGTAAATTCATTACATTATATAAGGAAAGTCATGTGTTGCCCACATCAGATTTTTGTTATGAGAAAATCATGTCAAGTGAAAATGCACTATTTGATATTTATTAAAGGACAACAACCACTACAAAAAGTCGGGGAATTGTGTTTTCTGAAATGTGCATGAATTCTGGGCAGTAAATAGCACAAACAAATGCATTTTCTGATTTACTTTTCTTTTGTAATTTAAAGTACATGCAAACGCTCATTGCCGTAGTATCAACTTTATCAGACACTTAACTTATATTTTGCCTGCTCTGTAATGTGACATGAAGAACACATAGTTGAGCAACATACCTTCTTTCTAACAAAGTTTCGGCTAGTTATCGAACTTAACTTCACTTTAAATTGTAATAGTTTTATTTGAAATTGTATATAGGCCTACGTTTAATTTAGATTAACGACTATGGATGTATTCGCAACTATAAGATAAACTAAACAATTAATTTTTTCGGTAACGACGATAGTTTATTAATTGTATGAATAAAGTGTTGAAATGATAGCAATAATTGATTTAATCCGAATTGTTCTTATTTTGCAACAAAATAATAAAATAACTACAAGGGATGTATGTAAGATTGAGCGCAGATTTGAAATTGAAAGGATAACGACCACGTAGGGTATTAACCTGGGTAAAAATAGTAATAGCAGGAGACTGACTGGAAGTAAAAATAGCAGGAAGTGGTCAGTCAGATTGTCGTTTACCCTCCAATCGGACATTAGAGGGTGGAGTATGCAGAGTCCAATTCGACAATAAGATTTTTAAATTTCGTCCCAGTAGCTCAACGGTAGAGCGTCGGCCGGCCAGTTAGGAGATTCAGGGTGCGATTCTGGTTGGGACAGCAAGGTTCTTTACAGACGTATATAAATTTTTATTATAATTCGAGGTTTTATTAGGGTCAAATTTCCTTTGAAAAACTTGTTATGTTTTTCTAACATTTTATTTTTCAGATATTCAAATATCATTCGTTCTCCAAATAAATCCTTTCATTTTCATAAAAATCTAAAACAATTTTGGCAACAAACATTTATATAGATTTTTTCTGTTTTATTTTAGAATATTCAATTTATCCGAAATCCATGAGGTAGAACTTCCTTGGAATAGATTAAAGTCGTAGTTCTTTTTCTTTCGAGTTAAATTGAATTTCGCCTACAATCTGTGTGACAACATAACAAGTTCATTAATTCTTTGTTTTGGGGAAGAATTGCATTTGGAAACGAATTTATTTGTCAGACTATTTCGTTGTTTGTGAAGTAGGTGTGTTGTTTTTACGTCACGCATTTAAACTAAATCGTTCAGAGGACATATTTCTAATTTGGTGCACCCATTCGCAATCATTTGAAAAAAAATATGTAACGTTGGGCAAATATAACTTTCACTACGTTAAAAGTTGGTGTTTCCTCCTATCATTAGTTATATTTCTTGAGACACGCTTTAATCATTTTATCGCTCTAAATATTATATAAAAAAATGTTTATTTGAAATACTAATACTACACAATTTGCATAAATTTCAAATTTTATTTTTAGATTTGTTGCATTTTGAATAAATTAAAATGAAAGTGATTCAAATTAAATAATCTAAAAATAAAATACTTCGTTTGTAACAACATGATTAGTTTATTAAGCGCGTTAATCTGTTTCAAAGACAAAAATGAGCATTTTCCACAAAGATAAAAAATTTAATCAAAGATAATCAAGTTCACGAAAGTACATTATTTAAGAGGCTTGAAGTTCAAGTCATTCTTTCAAGTTTTTAGAAAGGCATCACTCGTTAAAATTTGATTAAAAAAATCGTGGGTTATATAAATTAATACGTATCCTATTGGGAGGTTTTATATGGCGAGGATAAAATAAATAAACAGAATGAGGCATCTTTTATTGATCATTTTACAAATACATATATATTTTTTAATACGATTATACTAAAAACATATATGTTTCTAATAACTTTTAAAATCTTCTCATTGATTTCTGAACAACAATGTAACATATAAAACTATTTTTCTACTGTGAGTCACAACTCAATATTTTTAATTGTCTCCAGATTTCGTGTGCCTGAATTTGTTATAAAATAGTATGAAATTAGACAGTGCCGCATTATATTTTTCAAATTAGGTCTTCTGAGGTAATGATGCCACCTTAACATTCCATCAATTTTATGGGCGAATTTTAGATTTATTTCGTAAACAAATATACAATTTGCTAGAAAATCTTATTGCTTACATATGCAAGTCAAAACATTTCAATGGATATTAAACCTTCAAGTATTCCGCCAAAATCAGTCAAATGTTGTAATTTAGCCTTATTACGTAAGCATATTTAATAATAACGCCAACACTGAAATGGTAATAAAGTCATGCAAATAAATTTAAAATAAAGTGGGATATTGGAATGTAAAAGTTACAGTACTATAAATATAGATTTCTTTTCCTGCCAGTAAATATCAGATTGCAATTTGAAAGAATATTTTACTAAACCTTAATTGGACGAATCAATAGACTAGATATTTACGCAAACCAAAATTCTGAAAGTAATATTGCACTGTTCTTGCCTGAATTAGATATGGTTGTTCTTTCATTCCAATAGGCATTTAATGTTCTGTCGGAAATTGTGTATTCTCTTACTGCAGCTTGGACCGGCATATTGTTTCTTAGGATTGCTTTACTGACTCTTTGAGAACCAGTTCCGGTCATGAACTACATAATCTTTGTTTATTGGGCTCTTAGTATCGTGAATGATAACACAAAATTTGTTTAAACCATTAATCATGAAAAAAAAAAATCAATAATTCATAGCATTGAGAAAGCAGCACAATTACTAGGTGGCGTTATTATCCCGGTTTACTTATTACACATCACATTTTAAACTACGAGTTACTTCGTTAGCACATTCAGAATACCTCACTGCATTTTGAAAATGCATGAAATACACTACAAGCCCATGTACTGCACTGAGATCTCACTAATAAATGTATATTCCTCACATAATAGAATGTTTTAAAATATTAGATCAGATGTCGAAACAACTTTACTCTTTACTATGATGGTGGCTTCAAGAAAGTAAAAATTTCTGGTATTATTTTGTGATTCAGTGAACTGGAAAGTCAGCGGTGCAGGACCAGCACTGACATTTATCAGATTACTTAAGGAACTACAGCACTTGGTGTGAATATTAGTACTTGGCGTTAATAAATAATTTGGCATCACGTTTGATGTTATAATAGCAAAAATTAAGCACACATCCACAACAGAAGGTCTTTATTTTACTTCCTATAAGGCATACAATTGTTTTTTTTAAAACGGGCCAGAGCGCTTTCGAGCTCTTCATCAGTGGCTACATCGAAATGAAATTTGAATCGTTCATATATAGACCAGATATAGCGATAAAATTTGCATAAATACAATTTACAAATGAATCCACGATTAGGCAAGGATAAACCGAAAACTTACTTCCTATAAGACGTACAAAATTATTTTAGAAAAGAGCCAAATCGCTTTCGAGCATAAGTATGCTCTTCATCAGTACTTGGCGTTATTTACCCGTGATACCTTATTTTGTCAGACTCTTCCTATGTCTACACATAAACAGTTCTGCAGATTATAAATTCGTTCTTGATATATCGTGTCGGCACCTCACAAAGCATACCTTCAAGACGTACACACATACATCATATATACACAACACAATACAGATACACAGGACACACTCACAAAACATACACATACAGAGCACATGCAACACACACACATAACGTACAAACACAGCAAATATATAGAAAGAGAATCAATGAAAAAAATTGACATATTTCTAAAATCGTTTGAATAAAATAAATAGGTTTTAAAGCAACAATATCTATATTTTCTTAATTGCATGAATTGCTGACTGGTACGTATGAAAAGCTCGTGCATGCCCCTAGTTGTTCTGAATCTACAGCTTTCGTTCAAAGTACTCCTTAGGTTCATAAAAAGATCAGTAGAACAACAAAATATTCCAATACAAGCCAATCAGATAGCTACAATCATCTACAGAAGGCATTTTTCTTGTTAACTCTATTATATAAGAAATATATAATTTTTGCTTTCTAAAGTACAGTTGGATTTCTGTTTCCTACAAGACAGCTATTTCCATACGCTTTACTGTACTACATCATGAGAAACTAAAAACATTATATACACCTATTAAACTGTATTCAACAAAACCAATCATATCATCCTTGGAAAGGAAAACTTTGCATAATGGATTTTTACCTCTAGAAAAATTCCAAAATTTTCTGATTCCATTCTCGAGATAAGTAAATTGAAACTTCTTTCCACACAATTTCGTTCTCGGCGTCGGAAACGAATTTCGAAATGATAGATGACAGTTCGATAAATAAAAATATTGATTTCATATTAAACAGTTCGCAATCTGTTCCATAAGTAGAAAGTCTCCCCGGGTATAAATTTGTCATTTTCCAGTTCACAGAGGATTTTCAAAACATTTTGACGCTTGAATTGAAATGTAAGAGAATGTGACATTTGGACATCATTTTAAGATTTATGTTAGCATCGAATGCTTTTGCTTTGTTAATTCATTTTGTCATACTATGAAAATGGAATAATATTTCCCGGAACATTTTCTAATTCATAATTTTAGCAGAATTGCATGATTTTAGACCAACTCCGTTCAGTCTATGTCTCCTTTAAGTCTGGCAACGTTATCGATTAGTTCAGTTTCCTACTATACAGAATCCACTTTGACGATAAGAGCTTGCAATATCGTCTCAGTAGCTCAAAGGTAGACACTCGGCTGGCCAGTTCGGAAATGCAGGGTAAGATTTCCGGTTGAGGCAACAAGGCTTTTTAAAATGGTGCCCGAACAAATTAACCATGTAGGTTAGTGCAAAAATATCGGTGTCCTGAAAGGGACCTTAGTACGACTAGCACCGATTCAGTTGACTCTGGAAGAGTGATCACAGATTTCAAATTAAGAGGATAGCGACCACGCAGGATACTAACTTGGGTAAAAATAGTAGTAGCAGGAGGCTTACCTGAGGTAAAAAGAGCATGAGATGATCAGTCAGATTATCAGTTGCTCGCCAATCTGACATTAGAAGGAGGAGAATGCAGAGTCCACTTCGACGACATGAGTTTGCAATTTCGTCCCAGTAGCTCAACGGTAGAGCGTCGGCTGTCCAGTTAGGAGATACAGGATTAGATTCCCGATTGAGACTGCAATGCTCTTTACAACTGTCATTTTTTACATATAAAAGTTGTTTTCTCTAGGAGTTATAAAGTGTTCTATTGGTATTGAATATTTTGACTTCATACTGTTTATTTCATGCATATATCTGCTCCTTTCAACACAGGAGTTACGCAGAGTGGATGGTATCGGGACTGAAAGTTTTGACTCCATATTGCTCATTTCATCATACAAAGACTATTTTTCGTGGAAACTAGAGTGAGTGAATTCTATAGGGAGTGCATATTTTGCCTTCATGCTATTCATTCCATGCATGTTAAAGCTGTTTTCACCGGGAGCTACAAGGAGTGATTTCAAACTGTAGATAATGTTTTGGCTGCTGACTGATCACGTCATACATCTAGAGGTCATCGGGATCTTTAGTAAGTAGATTTTGATGAGGGTAGATGCGAAGACGTACCTCTTTTTCATTTTATACGCAAAAGGCTATTTTTAACCGGGAGCTAAAAGGAACGTCTTTTAAAGGAGCGTATTATTATTTTCCACTAAACGAAATTTACGCAGCATAATTTAACCTTAAGATGCTAAATTGATAAACAAGAGAAATCGTTAGTTTTTTAATTTTTAAAATAAACGGTATAAATAGTTTCAATGAATACATTTTTAAAACCATGTAAATTTGAGAATATATATTTTGTTTGAAAAATGTCTTAGTGTCAGTCATCCAATTTTTTTATCTCACATTCGCTTATAAAATACCGCAGTTAAGAAGGAATTTCAGAAAGAGCAATATTAAAAAAATGTAGTTTTTCAGTTTTTGCATATTTGTTACATTAATAAAGTAAGATAAAATATTAACATAAAAGCATGAAATTAAATTTGTATTTTTTAAAAATATTACAATGAAATAATGAACGAAAATAGCATTTTTAATAGATGCAATAAAAAAGATATATATGTTTTTAATCAAAACTAGACTCCGATTCAAGACAAGCATTTATTTTTATTATGTCTACTCTCTAAATATACGAGAATGTCATGGATATTCAAGAAATATGAGCAAGGCTTACTTGTAACTCGCGCTTGCATACGGAAGCGAAATACAGTTAAGCCTTGCATATGAGAAGGTTAGGTCATCAAATAATCACTAGATGTCATTAAAAGAAACCAAAATCTTTCAGCCAGAGCTTTTCAACCCAATGTTTCATGGATGGAAAATACCGACTTGCACGTGAATGGGGCTAGTAAGGCATATTTACGAAGTTTCTAAAATCAATTCTAGAAGGCTTAAAATGTGCTGTTCTTGAATTTTTATTAAAATAATACTACTCACACTACATGAAAAAAAATCTGATGTGAGCAGCACATGACTTTCCTTATATAATGCAATGAATTTAATACTTTTACAGCAAAAAAATAGCTTATTCTTATAGTATATACTTATATTCTTTTAAAGATATTAAATTTTCGTCAATAAGTTGTCATTTTCATTGATTTAGCGTCATTTTTAACCATTTGGAGAGATTTTCGTTAATATGGCAAACTTTAAAAAAAAATCGCCAAGTTGGCGACTTTCCGCCAAATTCTTCGCCAAAATCTCGCCAAGCGTTTTGAAAGGAAAAATAAGTTATTCTTATAGCAGATAAATGACTATAGGCGTTCAAATACAAAAGCATTACTCTAAGTATCTGTTCTCATGAATGGAACGAGCTAGATCCAGAAAATGATGTCACCCAATTTATTGCATGATATTACATATGAAAAGTGAACACTTTTTCTCAACAGTTAATATATTTTTTTAATTTATGGGATTTTTTGATAAATTTATACGAAAAATGTGCAATATCTCGAAAACAGTTCGTGTTAGCGTTCTAAAGTTATGTCATCGTTTTCTAAAGAAAAATTACATAAGAAATGTCTATTTGCGTAATTATACTAAAGGTTTTGATTTTTTGATGATTTTTTCAAAATTTCACTCGAAAATTTAGGGTGGTTCTGAACCTCCGATTGCGTTTAAAAAACTTCCAGTATTCACGGATTGTGATTTTTGTACCAAAATTCATTCGAATAGCTCCGTTCGTTCGTGAGATATCGTCTCCACAGACCCATTGACACACACACACACACAGAGACATCACTTCAAAAATATTCGATTCGTGATCAGGGATGCTTGAAACGTGATCTCTCGTCGAAAACTCGAATTCGAATTTTCGACCCCGTCACAATACTTTCCTTATACATTATGTATATAAGGAAAGTAATAAACCATTTAAAGAAACCAATTGCATTGCATTAAGTTTTATAAATAAACACTCCGATAACATCAAAAATAGAAGGCATTTTTATATTATGGATCTTTTCATCTGGAAAATTCTAAATTTTAATGATTCCATTCTAGATATGGCGATATTAATTCATCCTTCCACACAATTTCGTAATCGCCGATGAGGAAGAATGTGAAAATGATTGATGGTAGTTCGATAACCAACAGTATTGATTTCGTATTACAGAGTTTGTAATCTGCTCAATGAACAGCAGGAGTCTTGAAGTGAAATTTGTCATTTTCCAGTTCTCTGTGGATTTTGAAATATTTTGATGTTTGGATTGAATTGTAAGTACATCTGTACATAATTTTAACATTCAAGTTAGCATGCCATTTTTACATTGTTTAAATATTTTTTAATTCTATGAGAAAAAAAATCTAATGTTGGCAACACATGACTTTCCTTATATAATGCAATGAATTTACTACTTTTACAGTTAAAAAAATGTGTTATTCTTGTAGTAGATACTTATATACTTACCAAGATATTGAATTTTCTTCAATTAGTCGTCATTTTAATTGATTTAGCGTCATTTTTATCAATTTGGCGAGATTTTTGTTAATTTGGCAACAATGAAAAATGTCGCCATGTTGGCGACATTCCGTCAAATTCGTCGCCAAAATCTCACCAAGCGTTATGGACGGAGAAATAAGTTATTTTTACAGCAGATAAATGGCTATTGGCGTTCAAATACAAAAGTATTACTCAAAGTATCTTTTTTCATGAATGCAACAAGCTAGATCCACGAGAATAATGCCACCAAATTTATCGCATGGTATTACATATGAAAAGTGAACAATCTTCTCAATAGGAAATATATTTCTTTTATTTTATATAACTTTTTGATAATTTTTTTTAAAAATGTGCATTATCTCAAGAGCTGTTCATGTTAGCGCTCTAAAATTTATGTCAATCGTTTTCTAATGAAAAATTTCATAAGAAATGTCTATATGCGTAACTTTAGTAACGGTTTTGATTTTTTGACGATTTTCTCAAAATTTCATTCGAAAATTTAGGGGGGTTCTGAACATTCGATTGCGTATAAAAACATTAGGCTTCCAGTGTTTACGGATTGTGATTTGTGTACCAAATTTCGTTCGAATCGGTCCATTCGTTCGTCAATTATCGTCTCCACAGACTCACTGACACAGACTCACTGACACAGACTCACTGACACACACACTCACACACACACACAGACACCACTTCAAAAATGTTTGATTCGTGATCAGAGATGCTTGAAACGTGTTCTCCTGTCGGAAACTCGAACTTGAATTTTCGACCCCGTCACAATACTTTCCTTATACATTATGTATATAAGGAAAGTAATAATATATTTGTCCTGCAAATGTCCTAATTCATGATAATTTTGTCAGGTGTACCAAACGTAAAACAGATTGCATGCGGATTCTGAACGGCTACGGGTATGGAAGTATAATTGTTGACATTCAAGCCAAGTATTTCTGGAATAATTTATATAGAGAACCTCTCGGCTACAAAATAGTCTGCATGCGTATGGAATGTCTGTGATGTGTTGAATATTGGTGTTTGGAACTGTAGTAAATATTTTCCTGGAGCGTTTCTTGATCCTAAAATATCGGTGTTTCTTGAAACAAAACAACAAACTGTTTATAAATTTTCTTTTGTAACAAAGAAATCTTAAAGTATATTTTTCTGTGTACTTTAGCATTTACAATCGTTTTGCAAAATGCATTTCTTTTACAGCAATAAAAAGTTCTTAGCCTGGAGGTTCTACACTTTTAAGAAAATGGCTTTTGTGAATATACTTACGAAAGATAAAGCTTTTCTTGACCAGGATAAAAGAAGAATTATGGGCTCCTTCCTACCGATTTTATTCTTGAGGTTTTTGGAATAATCTACAAAAATAGTGGTAATATAGACGTACTGAAAGAGAAATAAGATTCATACCATTTTTCACCAATGCAGTGTCTTTCTGCGTACTTATTTGCGTTTCAACATTCCTTACTGACATAGTATGAATTATTAATTTGAGTCATTACGGTTCGTAAGATCCTTCAAATTTATAAACGAAACTAGTAAATTATTCAGTCAAAGACAGAGAAAATAACACTTTTTAAAAGTAATGTTGCAACTTTTAAAAATAAATGTTGTTTGGTTGAACAATTTTTGGAGCTTCTAAAATAGTACATGTAATAGAAAATGCGGCACAAATTGATTCCATTCAATGATTAGGAAGATGTTTAAATCTCTATAGAGTATCCGCATGGTTTGCAAAGATTTTTAAACTCCCCCATGCATGTATTCCCAGTGGGAGTTATGTAAAATAAAGCTCAATTAGGTTCTGTCCCTTTGTCGATATTGTTGGTGAGAGAAGATGCAGCCTTCTAGGTCACCGGGGGGAGGTATCTAAAGGGTCTAGAAGATCTTTTAGAAAAACCTATAAAAGGCTTTTGGGAAGTCTGAATTTATTTTCCAAAGGCCTTCACGCTTAAATACGTTTCTACATCTCCTTGGAAGATCAAAAATCCAACTTCGTTACCGTGACGATATACTACATGTCTACAAATATTTAGTTTTCTGGGTTACTGAGTAGCACCAGCATGGTCTGGAAAGACAAAAACATTCACCAATTACTATATAGATATATGGTGTGTGAGTCTCCACTGGACTTTGTATATATGTATATTCATATTCCACAATTCCAATCAGTATCATAATATAAATAACATATACTCTTATCAAATTTAGTATTCGAAACATTATTTATAATCATTACTTAAAAGAAGCTTAAGTATTTATGTATTAACAAATCTGTGACGCAAATAAATTCGATACATTTGACAAAGCTGTGTAAATATACTTTATTATTATAATGCACATTGTATTAATATTATAGTCACAAATTTTCATATATTTAATTGTGAGATGGACTATTCTTGCCCGCGTCTAGAGACTATAATTACTGACAAGGCTTGCACAAATTCATCAGGCCAGGATTCGGTTTTCTGTATTCAATGTTAAGAGTTTTAACACGTTATTCTATCGTTTTATCTTTTTATGGACGTGCTAATTATGGGGTCGCCTATATTCTACGAGATTTCAATCAAATATGTGTATTTAAAATTCTCTATTCTACAATTCATGTCTCTTTTATAAAATATATCATTTGTATCTTAAATCGTTGTAGATTTTAACACATTCCATGCAAATTCGCCCTTAGTTATGCAAATTCGGTCTTGGTTACCAAAGTAAATTATCTCTGGAATTTTGTATTAAGGAGCGCATGAAAATTACGTGTACCTTTTCTGAATAAGATTTTATCTAACAATCTTCTACAATTTTGCAATCTAACTTCCTGGTTAACGATAATTGTCCATTCATTTTTCTCTTATGCTTGGAAATCTCTTGTTAAAATTTTGAGAACGTGTACTGCCTTATGTTTTTCGGTTGTTTTCTACACGTTTTCGTCTTTTTTAACACTTTACAACAAAGTTGAAAAGTGTTTATGACTTTGTTCATTCTGTCTGTCTGTCTGTCTGTCTGTCTGTCTGTCTGTCTGTCTGTCCGTTAGCACGATAACTGCCGTAAAAATGACTTAATCAAAATGAAATTTTAGTATGTTGTTCAGACGGTCTATAGGACCTATGGGAATATAAATGAATAATATCACCCAATTAGTTTTGGATTGAACCCGGGTTGAAAAAATGGAATACATTGAGCCCTATGGGACCTAATTTTTCAAGCATTTTTTAAGCGGATTTAAAATTCACAAATTGCTTCGAAAATTTTAGGCAATATTCAAATTGTTCCATAAAATATATAAAAAAAAATTCAGCGAAATATATTCAGTAGTTTTTTAAATAAAAATTAAAATAATAATAACACCTCTTATATTAAGCGATCACGTGTCCATGATATGAAACGATCACATGACCCACTTCAAAATGATATATGGCATCCATCTTGTGTCAAAATCGTGATTTTTAAAGTTCTTTTTAATTCATATTGAGTGTTGTATCCGTCCTAAAATTACTTTATTTTTGCCTAAATTCTGTTTAATTTGCCTAAATTCTGTAAATTTTTTTATGACGTCATTTGAATGAATTTCAGTTGTTTTCGATGAAGTTTTCAAATATAATAAATTATCGTAGTATTATGATAATTCTAAAATTATTACCGAGGAATGTATCACATTTTAGAGATGTTTAAACCAGGCAATTTATACTTTAATGCCGTCATTTGAAGTTAATTTTTTTCGATGAAGGTTTAAGGTTTCAAATATAAAAATTAATGTAGTATTGTGATAAGTTTTAAAATATTACCGAGGAATGTATTGCATTTTAGACATGTTTAAATGATATTGCATTGAAGTTGGAAAGTGTTTCATAATCAATGCTTTAAGCATGATTGATCTTTCTTGTTTAATATAGTTATCGATCTAGAGAGTTGCCCCAAACTTTCTAAAAACACAATATATTTCGAAATACTTGTAAAAAATCTCTTTTAGGATAAAAATAAGGGTCAGGGGAATAGCTATCTCTTCAATCAAAATTAAAGTTATAAATCTCGGTTTTTGATATCAACGGGAAACAGAAAAATTTCGAAAAGCCTCTTGAAAGAATTTGAAAAGTCGATAGTTTTCTGTACGGAACATAAAAACGTGGCACTCGGGCGTACAGTCCCTTCACGTGGAGCCTTCGGCGCACAGTACTGGCAGATATTGTCTCACCAAGTGCCGCTGCAACCATGAATGTAATAGTTGTGGAGGTCGATTGTCAATTCCGCTAGGCTACTATAGCAATGTACCGATCATCAGAGAGGGTGGTAACCCTTAGACGACCGGGCACAGTTCTTCGAACAATTGTTTGACTTGTTTGGAATTGTTTCCTTAATCAAGAAATCACAGAATGATCGATCAATCCCAAAGAAAATAGAGACATCTTTAACTGACTGTTCTGTTTCAATATGTCCGACAGCGCTCACTATCTGTCATTCGTCTCCATTCCGCCATAGAAACACGAATATCATCAACAATAATCCTGCAAACCTTACAAACACTTCGTATCAGCATTTAAATGCACCTCCTCAAACCCTGCAGAATGCTGGCGTCTTTAACGACTGCCTATTTAACATATATCCGTACAGTCAATCGTGTTGACAATAACATACATTATTTGCATACTGCCATCTACATCGACTTTCAGCCACTCAAATTCAAATACGCTTTCAAAAAATGAAATTTTTCATTCCATGCTTCAGTTTAAATGCTCTTCCAAATTTGATTATTTCTACTATTAAGCCTATTTTTCACCTATGTAAAATGTAAACAGCAAAATATGTAGAATGAGTTGTATTAGAATCGCTGTAATTCTTTAACACAAAATCATTTAGTCCATGGAGTCTGCTTAGCTGATATGAATTCATTGATTTTAGAAAGAGAAGGACGATATTTTTCGATGAAGTTTTACGCATTGAGTTTACTTATTTGCAGCTCAATGGTCTTAATTTTTAAATAAAATAAATTGTTATAGTATTGTGATGAATGACATGAATGGGGGAATTATTTATGAATGAAATGTTGCTTTTATAGAGAGAGCCAGGCGTGTTATTTTTTTATGACGTCATTTGAATGGATTTCAGTTGTTTTCGATGAAGTTTTCAAATATAATAAATTATCGTAGTATTATGATAATTCTAAAATTATTACCGAGGAATGTATAACATTTAAGAGATGTTTAAACCAGGCAATTTATACTTTAATGCCGTCATTTGAATGAAGTTAATTTTTTACGATGAAGATTTAAGGTTTCAAATATAATAAATTAATGTAGTATTGTGATAAGTTTTAAAATATTACCAAGGAATGTATTGCATTTTAGACATGTTTAAATAAAATTGCATTGAAGTTGGAAAGTGTTTCATAATCAATGCTTTAAGCATGATTGATCTTTCTTGTTTTTAATTTTCCGCAGTATTTGTTAATGAAGTTCCTCAATATAATTAATCTTCAATACCGGATTGGTACTCCATTTTCTGTTCAACTCTATACATTTCTTGTAGTTGTTTATAAACTGTTAATTTTATATCTGGTTTGAATGAATCATATAACGTAAGAAACTGGTCAATTTTCTTTTAAATTCATAGCACGGCTCTTCTGATCGTAATTTTTCTTACTGAACGGTTGATTTTAAATTCCTGCAGGACAGTTACATAGTTACAGGACAGTTAATTCATAGTAGTACTTCATAGTAGTACTATCAGTTCCTTCCTCCATTATTTTTGCCTCTGTTTTTTATCGCGTCGTTTGTAATCATTTCCTTCCTTCAGCCACATTTGCTATTCTATACCGGATGCAGATCTTGATCTACTGTGTGTAGGTCGCTCTTCTTGCTATTCCTGATGATAGAGACTACGTTTGAAACTGTTTGACATTACTCTTCTTGTATTTTGTGATATTTTATACTTTGTTTTATGTTTCATATTTATGCTTTAGGGTTTTTTCAAAATTTCAGCAGCAATTTGAGATTTGCGAAATCATTGCAGTATTTATGTGATGGGTGGAATGCAGACTATCATTTGAATATTATGTTGCCAGAGAACTGTAATGAAACGTCATTTTTCGATAAGAGCCTGTTATTATTTGTTTTCATTTGCATATCACTGTAGAACATACGCATTTCCATAGAAATATGCAAAATATTTCTGAATACGTCAATTTGTATTTTAATCTGGATCTCACAACAAGGTTATAAATTTGCCATTCGTTATAATTTCCATTTCTTGATCAAGTACAAGAAAAGCACAGCAGTTTTCAAATCCACAAAATTAAAAATTCCAAAAGACCAAACTAAAAAAAAAGTATAATATTCATACAAATTGTTTATTAAATGCCAAATGGCAAAGATCAGAAAGTTTGCTGACCCTTATTTTTTCTAGTTGTAGGATAAAATATCAGGAAATGTGTTCTGTTACTGAATTACAGTTCGAATTGGAGGATTAGTTTGATTGATTATAAGATTAAGTAAGAGTTTCCAGTCGTCCATAAAATGACAAAATGCATGAGGATAGGATTGAAGGTACGTCATTTTATTCATCAGAATGGGTAAAGGGGGTTATAAAAGACTACAAAAGACGCTCTTATTGAAGATAATAGCATTCATGGACCGATTTCACCCTTTGTACACTCTCGTTAAGGTGGATAAACAGATAAAGCAAGAAAGTTCTTATTCGAGATTCAACACCACCCGTAGACCATGGTAAATGGGTAGTGTTCATTGATCCTGTAATTGAAGTTAATTATTAGTATTAGTTAATTATTAGTATTAGTTAATTATTAGTATTAGTTAATTATTAGTATTAGTTAATTATTAGTATTAGTTAATTATTAGTATTAGTTAATTATTAGTATTAGTTAATTATTAGTATTGGTTGAAGTTATTTAATTACATAGCGTTGATACTGGAAATGCCGCTTTAACCACCATATAATCTTTTGTGCGAGTCCTGGAATGAAATATATTAACATACTGCTACTTACACATAACTAAATTTTTTAACTTTAAAATAACATTATTTATTACGAACATTCTCTTAATTATCAAATTAATTACAACACTATATATCATATTATTTGCAGAGGAGGTTGGACCTATGAGACCAGGTAAGTTATTCATAAAATAGAATATGACCTAATATAATTATTGATATGTACACATACCTCCAAATTCGCCTTTGTGCATTGACACACAACTTGCTGTTGCACATTGTCTCTTCAGCAACCTTTGTCTCCATATTATGACTGCACGCTACTGTTAGGCATCTCTCACTACGTTACTATGAATCTCTTACTGATCTCCAAACACAACATGATCTGATCTCATCTCCTCTGCACCATCTGTCATTGAAGTTATACTCAAGAGCATTGCGCTCAAGATATCTGGTGCTGATCTCTCTGGATCGCTTGCTCAAGTCTATCTGGCACTGTTACTCAAGTGTTTGTGGCATTTCTGTCTGGTATTATTTCTGGTTACTTTCTACATGTTGCCACATCTTTTCGTCTGAAGTCTGATACGCCTCTTCGGATACCATTGGCCGACCTCAGGTAATTGGCCTACCCATTGGCTGACCAGACATCTTCCGTATTGGCTAACATTTTTAACGAATCTCATGGCTTCACTTTAGTTTTCTCTTAATACGGCTTATTGACGTCTCAGTTCAGGGCCGCTGTAAAACTGGCGTCATTCAAACTAATGCCATTGTCTAACATTACAGACATCATAAGCCTAAAATCTAACAGATGTACGAATTACGATCAACGGACATGTTTAAGAGTTTAAATTTAAAGTATGCTTTGCAATATTTTCCTAAATGAGCACCACAGATCCATTGTGTCTTTCCTTGCTTCAAGGCCCTGTTATAAGGCATAAGTCGCTTCACTGTAATCCCAAGGCTTAGAATTTTGCAGAACAGTAGCTGAAGATAAAGTAAAAATCTACATAGTTACTGGATCTGAAGTAGATACGTCTACTATAAAAATTTTGAAATCCTTGCTTTAAAAGTTTGTGCTTATGAATCATCTTATCACACGAGCCGTGCTGATGAGCGGCAATGACCATAAAGTTATAGATCACGGGTGTCAATAGAGGATAAGTTCAGCACTTTCTGGATATTCTGTAATGCCCTGCTACAGGGCTGAAGTCGGTTCAGTGAAATAAACTGTGGTCTGATTAATACCGGAATCCGAATTTCCTTGTAAATCCTGTCAGCGGTTTCATTCACGAAGAAATACGTTAAGAGGATGTTGTGCTAATAAAATTGGAAGAATAACGAGATGTAACAGATCAAAATTTGCACTTTATTCATATATGTGTAAGAGGCATGTATAGAGTACAAATATGGAAGTAAAATGACCTACAAATATGAAAGTAAAATAATCTACAAATATGGAATTAAAATGACCGTCTTTGTAGCTCAGTGTATAGGCGGCGATAGGTGATTTAGGTAACCACCGATACACTGCTTTTAAAATTTCCTAAATAAAAATGGAGAATTACCATTATAACAAGATCTATTCTTTTATATTATATATTAGCAAATTTTCACACAAAAAACTTCATAAATTTATTATAATTTAGGGCCGCATTCAGTTTTTTTTTTCAGACTGAACTGAGAGCGTTCCGAAATCTAGTCTAACAATATTTTTCCAATTTCTCATGAAACTCCATTCTATCAAAAGAGCAGAATATACGTTGTCATTGCATGAAAAATAATCCATGTTTTCTAGAGCGTTTTTCTTTTTACTTTCAAAGCGAATGACACATATCACAAAAATGTAAATCCTTTGCATACCAGCAAAAATACACTTCTGTTTTGTATAGAAATTATAATATTCTTTATGTACTTTCATATAGACTCTCAAGGTTTTTTTAATTTAAGATGGTATTTTTGTAATACAGCTCTGTGCTATAGGACACAGAGTATAATATATATATATATATATATATATATATATATATATATATATTTAATAGACTCTTCATTCATGCCGCATGGTGACGCTAGAATTCATTTGATTATCGCCATCTTTTGAGCGAACGCCAAACAAAAGACATTCCTACCGTAATTCAATTCAAGTATTATATAAATAACATCTCCCAAAATGTGCATACATTCTGGCACCCCCTGTATTTATATTTATATCATGACTCAAATGAAACGTAGTGCTTTTACTTAAAAGCAGTAATGAGCGCAAAGAGGGAAAATGGGCGGCGAATAGTTAGATAAATAACTTGCAAGAGCACTAAATATCTGCCAGGTACAGTAAACCAGAAATTCCATGCTCTACTATTTCACAAAATAGCCGATTGTGCTCTCAAAACACTGACGCATTTCACAATTCACTTCGGCACGTATCGTGTCAATTCGCTGTTCATACGAACGATGACTTTATTATAAACTTTCCATAGAAATTTTCTAGAAAGAGGGAGGTACCTTCGAAACTAGTCAATATTTATAAAAAAATTTCAGCGAATTTATAAATTCGTCCAAGGTCGTTACGTTGGCGATATGTCTCCAAATATGGCACACAGGTGATAAAACTGTCGCCAAGGTAAGGCAACCATACTTTCAAGGAATAGCAATGGCTCACGCGGTGGGAATGGTTATAAATCTATAAAATGCATTTTCCCCTCATGCATTTTACCCAGTTTTAATGCAATTATATAGGAAGTTCGAGCCGCGTTGTTCTTAATGCATTTTACAGCATTTTTCGGGATTCGTATAAAAGAAAACTATCGACTTTATCAAAAATACGATCTTTAGAGGCCCTACGAGATTTATCTGGCTATCGTTTTAAAAAATCTGATGTGGGCAACACATGACTTTCCTTATATAATGTAATGAATTTACTACTTTTACAGTAAAAAATAGGTTTCTCTTATAGTAGATACTAATATTCTTTCCAAGATATTGAATTTTCGACAATTAATCGTCATTTTCATTGATTTAGCGTCATTTTTATCAATTTGGCGAGATTTTCGTTAATTTGGCAACATTTCAAAAAGTCGCCAAGTTGGCGACATTCCGCCAAATTCGTCGCCAAAATCTCGCCAAGCGTTATGGATGAAGAAATAAGTTGTTCTTACACCAGATAAATGACTATTGGCGTTTAAATACAAAAGTATTACTCAAAGTATCTTTTTTGATGAATGGAGCGAGCTAGATCCACGAGAATGATGTCAACCAATTTATCGCATGGTATTACATATGAAAAGTGAACATGTTTCTCAATAGGCAATATTTTTTTTTTCATTTCATATGACTTTTTAATAATTTTTTTGAAAAATATGCAATATTTTGAGAACGGTTCATGTTAGCGTTCTAAAATTTATGTCAATCGTTTTCTAATGAAAAATTACATAAGAAATGTCTATTTGTGTAACTTTATTAGTGGTTTTGATTTTTTGACGATTTTTTCAAAATTTTATACGAAACTTTAGGGGGTTCTGAACATTCGATTACGCATAAAAACGATAGGCTTCCAGTGTTTACGGACTGGGATTTTTGTACCAAATTTGGTTAGAATCGGTCCATTCGTTCGTCAGTTATCGTCTCCACAGACTCACTGACACACACACACACACACACACATACTTTCACACACACACATACTTTCACACACACACACACACAGACATCACTTTAAAAATGTTTGATTCGTGATCAGGGATGCTTGAAACGTGCTCTCCCGTCGAAAACTCGATTTCGAATTTTCGACCCCGTCACAATACTTTCCTTATACATTATGTATATAAGGAAAGTAAAAATGTTATTCTTGTAGTAGATATTTATATTATTTACAAGATATTGAATTTTATTCAATTAGTCGCCATTTTCATTGATTTAGCGTCATTTTTATCCATTTGGCGAAATTTTTGTTAATTTAGCAACAATTAAAAATGTCGCCAAATTGGTGACATTCCTCCAAATTCGTCGCCAAAATCTCGCCAAGCGTTATGGACGGAGAAATAAGAGACCTATATTCTGATTCAAAAAAGAAGATATTTTAACTTCATTTTTGAATCAGAATATAGGTTTTCCGCAAACCCTTATTTTTACCCCGATTTTAGATGGTTTGACAAATTTTTAACAATATTTAAATTTTTTTAATTTTCCGTCTTTTCTGGTTTTACTCCAACATTTTAAAAAAGAACCACGTGCTTCAAGGCTGATTAGAGCTTTGCAATTTCGTTTAAATACATACATAGATATATACGCAATCACATGTGAATATATAATATTGAATCTTCTTTTTATATATAACATATTCATATATTACGTTTCTTATACACGTTTTAATATATAAAATAAACTGTCTAAAATAGACTGTTTAATATATAAAATAGTCTTCTGCATGTGCTCAATTCCTTGTGAAAACTGTAGCAGCCAAAAACATTAAGGGATTTTCATTAAACATTATAATCGGCTTTTTTAACGATCTAGAACAACATATAATCTTTCGAAATTGTATCGAAAACTTTGAAATTTCACTCGAAATTTTAGGGTTTACCGAACATTTGATTGTGTTTAAAAACATTAGACTTCCAGTATTCACGGACTGTAATTTTTATACCATATTTCATTCAAATCGCTAAACTCGTTCGTGAGATTTCGTCTCCACAGGCTCGCGGACACACATAAACACGTACACACACACACACACACACACACACACACGCACGCACACACACACACACACACACACGCACGCGCACACACACACACACACACACATAAACATCACCTCATAAATGTTCGATTCGTGATCAAGAATGCTTCAAACTTACTCTCCCGTCGAAAACTTGAAATCGAATTTTCGACCCCATCATAATACTTTCCTTATACATTATACTATGTAAAGTAATATTTTCGGAAGTTGTTTACGCCTATACATTGTCATTTCAAAATCAACAGTCTATTTTTGATTGTAATAATGCGTGTGTTTTAGAAACTCCTCTCAAAAGTTTAATCTGGACCGTAACATCACGAATGACGAATCTTAATTATTCGTCATTCGTGATGTTACGATCCTATTATTTAGAACTGACAACTTTTTTTTGGTGACCGGGTTAAGTGCCCAACCTTATATTAAAGAACCTTGATCAATACTGATATTATTATAAATACTAGCAAACACATAGATATTGACGGCTTAATTAGATCTGTCTTTTTTTTTTCTAGGATAGAACTATAGTCGAAGATACCCGACGACTTAGCCAATTTAACTCCCACTGCGATCTCAGCCTAAAGTATTAAATGCAGTTGGCAAGTGAAAATTTCAGCCGAAATCAGTTTTCGCAGAAGAAAGCTTCCCTATTTGCTTTTTTACATTTTTTAAAGGTTCATTTACTTTCTAGAAGTAAAAAATCTGATGTAAGCAGCACATGACTGTCCTTATATAATGCAATGAATTTACTACTTTTACAGTTAAAAAAATCTGATGTGGGCAACACATGACTTTCCTTATATAATGCAATGAATTTACTACTTTTACAGTTACAAAAAATCTGATGTGGGCAACACATGACTTTCCTTACATAATGCAATGAATATACTACTTTTACAGTTAAAAAAATGTCATTCTTATATTCTTTCCAAGATATTGAATTTTCTTCAATTAGTCGTCATTTTCATTGATTTAACGTCATTTTTATCCATTTGGCGAGATTCTAGTTAATTTGGCAACATTTAAAAATGTCGCCAACTTGGCGCCATTCCGCCAAATTTGTCGCCAAAATCTCGCCTAGCGTTCTCCGCGTTATTTGTAGCCAAAATCTCGCCTAGCGTTATTAGCGTCTCGCCTAGCAAAATCTCGCCTAGCGTTCTCGCCTAGCGTTATATTATTTGTCGTTAAAATCTCGCCTAGCGTTATAGCGCGTGGTTAAATCTCGCCTAGCGGAGAAATAAGCTGCCATTGGCTTTCAAATACAAAAGTATTACTTAAAGCATCTTTTCTCATGAATGTTATGAGTTAGATCCACGAGAATGATGTCACCAAATTTATCGCATGCTATTACATATGAAAAGTGAACATGTTTCTTAACAGTTAATATATTTCTTTATTTTATTGGATTTTATGATAAATTTATTTTAAAAATATGCAATACCTCGAAAATGGTTCATGCTAGCGTTCTAAAGTTTATGACAATCGTTTTCTAAGAAAAAATTACATAAGAAATGTCTATTTGCGTAACTTTGTAAAAGTTTTGATTTTTTGATGATTTTTTCAAAATTTCACTCGAAAATTTAGGGGAGTTCTGAACATTCGATTGTGTTTTAAAACAATAGGCTTCTAGTATTTACGGATTGTTATTTTTGTACCAAATTTCATTCGAATCGCTCCATTCGTTCGTGAGGTATTGACTCCAAAGACTTACTGACACATACACTCACACACACACATACATACTTTCACACACACACACACACACACACACATACGTTCACACACACACACTCACGCACACACACACACAGACATCACTTCAAAAATGTTCGATTCGTGATCAGGGATGCTTGAAAACTGCTCTCCCGTTGAAAACTCGAATTCGAATTTTCGACCCCGTCACAATACTTTCCTTATACATTATGTATATAAGGAAAGTAAAAAATCAATAGAAAAATGGATTAGAATGACAAGAAAATATATTGAACATAATCATATCCCCTTATGATAACGAGCTATTTGATTTGGGAAATTAACAAACCAATAAGCAATAAATTCAAGAAATTATAAATGATGTCCGCCGTCAGATGAAGGAATTTTAAATAACTGCACGAAAATCGTTTGCAAAATTTTGAGCTCAAATCGGGCCATTACCAATGTTCTTCTCTGCTCAAAGTTACACAGACAATTATCAAATTATACAAGATATTAGAGATACGAATGCACAAATACAAAATAGTTATTTTAGACCATAGAATACTGTACTATTATTTCTAAACGATATCGGTAGTTTTAGAAACATTCAAGAGTCATTTTGGAGGCGAGAGAATAAGCTTCAGAAAATTCAATTTCACCAAGCATGTAACGAGGAATAGAAAAGCTTTCTGGAAAGAGATTAAAGTTGTAGTTTTGTCCTCCTGTGTGAAAAGACATTTCGCATACAATCTGTGACTTGCATGCTCGCGTCATCAATTCCCTTGTTTCTGGGAAGAATTATCTCCAGTAACGATTTTTAACCTTCTCTTTTCTGGTATGAAATCGAAATAGATATATTTTTGTAAAATATTTGAAATGGCCCAAAAATATTTTTAAAATATAACTCGCGTTAGGTTGGGGAAGTATAGGTTTCTTTTAAATGAAAAATATGTTGTGAGCAACACATGACTTTCCTTATATAATGCATTAAATTTACTACTTTTACAATCAAACAAGAAAGATCAATCATGCTTAAAGCATTGATTATGAAACACTTTCCAACTTCAATGTAATTTTATTTAAACATGTGTAAAATGTGCAATACATTCCTCGGTAATATTTTATAACTTATAACAATACTACATTAATTTATTATATTTGAAAACTTAAATCTTCATCGACAGAAATGAACTTCATTCAAATGACGGCATTGAAATACAAATTGTCTGGTTTAAACATCTCTAAAATGGGATACATTCTTCGGTAATAATTTTAGAATTATCATAATACTACGATAATTTATTATATTTGAAAACTTCATCAAAAACAACTGAAATTCATTCAAATGACGTCATAGAAAATATAGCACGCCTGGCTCTCTCTATAAAAGCAGCATTTCATTCATAAATAATTTCCCATTCATGTCATTCATCACAATACTATAATAATTTATTTTATTTAAAAATTAAGACCATGAAGCTACAAGTAATTAAACTCTATGCGTAAAACTTCATCGAAAAAAATCATCCTTCTCTTTGTAAAATCAATGAATATTTCAATCTTATCAGCTATGCAGACTCAATGAACTAAATGATTTTGTGTTAAAAAAATACAGCGATTCTATAACAATTCATTCTACATATTTTGCTGTTTACATTTTACATAGGTGAAAAATAGACTTCGTTGTAGAAATAATCAAATTTGGATGAGTATTTAAACTCAAATATATTGTAATTGCGTTGTTCCAGTATGTAGAAGCACAGAATTTAAGCAAAAATAAAATGGTTTTAGGAAGGATACAACACTCGAAATGAATTAAAAAGAACTTTAAAAATCACGATTTTGTGACAAGCCATATATCATTTGCCATATATCATTTTGAAGTGGGTCACGTGATCTTTTCATATCATGGTCACGTGATCGCTTCATATAAGAGGCGTTATCATTATTTTAATTTTTATTTAAAAAACAACTGAATATATTTCGCTGAATTTTTTTTATATATTTTATGGAACAATTTGAATATTACCTAAAATTTTCGACGCAATTTGTGAATTTTAAATCCGCTTAAAAATGTTTGAAAAATTAGGTCCCATAGGGCTCAATGTATTTCATTTTTTCAACCCGGGTTCAATCCAAAATTAATTGGGTGATATTATTCATTTATATTCCCATAGGTCCTACAGACCGTCTGAACAACATACTAAAATTTCGTTTTAATTAAGTCATTTTTACGGCAGTTATCGTGCTAACGGACAGACAGACAGACAGGCAGACAGAATGAATGAACAAAGTCATAAACACTTTTCTACTTTGTTGTAAAGTGTTAAAAATAGGTTTTTCTTATAGTAGATATTTATATTCTTTCCAAGATATTGAGTTTTCGTCAATTAGTCTTCATTTTCATTGATTTACTGTCATTTTTATCCATTTGGAGAGATTTTCGTTAATTTAGCAACATTCAAAATCTCGCCAAGCGTTATAGACGGAGAAATATGTTATTCTTACAGCAGATAAATAACTACTGGCGTTCAATTACAAAAGTATTACTCAAAATATATTTTCTCATAAATGGAACTAGCTAGATCCACGCGAATGATGTCACACAATTTATCGCATGATATTACATATGAAAAGTGAACATGTTTTTCAACAAATATATATATTTTTAATTTATGGGATTTTTTGATAAATTTATTTTAAAAATGTGCAATATCTTGAGAACGGTTCATGCTAGCGTTCTAAAGTTTATGTCATTTGTTTTCTAAGGCAAAATTACATAAGAAATGGCTATTTGCGTAACTTTACTAAAGGCTTTGATTTTTTGATGATTTTTTTAAAATTTTTCTCGAAAATTTAAAGGCTTCTGAACATTCGATTACGTTTAAAAAGAATAGGCTTCCTATATTTACGGATTGGGATTTTTGTACCAAATTTCATTCAAATCGCTCTATTTGTGCGATAGATATCGTCTCCACACAGACTCACTGACACACACACTCACACACACACACACACACACACATACTTTCACACACACACACACAGACACATACTTTCATACACACACACACACACACACACAGACATCACCTCAAAAATGTTTAATTCGTGAACAGGGATGCTTGAAAAGTGCTCTCCCGTCGAAAACTCGAATTCAAATTTTTAACCCCGTCACAATACTTTCCTTATACATTATGTATATAGGGAAAGTAAAAATGTGATGTGTCCAATATATAAATTTCACTACAAATTCGTAAATTTCAATGTTCTTACTACAGCAAAAATTATAGCCGTCTAATATATCAATCTAGCTAACAATTATATGATCAAACACGCGTCTAGATGTGTACTTTCCTTCCTTGGTGTTGGTTCTTTGTCTGATTTGTCTCGGAAAGGGAAGACTCATTTGATATGGATAGCATATATAGGTAAGTTTTCTCTGACGGAAAAACGGAGAGTTACGGAAAATATAAACACCCGAACATAATGGATAAAAATGTAAATATTTTTTTATCGGAAATAGGGTCCAGATTATGAATATATAAAAACGATTTCCATATTTTAATATTTGGAATTTTTTTTTTCGAAAAAATTAAAAAAATTACTCACTGATTCCTGATTTTTTTTCATTTTTTTAATTTTCACTAGAAATATATGGTAAACTATAAAAGATGGATATAAATAGTTTGCTGCAATTATACGTACTAAAAATTTAGTATTGAAATATATTTATTATTAGAATAAAGACTTTTGTTTTCGAGTTATCACCTAGTCAAGTTGAAGAAGGTTGAACGTTTCCCGTTTTTTATGATAAATCATCCGTTTGAGATGCTTATATCTCAAAAATTAAAGCGCTAGCTCTGAGTACTGAACACGAATATATAACACTTTGAAAGCCTTTAAAGAACATATAATTGAATTTTGTAACGAGCTGCACTTCAAAACGAGCTGCACTTCAAAACGAGCTGTACTTCAAAATAAAATTTAAAATTTATATGTTCGAATTCGTTTTTTCTTTTAGTTTCATACTTCCAAGCGAAATATCTTTAAAACCATAAAATATAGATATAAATAGTAAGGGACAAAATATGTGTGAGCAAATTCAGTTTTTAAATCTACATTACTAAAAAAAAATTAAGGTTTTAAATTAATCATCTAGTGAATTTGAAGAAGAAAGAAAATTTTAGATTTTCAACAATTTTTAACGTCCTTTATTAAAAAATGTTGTGGCAGCACATAATTTTATCTGTGTAATGCAAGTAATTTATTTCTTTCAATGATATATAATGATGAACAATATACACGGCAGAATGTTTTCTCAGGTTGAAAAGTCCACTAATATTTGGGGCAAGTAAACTTATAACTCCCTCATATATAACTTGACAATTGGAAGTAGTACTAGCATATGTTAAGCAATGAACAACATTATAATAAAATATATTTATTAATTCATCAATTTGGCATCATTGTAGTAATTTCATTTCAATAAAATAAAGTTCCCAAGTTGGCGATATTTTGCCAGATTAATCAATCAATGTCGCCAAATGTATTGACAAATGTTGTATATTTTTTATTATACATACTATTGTTCATTTTTATGCAATTTTTTAGATATATTTATTTGGAAAACATGCAATATATCTAGATAACGTTCTAAAGTTTATGCCATTCTACTTATTATAAAATCTTACTTACAATTTTCACTTTCCTTATATACAATAATGTATAAGGAAAGTATTGTGACGGGGTCGAAAATTCGAATTCAAGTTTTTGACGGAAAAGCACGTTTCAATCATCCCTGATCACGAATCGAACATTTTTAGGCGATGTCTCTGTGTGTGTGTGAAAGTATGTGTGTGTGTGTGAAAGTATGTGTGTGTGTGTGTGAAAGTGTGTGTGTCTGTATGTGTATGTGTGTGTGTGTGTGTGTGTGTTTGTGTGTGTGTGTGTGTGTGTGCGTGTGCCAGGCTTTGGAGACGATAACTGACGAACGAATGGACGGATTCGAACGAAATTTGGTATAGAAATTACAATCCATTAATACTGGAAGCTTATTGTTTCTATACGTAATCGAATGTACAGAACCTCCCTAAATTTTCGAATGAAATTTTGAAAAAATCCTCAAAAGATCAAAACCACTACTAAAGTTTCGCAAATAGACATTTATTGCGTAATTTTTCATTAGAAAACAATTAACATAAATTTTAGAACGCTAGCATGAACCGTTCTCGAAATATTCCACATTTTTCAAAAAAATTATCAGAAAATTATATAAAATAAAAAAAAATATTTCCTATTGAGAAACATGTTCACTTTTCATATGTAATATCATGCGATAACTTTAGTGAGATCATTCTCATGGATCTAGCGAGTTCCATTCATGGAAAAAGATACTTTGAGTAATATGCTTGTATTTAAACGCCAAAAATTATTTGTCTGCTATAAGAATAAATTATTTCTCCGTCCATAACGCTTGGCGAGATTTTGGCGGCGAATTTGGCAGAGTGTCGCCAACTTGGCGACTTTTTTAAATATTACCAAATTAAAGAAAATCTCGCCAAATGGATGAAAATAATGCTAAATCAATGAAAATACCGACTAATTGACGAAAATTCAATATCTTGTAAAAAATATAAGTATCTACTATAAGAATAACCTATTTTGTTTGGCTAAAAAAATTACTCTGTCATCACTCCATCTATTTTGTGGGTAAAAAAAGAATACTGATATAAAAGTATCAAAAAATAATAGAATAATATAATATTCATCCCAAATGCAGGAACATACAGTTCTTACTTATGAAAACAATGAAATTTAAAAAAATTCCATGTGTAGGCGAAAAAATAAATTTCAGAGAATTCAATATATCCTGCACGGGTAACGAGAAACACTAACTTTCTTAGTGATGTCAGTTGCAACTATTTTTATTTTCAGTGGAACTGGATTCCAAGCACCCTCTATGATTCTGATATCCAATTCCTCAGTTTCTTTGTTTTTTAAGAGTTATCCACTGAGATGAAATTTTGTGATACATGTAGATTCTGGGATACATATAAACATGATTCTTGTGTTCATATTGGAGATTTTCTGAAATTCATCTGAATTCTTATGTTTAATTTGAGCTTTTCTAAAAATTCATCTGCATTTTCAGATTACCGGCAGCAGTTTGTGTGTGTGTGTGTGACTGATCTAAATAAGTCAACTTAAACAGTAAATTAAATACAAAATTATTTTATTATATTTATTTGACAACTCCCTTGACGTTAATTAAAGTCTGTAAATTAATATCTTTAATTAGATTTAAAATTTATAATGGTTAATTTAGGAGAGAATTTAAATAGATTTCATATATACATATATATATATATATATATATATATATATATATATATATATATATCAGGGTTGGGTTTTGGACGTGATATTGGTTTAATCCGTGTTTTAACAGGATAAAACCATCAAAACTCAAAAGCTGTGAACAAAAGGGGAACTTGGTTTAAAAACAATAAAACCACCATTTCAATCATTATAAGATTGATCACCCATATAAATTTGAACAATATTATAAAAAAATGTAAGTAATTTTAAAACATTATCCTTACAACAATGCATGTATATAAATACCTTTAAAATATTGAAATGCGAGCAATAATTAAAAATAATCTGAAGTGGTAAACAGTCTTCAATTTTTTCTGTAGTTTAAAAACGAGCAGTTTCCATTTGGCTATATGTTAAGTCTTCACCCATATATTTCGGATGCATCGTGTAAGAGAGGAAATGGATTGGCATTAATGCCTGTTCTAATCATTTCTGAACAATTTTAATATGTGGCTGCAGGGAATCTTCTTTTAAAACACTTAGCCAAATGTGGCATGCATCGGCTAGTGTTGCTGTATCTCTTTGGAGTATGTCTAATCCATCAGCAATTGGTTTTAACTGTAGTATCAAGTATTTGCACTGCTTATATAAATTATATTTGTTAATAAGACAAAAAATGGCTGTATCAATTTCTTCCTCCTGCTCATCTGCTATCATTTGAAAATATGGTCTATTGTGAATAAAAGTATTTATGCATGTAAGCTGACTATTCCATCTTGTATGTCCTGGAAGTTCAGGCTGAAGTTCTCCTTCATACGCTTTAAGCCATCCTCCGGGAAGATGATGGTTTCTAAAGTATTTTTGGACTTTTATCACTTCTTTGATAATAGCATCAGGTATAAGAGCTTCATCCAGCAAATTAAGCCAATGTGCCGAACATCCATAAACTTCTAAATTTCTGTCGTTTTTATGAATCAGTTCTCTGACTTTCTCCATAACTCTACCGTTGTCAGTTACACCTGCTTTTACTTGGCATCGAAATGTTTCCTTGGCTTTTGCAATTTCATTCTAAAAACATACTTATGATACTCAGCATCTTTTTTGTTGCTGCCACTATCTACAGCATCAAGAAAGTAGGCCTTGCCTTCAGCATGAATGCATGTCGCTATCACAGGATTTCTGTGTAAGTTGCTCCATCCGTCTTCAATTAAGGTCACATTATTTCCAGTAAGTTTTACCTTCGCTATTTCTTCAACTTCTGCTACAAATGTATCAAGTAGGGGTCCAGCTAATGCCTTTCTGTTAGGGATGCAATATCCTGGTCGTAGTGCTTTGACAAGATCTTTAAAAGTCGAATGTTCAACAATGCTGAATGGAATATTGCTTGCATAGAAAAACTTGGCCACCAATACATCTATCTTTTCAGCAGTAACTGTATTTGTTTAGATAACATGCGAATCCATGTTATGCTTTTTTTCGACTTGTCTGGATTCCACTTCAGACTCAGACTGCACTTCCCCATCTATATCAAAAGTTCTCTTTTGCAAGCACTGTGATAAATGAGTTTTCATCCTTTCTACACGGTTTGCACGAATACTTCCACAATTTTTACACTTTTCACATTGTTTCCCATCCCTTTCCACTTTATAATAATGTTGCCAAATCAAATCTATCGACCTTCCATCACAATTCGTTGTCACTTTATTCAGCTTAAACTTCAATACACACAAATATATTCGCAGTACTAACACAGCTTGAAATTGTTAAAAAAATAATTAACAGACAAACCACAACTAGATTCCAAATGAAGTGAAACTAGCAAGAAACATAAGACTACAGTTATATTCGTCTTCCTTCCTTTAGGGGTTTGGTTGCTTCCATTTAAAGTAAAGGGGTAAAGGAGGAAACCTTTTATCTCTACCCTACCCCTTATGTGTAATGGAATGGACCAAGAAATTTTTTCATTAAGAATGAGTCAGATCATTGTTAGTTGAACTTAGCCTAGAATTTGAATAGAGAAGGTGGGAGGGCTATGCATTGTTCAGTCTTATCAGTTATTATTGTTCAGAAATCAGGAATGTCTATAGAGAAGGAAGTGGAGGGAAGATATGCCATGGACCATAGCCTGTGGTTAAAACTTATAGTCCCCAGTATTGTGCAGTCAAGATAAGGAAAGTCATTTATTGTCACCCATACCAGAAAACATGTACAAGTTAGGAAAAAGAGAATAGTATATAGGCTTACATTTTATGTCGCAAAATAATTTTTTCTTCCAAAAATTTATTTCCAAGGGGCTATCCATTTTTATTTTAATTTACCAATATAATAAAAATAACAATAAATTTATTCAAAACATTTAAATATACAATTTACAAATAGAGTTGCTCTCTTTCAATTATTATATATTGTTTTATTTTATTTGTAATTTTAATCCTTCCTCCCTTAAAAATACAACGGACAAGAAAGTAAAACCTTGCACAGGGCACATGAAAACTAGTTATGGTACTGATAGGGGGTGACAGGATTTTGTTTGGCAATATTGTTTATTTCGTTTTCACTTGACAGTTTTTGACACGTTTTGACAGTTTTTGACGTGACGGTTAAACCCATGGATTAAACCGGATACAACCGTCATGCGTCAAAAACCTGGCAACCCTGATATATATATATATATATATATATATATATATATATATATATATATATATATATACATATATATATATATATATATATATATATATATATATATATATATATACATATATATATATAATATGAAAATATCGTGAAATATAATATTATAAAATCATCAGAAATCACACTTAAAAGGCGCAAAGCTGCACTAAAAAGAGGATTAAAAATATTTTCAAAAAGAAAATAGGTATGGATGGAAACAATATACCAAGACGCAAAGCATGCTTAACCGGGGTGAGGGGGTCACAACTCCCCCCGGCCATCTTTTGGTATATTGTTTCCATCCATACCTATTTTCTTTTTGAAAATATATATATATATATATATATATATATATATATATATATATTTATATATATATTTATTTATTTATTGGATAGGACGAATTCTCCTACTTTTCGTTGGTTCCAGAAATGACGCTCATCATATATATCAGCTTGTATTTCCTCGTGTTTCTTAATCATCAACTGACAGCAAAACTTCCTTTGCTTACCGTTATGAATTTACAACTTGACAGACACCTTAATGTTGTCGAGCTTTGTCGTTTCAATGCTGTCACCTTTTAGGACATCTCGTTGTTTAATTTTATGACTTACAACTGTCATGTTGTTTAGCACAGTATCTGTCGCTTCATATATTATGAGGAAGTATCATAATAGCAATAAAAATTTACCATTTGGCTTACTCTCAGTTAGTACTACCCCCTTTACACGGTTGGTAAAGCTGCGGGAATGTGTTTGAATATTGGGTTACATTTGAGAACATATATAACTAAACTATTACAGCAATTTTATTATCACAGATCTCCATTGTAGATAATAAACTTTTCTAAAATTTAATTATTTTCAGATATTCGAGTACTTTCGTTTCACCTCTGAAACGATATTTCACATTTTTGCAAGAAATGCGAGTTTTTTTTTTTTTTTTTTTTTTTTTTTTTTAACATTCATTTTCTCCGAACCCATAACGTGAAAATAAAGAGCTTCCTCCGAAGAGATTAAAGTTGGAAGTTATTTTTCCATTCTCATTTAAAGCGGATTTGGTACTGAATCTGTGACTTCAATGACAAGTTCATTATTTCCTATATTTCCTTAAAAGAATTGCCCCCCCCCCCGGAATGAATTCTTCTGTCACACTATTTCGTCGTTTGTGGGTGTCTTCTACGACATATTTGGGCTAAATCTTTCAAAGAACACTTATGTTGAATCTTAACATGTTGGTATGTACTTATTTATTAGCAAACATTATCTTTCAGAGGCAGGGGATGACAGATTTGAATTTAATCATATATATCTATATCTATGTATATATATATACAGGGTAGCCATAATTAAAGTAGAGTTGTTTAGATTTCGATAGTGAGAAAGCTGTTGGGTCAAACTCAACCAAATTTGCAGTAAATACTATTTAGATCGTGGTGCTTTGATTTTTAAAAGAAAAAAAGTTCGTATTTTTGAGTCATTTTTACGGCAGTTACTGTGCGAACAGACAGACAGACAGAATGCATAGAGTCATAAACAGTTTTCTTCTGTGGTGTTAAGTGTTAGAATTTCACAATTAAGGTAGCCATAAATATAGTATTATACAGACGATATTTTTACCGCAACGGATTTAAATCCAATGTGTTTATACGGACAAATTTTTAATAATTTTTCTTCCGATTTAAAAAATAAATAAATGTATGTAAAATAAGTTTTATCGAAATTGCATCTTTAAATAGATTATATCACTCACGGCTTTGAGGTTTAACAATTATGGGGGTTATTGATAATTTCAGTGTATTACGTCATCTGTTTTATTTTGGCAAATAATTTTGAAACTTTTCTACTAATACACGGTTATATCTTCCAATATATGAGAATATAAGCAGTACGGATATATTTTCTCATGCAATTTTAGCCCTTACATTTTTGTAACTCTTCTACAAATACATGGTTATATCTTCCAATATATGAGAACATAAGTAGCAAGGATATATCTTCTGGTGCAATTTTAGTCTACATTGTAGCACCTATTGATTCAAATAATAGGATTCAAAGAATAGGAATTTGCATATGTTTGTGAATTTTCAGTTTCTTTATATTGTAAAGTCCGTACGAGGAACGGGTGCACTGCTAGTATATATATATATATATATATATATATATATATATGTATACAACGTGCTTAAAGCATAAGATGATATAACCAGGGAGATATTTAAACATGATGCATATGCACATATAAAGGCGCAAAGCTGCACTTTCTAATGAAAGTAAAAAAAGAACAAATTCAATGAAAAAAGGGATTAGCAAACAGGCAAACCACTAAAAAACCAAGGGGGATTGTGACCCCTTGTTCCCGGTTACAGCATGCTTTCACACCTAGGAAACAGTCCCGGACACCAGAGCTTTCCTGAAGTAGCCCTCCGAAAGTTAACACAAGAGAAAAGTGAAAAATAAAATGATAGACTCATCCCGTAAACTTCGGAAAAATAAATTCCTATACATCAAATAGAACCCCAAATAGAATTTGACAAATCCATTCATAACTGCCCTCATCATGATCGTAATTTTATAGCAATCAGCAATCTGACAAAAAACTCAAACATCAAACATCAAATTCAAGATAGTACACTTCTATCCAGAACTTAAATACATATGTCTTATTCATTATTGCCATTATCAATTTGTTAAATTTCCAAAATCTGTATAAAATGCATCTTGTTTTAGGGCATAACATGCATTATAATAATGTTTCAGAAACGTCAGTGGATAACCTTGCCTGATAGCTTCCTTAAATAATAATTTGTCAGGAATGATGCGCTCCTTTTTGTATGTATTAAGTTTTTATTTCTCGATAAATGATTGAATATCAAATTACGAAAAATGCTCTTGTCTCAAATTTGTGCACCAACTTATAATGTAATTTATTTCGATATCAAAGGAGTTCCTTTTGTCATATAATTTAAAGTAAATCGTATCATTCTCATCATATTTAATGCTAATATCCAAAAAATTTACTTCATTTTCATTTTCATAAAAGTTTCTATTAACTGTAAATTCCCCGAGTAAAAGTAAAAATCACATTCATAAAGTGGGTCCAATGAACCGGTCAACACATCATCAACGAATCTAATGTAGAGCAATTCATTTAGTAAATGTGGTCCTTCCTCATATTTATGCACATAAATATCAGCTAACATGGATGAACATCCCCTTCCCACTGGTATGCAATGTATTTGTTGGTAGAACGCTTTACCGTTGTGAAGAATATTTTCAAAAAGGACGATCGTAATTAACGATTTATACCTATTGGCATTAATAATAGACTGCATATCATAAACTTCAAATGTTTCAATCAAAATTGCAAATAGATCATTCAAGTTGAAGTTATTAAATAAGTCCTTAAAAGTGTAGCTTTTTAAATATAAGCGTTCAGGAATATGCTTTAACTTTTCAATCACTTCATAACTATTAGATACCATAATAGCACCCTTAGATTTTATCTTTAACATAATAGGTTTTAACAAATGCAATAATTTTTATTGGCAATTGTTAGATATGTGTTAATTCCTACAGTAACTAGTCTAAATGCGACAATATTTTTATGCATCTTTGGTATCATTACCAGATATAGAAATTTTATAACACCAATATCTATTCTTTTATATAATGCCCTAATATTATTTTCTATAACCATGCGTGATTGGTTATATACCTGTACATGTTCTTATTTCCATAACTATTGTTCAATATATCAACATAATATTTCAACCATGTAAATGCGTAATTAGATGGAATTTTATCCATATATGTAATAACATATTCCTTTCTCAATGCATCTACAAAATCTTTGTCTAATTAGTAATCACGTACTTTCTTGTGAACGGGTATATAATAATACATAAATCCCTCAATAATAGATTGTTTCCATACTTTGAAGGTCTCGGTATGCTGCATTTAATAGCAAATTTATATATAAAAGCATCTATGTCTTTATTAAAAGAGTTGTTAATATAGTAAAATTCCAGGTTTCTGAAACGAGTTCCTTGTTTAAAATAGTCTATAAAGTCATCTGTTCCCAACAAACCTCAATTACCTGTGTACCACATGTACATGATCTCTATTGATGTATGGACTCGATTTACAATTACAAGTTTGGTTATCAAATATTTCGAAATGTCGTCCTGCCTCATTGTAGTTAAAGAAATTTCTACCATTGGTTTTAACGTATTTGTAAATGATACAAACATCAATATTCATTATAGGCAAAAGATTATCATTTGTCTTCAAAAGGGACTTAAAGGGTATCAAATCGTAAATTTTATTGCGAAATGTCCTAATAAAATATTTTTCTTGTTAGATCCTGAAACTTCTTTGTTTAAATTAATTTCAAGGATACGTGCTTTCAGTTTAATCATATCATAAAAAATAGCAATATTAGCACATTGGGTTCTATTTTCATTATCTTGATCATTAACAAATGGATCCTTATTTCATTCTTACCATATACGTTTAATGTACTTTTTCCGTATCCCAGAAACGAAATTCTTGATCCATGACGATTTGATTACATTAAAGAATTTTATGTCATTAATAAAAATTATTAGACGATCCAAGGTTCTTACGTAAGATTCCCTTTTAGTTTTACCTCCTCTCTACCATCCTGCCATTTTATTAACACTTTACAATATAGTTGAAAAGTGTTTATGACTTTGTTGATTCTGTCTGTCTGTCTGTCCGTTAGAACGATAACTGCCGTAAAAATGACTTTACAAAATGAAATTTTAGTATGTTTTTCAGACGGTCTGTGGGACTTATGGGAATATAAATGAATAATATCACCCCATTAGTTTTGGATTGAACCAGGGTTGAAGAAATGAAATACAGTGAACCCTATGGGAACTAATTTTTCAAACATTTTTTAAGTGAATTTAAAATTCACAAATTGCTTCGAAAATTTTAGGAAATATTCAAATTATTCATATATTTATTCATATATTTTTGGAATTTTTTTTACAAACGGGACCAGGATGATCTAGTCTTCAGATCTGTCTGTGAAGATAACCTTATTTAGCGATAATATATATTCTTAAAGAAATGTTATGAGCATTAATTTAAATATCTTAATAGAATGTTCTGAATAACAATGTCATTTAGAATAGAATAGGAATTTGCATGTGAATGTGAATTTTCCGTTTCTTTATATTGTAAAGTCCGTACGAGGAACGGGTGTACTACTAGTATATAATATATATATATATAAATATATATATATAAATATATACATATATATATATATATATATATATATATATATATATATATATATATATATATATATATATATTATTTCATAAATACCGTAGCTTGCTAAAAATATTAAGGATACTTTGCAAATATGAATATGTAAAGAAAATAAAGATATTAAGTCAAAAGGAATGACAATGCAAAATATATTTAATTAATTCCATGTCCTTGTATACGTGTATAGCATTAATACTTGGATTTTTTATGTTTTTCTATTATCGTTTCCATACTATTGAAATTTGTTGATTTTCTTTAACTTGTTGACTCTAAATTTGTATTTTTCTCTATTTGATTGTTAAGATTTGCTGTTTCATACTTTTATTTTGTAGGTTTGGTAGAAAGTTATGTTTTTCGAGTTACAGTTTCTCACTTTTCTATCATTGGACTTTCAAACCATTATTATATATCCAACTTATTATTATGTATCTATAAATTATTATTCTTATATATCAAACTGTTATATATATATATATATATATATATATATATATATATATATATATATATATATATATATATATATATATATGGGGGTCACCCCCGCGGTTTTGTTTTTGGTCCATTGCTTCCATATTCATTTTCTTCCTTTATGGTATGTTATATATATATATATATATATATATATACTATTGTAATCAAAAATGAGAATAAAGTTCAATGGAGGGGAAACCAAATACAATGCATGCAATGGCAGAGGAGGATGGCGACTCCTCATTCCCGTTTAAAGCTGCTTTTCCAGCCCGGGCAAACGCTCACGGAACCAATGCATTGCAAAGGTTGATCCCCCATACGTGCCCAGTCAGAAGCACCCAAACATGGAGAAACGAGAATGGAAGTCAAGAAACGCACAAATGAAGAAACACAAAATCTCCTATTATATAAATAACTATGCGCATGTGCAAGTCTTCAAGTGATATGCAGAAACTATCCCAATTCAGCAAAATCCCTTTTGAAAGAATTTGCTTCATTTTTATTGTTGAAAAATGAATTATAATATTTCTTCAGGAAATTAACAGGGTAATTCTTTCTTAATGCTTCTTAATTGTGGATAATATTAGAAGCATTAAGAAAGAATTACCCTGTTAATTTCCTGAAGAAATATTATAATTCATTTTTCAACAATAAAAATGAAGCAAATTCTTTCAAAAAGGGATTTTGCTGAATTGGGATAGTTTCTGCATATCACTTGAAGACTTGCACATGCGCATAGTTATTTATATAATAGGAGATTTTGTGTTTCTTCATTTGTGCGTTTCTTGACTTCCATTCTCGTTTCTCCATGTTTGGGTGCTTCTGACTGGGCACGTATGGGGGATCAACCTTTGCAATGCATTGGTTCCGTGAGCGTTTGCCCGGGCTGGAAAAGCAGCTTTAAACGGGAATGAGGAGTCGCCATCCTCCTCTGCCATTGCATGCATTGTATTTGGTTTCCCCTCCATTGAACTTTATCCTCATTTTTGATTACAATAGTATATTTACTTGGATTAAAGAGCAGCATCTGCGCCTGTTCCTTGGTAATATTGGTTTACATCTTTGTGATTGCTTATAGCACTTGTCGTATATTGTGTATATATATATATATATATATATATATATATATATATATATATATTTATATATATGTATATATATATATATGTATATATATATATATATATATATATATATATATATATATATATATATATATATATATATATATATATATATATATATGAATGTAAGCAGAAAAGGACGGGTGTGACCATATGAATTACATAAGAATGGCAGGGGTGGATTGCGACACCCCTTTCCCACTTAAAGCAGCTTTTACCACCTGGGTAACGCTCACGGCACCAACATAATTCCATGCTCAGTCTCCCAAATGTGCGAAAACAAAAGCACCAGAACGGACTCAGAACCAAAGAAGTAAACGAATTTTGAAAGAGAAACTTCCGTCAATCTAACCCAATGGAATATCTTCTTATAAGGGTAAAGTTGCTCATGCGCAGAGATATATCAAGATAACAGTTTCGCAGTTATGAATATTAAACCTCACTTATCATTATTTAGCATACAACTTTTCTTTAAAAAATGAATTGTAATAATGCTGTATGAAATTGATTGGATAATTTCTTTTTATAGCGTCCTCTGCAAATTTTTTACATTTGTAATTGCAGTCTTTCCTAAAAGTATTGTAATTTTGGTTTCTTCTAAAGTGACCAATTATTATATTTCTGAAGACATACTTTGTAAGGTTTGAATTCCAGTCGATTATATGATTTATCTTGATCCTGTATGATTATCTTTTGTCATGTAACTCTGTACATATTCCATATTTCTGGTGTTTTTTGATTGATAAATCCAAGAATTTCACCGATCCGTCTCCACTCTCTGGATTTTCAATTAGGTCTAATTCGCTTGGGTAGAATGGAAAATCAAAGCATGGGGTGTTTTCATAGCCCCCAATTAACATATCATCGACGTAACGGAAGTAAGGCATTTTCGATAGGATATGGGTGCCTCTTGCGTATTTAGATAGATAGATATCTGCTAGTACTGACGAGCAACTCCCTCCCATAGGTATGCCCTTGATTTGCTTGTAAAAATTGCTTCCGTCGTGAAGTATGTTTTCCTTTAATACCAATTCCACCAAGTCCATGTATCTTCTATAGGTTATAAATTGTTTTAAATCGTATTATTCATGTAAATCTTTCAGAATTGATTGTAAATTAGTTAAATCGATATTGTTAAAAAGATCTCGAAAGTCGTAACTTTTAAAGTTGATATCGTTGTGGCAAAATTTTAGCCGGTTTATTAGTTCATGCCCGTTTTTTATCATGATAGAGTTATGTTTTTTAATATCAAGCATAACTATTTTGAGTAAATCCAGAAGTTTTTTGTTTGCTTTTTCCAAATATGTACCACATCCCACCGTCACAGTTCGAAGCTATACAGGTATCTTGTGTAATTTCGGAATGAGGACCAAATATGGATATTTTATTGTTTTAATATCCATTCCTATTCGTTTGTAAAGAGCCTTTATTCTTTTTGTCAATTACAATGCGTTACTGGTTATTAAAGTATACATTTCACTATCCCTATAACTTTTGTTTAGGGTATCCACATAGAACTTCTTACATGTGCAGGCATAATTTAATATAATTTTATCGGTATATGTTAAAACATATTCCTCTTTGAATTGCTTGATAGAGGATAGAACTTTAATTTCTCTTGTGTTTTTGCTTTGCTGCGGGTTGTAGTGACAAAAAGCTCTGTAGAAATTATATTTCCACTCATTGAATTTTTGTACTGGTAAACAACCAATGCAGAACAACCAATGCAAAACAACCATGCAAAGCAACGCAAAACAATGACAGGTTCCCCGTATATGTGCAAAATTAAAGGCACTCGAACGAAGACAGAAATGAAGGGCGACAGGAAACTAAGAATGATGAAGAGTTGTTGAAACATCGAAATGTCGATAAGATAACCAAAAGAACCGGAATTTGCACAAGACTGCCTCTTAAAGTATATCTTATTAACGCATGCGTACATCATGTTTCACTGTTATATGATGTCATATTACTCATGCCACGTTTAAAGGAGTAGTCTTCTTCTTTGTTAAAAAATGAATTTTAATGATGCTTTAGAAAATTTATCGGGTAATTCTTTTTATATGCTTCATACATGATTCTTCTGTTACATTGGATACAATCTTTTTTGAATGTATTGTTGTTGAGATTTCTTCTAAGGTGTCCCGTGATGATATTTTAGAAAATATTCCTAGACAAATTTGAATTTCATTCTATGATTTGGTTAATCTTCATGTTGTAACTTTCCCGTTTATCGCACAGTACTGTAAAAATTCATTTTACATTGCTGTATTTGATGGTGATATCCAGGAAATTTTCTTCGTCCTTTTTAGTATTGGTATTTTTGATTAGTTCCAATTCTTGGGGATAAAAGCTAAAATCAAACTCAGGAGTATGCATATATTGTCCCGAAAGGAGAAGATTACTCCTTTAAACGTGACATGGGTAATATGACATCATATAACAGTGTATCATGATGTACGCCTGCGTTTATAAGATGTACTTTAAGAGGCAGTCTTGTGCAAATTCCGGTTCTTTTGGTTATCTTATCGACATATCGATGTTTCCACATCTCTTCATTCTTAGTTTCCTGTTGCCCTTCATTTCTGTCTTCGTTCGAGTGCCCTCAATTTTGCACATATACGGGGAACCTGTCATTGTTTTGCATTGGTTCCGTGAGCGTTGCCTGGGCAAAATAGCGCTTTAAACGGGAATAAGAGGTCGCCATCCCTCTCTGCCATTTTTATGCAATATATCTGGCATCCCCACTTCATATCTTTACGTTTCCTTTGATGTTTCCTGCTTCAGAATATAGAGCTGCATTGAGCCTTTTCCTTTGTAGAATCCTGGTAGTTTGAAGTATATTTGAATACTTATATTGCGTTCTGTTTTGGCCTATTTCGTTTTGCATCTATATATATATATATATATATATATATATATATATATATATATATATATATATATATATAATGCCCTTTCTCAATATTTACCTTTTAGCATAAATGTGCTAAATATATACCAAAACTGTTTTCTATGATAGTACAAGGTGATTCTCGCGCAAGAAATCCCAAACATTCCAAAATAGCTTTTAATCTTTTTGTATGGCTCCCTATGAAATGTGGCATGCACTTATTTTGTATACTTAAAAACAAGGTCTTCTTAGATCATGTGTTGAAAATAGCCCCCGCCCCCCAGCATCTTCGTATCCGAGTTTAGCCTTGCTAGTAAACAACATTTTATTCGAGGGGAGGGGTGGTAACCAAATATGTTTTCCCATTGCCCGAAATAATATTTCTTAGAACTTTAATGGATTCCGATGTGTTATAAAGGGGGATTAAGATCCCCCATCACCCCCCTTGGAACGCCACTGTATGCAAATTAGCAAATTGGCAAAGATAGGTACTAATGTGACATCCAAAATAGCTGCAACATCCCACCGTTACGCGTCATTGATGACATCAATGACGCGTCTATTGTCATTACTCGTCATTGATGACATCAATGACGAGTAATGACAATGGACGCGTATACCTTTCTGGTAGGTCGGACGGTCTATGTCGAAGAAGAAGAATAGACGCGAATGACAATAGACGTTAACTTGGTCATATTTTTGTATGGCTCCCTATGAAATTTGGCATGCACTTATTTTGTATATTTCAAAACAAGGTCTTCTTTGAACATATATTGAAAATAGCTCCCCTCCAGCATCCAAGCATCTTCGTATCCGAGTTTAACGTTGCGAGTAAAAAACATTTTATTCGAGGGAATGGGTGGTAACCAAATATTTTGTTTCCCATTGCACCAAATAACATTTCTTAGAACTTTAATTGATTCCGATGTGTTCCTAAGGGGGATTATGATCCCCAACACCAGCACCTCCTTGGAACGCCAATGTATGTGAATCAGCAAATTGGCGAAGACAAGTACTAATGTGACATCAAAAATAGCGGCAACCTCTCACCGTTACACGTCATTGATGACATCAGTAGTGCTTAATGACAATAAACGCGTATACCTTTCTGGTAGATCGGACGGTCTGGGTCGAAGAAGAAGAATAGACGCGTATGACAATAGAAGTAAACTTTGTCCATGTCAATTTTCATAGGGGAACCATACAAAATTGAAAAGTAATTGAGGAATGTTTATGATTCCTAGCCATGTATTTGAGCCTATTTTTGTAGCTAAAAGTAGAACAAAGCTACTATCAACATCAAATTAGATGTCCATTTGCACTTTTACTTGACCCACTGAGCAATATTATGAAAATTGAAAAAAATATATATAATGGATCGTTTTCTTTGAAACAATAATGATTCCATTCCAGGGATGAAGATATTAATTCATCTTTCTACACAATTTTATTCCCGGCGACGGGGAGGATGTGAAAATGATTGATGACAGTTCGATAAATAAAAATATTGATTTTGTATTAAAGTGTTCACATATCTGATCAATGTGCTCCAGGAGTGCTCAGGTGCATATTTATCATTTACCTGTCCGTAAAAGGTACTCAAACATTTCGACGCTTGAATTGAATGGAATTGAATTGTAAGAGAATGTGACATTTTGACACTATTTACAATTTAAATAAGCATTTAGTTATTCTACATTATTAAATTATTTCTCAAAATATGAGTAAAGGAATTATTTTGCCGGTACATTTGCAAATTTATGATTTTAACATAAGTACACAAATTTAGACTTTCTTTAACATGTGTAAAGTTAATATATATGTTTATCTGTATGTATGTAGGTGTGATCTTAATAACACAAGAACAAGATGCATATCGCCACAAAACTGTTTAATCAGATATCGCATAATTTTCAGAAATAAATATATTTGTACTTTGTATAACTAAACCAAACGCAGCTCGAAATTTAAAATTCTGTTAATATTTTCCACTATGAAAAACGTATGATAGTTCTTTGAAAAGTACAATTTTCATAAAAGTTCCTATAATGTTTATGTAGGAAATACTTATATTGTAGTCAAAATCGCAAAAGAAGTTGTTTCAACTGAAAAATGGTATTTTTATGATACAAAACCATCTATGATAGTATTAGGTCACCAGTGTCGTAATAGTGTTCACCAGTGTAAGGTAAGTAAGCAGTCACCAGTGTAAGGTAATTTGTCACCAGTATTTATCAGTGTTTACAATTTCACCAACCTAATGATCAATGGAGAAAGAATAAGAACCAACATATGGAAGAAACAATAAGAACCAATATACTTTTTTTGTTTAATATTTGTTTGGCTAGTTCTTTTACCATAAACGAGTATTGATGCTTTGCTGGCAATTTCGACTCTTAATAGAATTATGCGCTTTTTTATAAATTTGTATACACACGGGATCAGGATGTTTTATTCTTCAAATCTGGCAGTGAAGAAAATTTTGCATAGCGAGAACAGAGTTTCTTATACTTTTGGGGAGAATTAAATTAAATATATTAATAGAATATTTTAAATAACAATGCTTTTTAGAATACTATAAGAATTTTGCTCATAATTATGAATTTTAAGTTTATTTATATTATATATTCAGTACAAACAACGGTTATGCTACTTGTCTTATAATAAAATAAATTATGTGTCATGTTCTAATACATTTTTTATTTTTTTATATTCATTCTGACAGCGGGAGGACAATTTTTATATATCAAAAAAACAATCTAGAACTGTACCTCAAAGGAATGGATCTTAAGTACAAACTTGTTCTTTTGAAGATAAGTTTTAGAATAGAATTCAAAACACTCGCTGCTATAACCATTTTCCTATTCACTTTCTGTATAAGCCTGCTTAAAATTTGCATCCCAGTCACGTTTTTTTTTCCACTGACTCACTTTCTTTTAAATTTTCTCCAAAAAGTTCGTGTTTTCTATTCAACAGCTCACGAAAGAGGCAGGTAATTCCCGTTTGATTTTAAGTTTCGAAAGGAACAACTTTCACTATATAAATAAAGTATTTTAGTATTTAAAGTTATTTAGTACATCTAACGCATATTCAATTCACTACGATTTTAACTGAGTTTTATAGTACAGGCTAATTTGCATTTATAGTGTTCAATGCAGGTTTAAAAATCCATGTATTAGTTAATCGAATTATTTTAAAGTTTGTTTAAATTGAGTTCCAATGTTTGTGATGGCAATTCATTGTACTTGACAAAATTTACACCATTTCAAAATAATAATAGCTTGCGTGTGGCTCAAGTATTATATTAATATTAATAATTTGTATAATTATAACGTTAATAATTAGTATAATAGTACAATATAAATTATTCAACTTTCTCATACCATAATCCTTTTATAGTAGGGTGTATTTTTTCAAAATTTTACAAGAAAAATTTGGAAAAATCGGTATTAAGTGTCCAACTGATAACAATTACAGCGTGTTATCCTTCACTTTAAAGGGCTTGGGAAAATCTTCCGAATGATACCATACTAAACCTGTCCCCTGATGGAAGCTAATGACGTCACGAACACAAAAATTGTATTATGGCTATTATTCATAACAATGATTAAAACTGGTCTCATGATCATTGAGTCATAAATAACCCACATTACGCATGATTATGCCAAATTTTGTCCTATGCTGCCACATTAAAAAATCTGATGTGGGCAGCACATGACTTTTCCTGCAGACTTATGTCCACGTTCTCGTTATTTTAATTAAATTTAATTCACTTTTAATTCAATTTTCGTTCTCATTTGGTAACTGAACATATTTTCAAAGGTGGCGTAGAGAAGATACGAAAAAATTAAATATCTCGAGAACGGCAAATTATAGTGTAATGGAGTTGGTCTTATACTTTTCTTCGTTAAAAATTACGCATAAAAGAAGTATTTAATGGATATATTTCAGCATACGTAGTTTTTTTTTATTTTAGATTTTGGCGATTTTTGAGAACCATTTTGTAAAAAAAGACAAGTTGTTCTTTTCCGAATCGTACCAGAATTTAATCAGCACTAGATCATCCTACAAGTAACTTATATACGAGGGCGCGGTAGCCCTGTGGTTAGCGCGCTGGAGTTGCACTCGGTAGGCCCGGGTTCGATTCCAGCCGCTGCCCAAACTGCCGCCGTGTTCACGCGGAGTACGATCACGTTAAACATGTGGGTCCGTAAATCCTTCCGAGAGGTTGGTGGTAGGGGAAGGAGGGTACGGTCCCTGTGGATGCCTCCCCCACTGGGTTCCGGTCTAAATTGGGTGGCACTTCCCGACCGTCCAAACAGATACCTTACACCTTTCTGGTAGGTCGGACGGTCTGGGTCGAGAAAGAAGAAGTAACTTATATACCAAATTTTGTGAAATTTGGTCAATTTGTATTTTAGCTAGAGTGGATACATGAAATTTTTACTGGCCATTTCGCAAAAAAAGGCGGATTCTGTTTTTACGAGTCCTACCAAAAACTAATCAGCACCAGGATCTCATCCAGGTGACTTCCAAACCAAATTTTATGAAATTCGGTTCATTAGCTTTTAGTTAGAGTGGATACATACATTGCACAGACACACACACATACGTCACGCTAAAAATAGTTTTTTCGTATTATAGAGTTTACGAAACGTGTAGATCCGTCGAAAACTCGAATTGTGATTTTCGGCATGATTCCAATACTTTCCTTATACATTGCCATGTATTGCAGGGAAAGTAAAAAATATAAGATTTTGAATACATTTCGAAGTTTCTTCTCAAATTAAAAGAAAATTCTACCTAATTCAACTGCGCTTCATCTGCTCTCAAAGGCGCGATCTCCAAGGAGGTCATTAAATGCCACGTCTACACACTTAATTGAACTAATTGATAACCAGTTTTGATTGTTACAGTTTTTTCAAGATTTACTCTACCCCGCATCCCATTATGTTTTACATCAATAATGCTGGATAATTAAAAAAATAATATTATTACCGTTAAAAAAAATAGCCCAGCATTTTTTTAAATTTCAATACATATCAAGACATCCATGCGTATCACTTGTATCATAGATTCCAGTATTCCCCACTTTCACTGATTAAATTTAAATGCAGAATTATTCTTTCCATTCTCTTAAAAATTATCCTCATTTAAATCTACGAAAGCATTATAATGACAGAAAGTTATGTTGAAAGATTGAAAAGCATAAGTGACTGAATTTTAATTACATAACCACTGTGAAAGAAAAATATATTTGTGGCGAACAGAAAAGTTAATTTGTTAATTTAATTTATTTATGGAGTGGCTGCTAATCGTAAATTTCTTTACATTACCAGAGTGATAACCCACAATATTTAGTTTACTGTATTGCCCGGTATTTCTTCTTAAAAGCAATTGGATTAATAACATAAAATTAATTTCACTTATCCAATAAACAAATATTAAACTGCTCAAACAAAACTTTATTAATTGTTATATTTAATATTACATTTTAGAATAGCTTAATTTTAAATCAATTGTTATATTTACAATTTACTTTCATGTACAAAATTATAGTTTCTTTGATTTTACTGATTCGATAGTGATACAGTTTGCATTCTCTCACTGACTTCGCGTCAAGATACAAAATTCCTCATATTAGGATATGAAAAGCTTACCGTTTTGCTCTTTGGAGTACAGTAGTTGGTCATATTTTGACATCCTTCACTAAAAGCATCTTTTACGCGTATATTCAACTACATAGACATTTTGCGCGCATCATTAACCACGATATTTCAGCGAAAAACTATTAGCATATTTTGACGTGTTAGTTCACAGCAAAATGCATCGTAAGTGTTAGGGGCATATTTTTACGTGGTGCTTATTCCACAGGGATAATCATAGCGAATTCTGGAGTATACTGGGATTCCACCGAATCTTCATCATAACATTCATCGTAAGTGTTAGGAGCACACTTTTACGTGCTTATTCCACAGGGACAATCATAGCGAATTCTGGAGCACATTTTTAAGTGCTGATATCACAGGAACTATGTCGAGAGTGTTCGGGGCACATTTTTACGTGCTTATTTTACAGCCAATATGTTGCGTATCTTTTAACCTTCATTTGTTGCACATGGGTGACTTTGGTTTCTCCATTAGCTCTCATTGGTCCCACCGTATCAGTTTTCCAATTTGATTCAGTCATCTGGGCGTGGTCTATATTGGCTTTCATTGGTTATTCCATGATGCCTAAGAGCTCGATTGCGTCCATCGTTGTATCTCTGAAACTGTCATGCTTCATTTACTGCTTGTAAATAAATTGAATGAATTGTCCACCCATTATAAACATTATGCGTCGCCGTCGCCTAGTCCATTGGCTGATGTCGGCTTGTCGCAGAACCATATTTGGAATATGAAACTTTCTTCTGTGCAACTGTATCACTACAATATTACAGAGTATTTTGAGATCACGTCACGTTTGATTAGAAGCCAAAATGCTGATCAAATTGTGAAAAGTCGCTTTATATTTTTCAAAAAGAGCTCAAACTGATATAGTACAGATATGAAACTTCGTACGTTCAGATTTATTTAAAACTAACAGTATACCCGTTCTTTGCTTAGAATATATAATATAAAGGAATCAAAACTTCACAATTATGCGAAAATTTGAATAATATGTAAAATTAGATTGTTATTCTAAGCATTTTATTAAAATATTAAATTTAATTCTCCTAAAAAGATGTATAAGAATATATATTCTCGCTATACAAAATTATCTTCACAGTCAGGTCTAAAGATGTATCCCGGTTCCGTTTGTAAACTAATTTACAAAAACAATTATTTAATTCCTACAAAACGACAGGGATTATCAAGGAAATTAAACTTCATTCTGCAAAATATTAAATTTCCATCAATTGGGCATCATTTTCATTAATTTAGTATCATTTTATCAATTTAGCCACATTTTCGTTAATTTGATGGCATTTAAAAAATCACCAAATTAAAAAGTAGGACAGCAGGACTTACAGACAACCACTACCAAAACATCATTACAATACTATCGTCCTTCAAAACGCAATTGATTTCATTGATTTGCTGTCATTTTTATCAATTTGACAATATGAAGATATCTTTGTTAACTTGGTGATATGTGATCAATTAAGCCACATTTTCAAGAGTCACCAATTTTGTTGTCACATATGGATGGTTGGAATGACAATCAACTGCCAAAACATCGTTATAATACTATCTCCTTTCAAAACAAAATTAATTTCATTGATTTGGCATAATTTTTATCCAATTGGCTATATATTCATCGATTTCGTGATATTTTCGTAAATTTTGCGATATTTCGATCAATTTGGAGACAATTTAAAAAATCGTCAAATTTATGTCAAGTGTGATGATAGGACTAACAGTGAAACTCTACCGAGACAGAATTAATTACATTTATTTGGGGCGACAGTTTTATTAACTTGCCGACATTTTTATCGATTTGGTAACATTTTCATCGAATTCGCAGCATTATAAGACGCCAATATGGCGATATCTAGTAAAATCCCTCCCCAAGCTTTAAAGAGACGTTCGGAAGGAACTACTTGTAGTTTAGTAGGACAGAAGATTATACCCGTGTACAATCAATATTTGGATTTAAAAAAAATCATTCACCAAAATAAAACAGTTGACGTAAGAATTTAAAACTACCAATAATCGCATAATCTTTAAAACCAAAGGTCATAATGGATAAAATCCATCAAAAATGCAATTCTGATAAAATTTATATATATATATATACATATATATATATATATATATATATATATATATATATATATATATATATATATATATATATATATATATATATATATATATATATATATATATATATATATATATATATATAAAGGGTTAATATGAAAAAATAAAAATGAAAATAAAAATGAAGAAGGAAGGCAACGTAAAGTGTTTACACAATGGCGGTAAGGGGTAGTGACCTTACTCCCCAGTTACCAACATGCATGTCTTAAATGCCGCGGCACTGCATTCCTGGACGCCAGCACTGACTGTAGCCGACCTCCGGAGTGATAGTCAAAATTATCACAAAACCTTTTATAAAGGAAAGTGATATTAAAAGTATTGGTCCAAGCCTCAGGGACAGCTAAGTTCATGCCTATGCTTCCTCTTTATAACATCTAAATAATCGTATTCAGCAGTATTGTTTGTGATGTCATTACTCTCAAAGACGTATAATCAATGTTCAAAATGACCTCAAATATTCATACAAACTTAACCCATATATTTCATTTTCTCCGTAGTAATTTTTGATGTAATGGATCATAAATTGCATTGGAAATCTTTGCCTGAATGCCTGTTGTAAGAAATTTCTGTCACTTTCCAATCTGGTGACGTCACTGCTTACAATTCTTTTTGTTCTTGCTAGACCACCAATAAATACATTCCTAAATATATTCAAGTGTAAATTAGATGTCCAATGTATGATTCCTGTTGTAGGAATATTATAAGTTATTATTTTATCATATATATAGAATGGCAATTTATTATGGCTGAAATCGATACTGAGATCTAGAAAATTTACGACATTATTCTGGGTTGGGGGATTTTCTTCCAATATTCAATTTGAGTGATAAAATTCAAAATTCATTTGAAAACTTTCGTTTTCATAACCAATTAACAAATCATGAACGTAACGTATGTAAATTATTCCATGCTTAATATGGGACATTTTTTCAAAATGATCAAAATAGTCTGCTAAAACTGAAGAGCATCCCCCACCCATGGGGATGCCCTTGATTTGCTTATAGAAACTCAGACCGTTATATAGGTAGTTTTTTCTAAAACTATCTTAATCAGAGATCTATATTTGTTGATTTCTACATATTTTTGCATTTCAAATTCCCCGTACAACAAGATCAGTATTCGGTATAATACCTTGAGTACAATATTGTTAAAGAGCTCTTGAAAATCATAGGCTCTGAAAAATAATTTTGTTTGATGATTCAAGATCTCTATAACCTCGTAGCTGTTCCCAACAATATAAGATCCCCGATATTTAATTTTCTTTAATATAGGTTTTAATATTACGAGAAGCAATTGGTTAGCTTTAGTGAGGTAAATTTTGAATCCAACTGTTACTGGTCTGAAGCTTTTTGGAGTTTTATGAAGCTTGGGTATATTTATTAAGTATGGCTATTTTATTTTTTCTGTGTACTTAATTCCTGCCTTAAGATATAAGGCTTTGATTCTGTTATTAATCACTTGGTGTGTCATGGTTATCTTGCTGTATAAAGCTTGATTTTCATAATTTGCCATAAGGGTTTTTATATAAAGGTATTTGCAAGTAAATGCATAATTACCAGGTACTTTATCGGTGTAAGTTATTATATATTGTTCTCGCAATAACCTTAGATTCTTTATATCCAGTTTACATCCCGTTTGACAAGTATAATACTTTTTGTAATAATACTCAAAATCATTCAATACTTTGGATCTCCATTTGTTGAATGTAAAATCTGGGATGCTGAATTTTATAGACATTTTATATAAATGCCTCTATATTCTTTGTGAAAGTATCAAGATGATTTCCTTGATGTGGATTACGGTATTTTGTGCCTAATTTGAAAGCTCTTATTAAGCCATTATTATTGATTACTTCAAGTTTACCTGTAACTGTATGACCTATAATAGGATCTTTATAAGGATTGGTGTTACAATTACATATTACATTATTTCCCGTCAAAAGGTTTTTACTTAAATAGTTATAATTGTAAGTTTTTCTTCCTAAAAGAATTTCGTAACTGTAAGTAGTTCTAATATTTATATCAGTTATAGGAAAATGCTGTTGATGTGTTTTCAATATATTTCCAAATGGGATACAATTGAGAGTTTTATTTTGAAATAAGTTCGATAGATATATCACATCACTTTTTTCTTCGATCTGTGCGTCCTGCAATTTAATGTTTAGAAAGGTGGATCGTTTTTTGATCCAGTCACTCATGGTAGCCAAGTTAAGTTTCCGGTATGAGTTCAGTTCGTTTGTAGACCATATTTTTACTTGTTTAGACCAGATATTCCACATCTGTTGCATATATTTTTTTCGTATATTCAAAACATATAATTTGATAACCGTAAAGTTATGTACTTCAAACTGATAAACCTGTTGCATAAAATTGATGAAAGATTCGTTGCTTCAATCGTTCGTTGCTTCGAAAGGAATCTTTCATCAATTTTATGCAACAGGTTTATCAGTTTGAAGTACATAACTTTACGGTTATCAAATTATATGTTTTGAATATACGAAAAAAATATATGCAAGAGATGTGGAATATCTGGTCTAAACATGTAAAAATATGGTCTACAAACGAACTGAACTCATACCAGAAACTTAACTTGACTACCATGAGTGACTGGATCAAAAAACGATCCACCTTTTTTAACAAGAAATTGAAGGACGCACAGCTCGAAGAAAAAAGTGACGTGGCATATCTATCCAACTTATTTCAAAATAAAACTTTCAATTGTATCCCATTTGGAAATATATTGAAAACACATCAACAGCATTTTCCTATAACTGATATAAATATTAGAACTACTTACACTTACGAAATTCTTTTAGGATGAAAAACTTACAATTATAACTATTTAAGTAATAACCTTTTGGCGGGAAATAATGTAATATGTAATTGTAACACCAATCCTTATAAAGATCCTATTATAGGTCATACAGTTACAGGTAAACTTAAAGTAATCAATAATAATGACTTAATAAGAGCTTTCATATTAGGCACAAAATACCGTAATCCACATCAAGGAAATCCTCTTGATACTTTCACAAAGAATATAGAGGCATTTATATAAGATGTCTATAAAATTCAGCATCCCAGATTTTACATTCAACAAATGGAGATCCAAAGTATTGAATGATTTTGAGTATTATTACTAAAAGTATTATACTTGTCAAACGGGATGTGAACTGGATATAAAGAATCTAAGGTTATTGCAAGAACAATATATAATAACTTACACCGATAAAGTACCTGGTAATTATGCATTTACTTGCAAATACCTTTATATAAAAACCCTTATGGCAAATTATGAAAATCAAGCTTTATACAGCAAGATAACCATGACACACCAAGTGATTAATAACAGAATCAAAGCCTTATATCTTAAGGCAGGAATTAAGTACACAGAAAAAATAAAATAGCCATACTTAATAAATATACCCAAGCTTCATAAAACTCCAAAAAGCTTCAGACCAGTAACAGATGGATTCAAAACTTACCTCACTAAAACTAACCAATTGCTTCTCGCAATATTAAAACCTATATTCAAGAAAATTAAAGATCGGGGATCTTATAGTGTTGGGAACAGCTACGAGGTCATAAAAATCTTGAGGAATCATCAAACAAAATTATTTTTCAGAGCCTATGATTTTCAAGAGCTATTTAACAATATTGAACTCAAGGTATTATACCGAATACTGAACTTGTTGTACGGGGAATTTGAAATACAAAAATATATAGAAATCAACAAATATAGATCTCTGATTAAGATAGTTATAGAAAAAAACTACCTATATAAAGGTCTGAGTTTTTATAAGCAAATCAAGGACATCCCCATGGGTGGGGGATGCTCGTCAATTTTAGCAGACTATCTTGATCATTTTGAAAAAATGTCCCATATTAACAATATACGTTACGTTGATGATTTGTTAATAGGTTATGTAAACGAAAGTTTTCAAATGAATTTTGAATTTTGTCACTCAAATTGAATATTGGAAGAAAATCCACCAACCCAGAATAATGTCGTAAATTTTCTAGATCTCTGTATCGATTTCAGCCATAATAAATTGTCATTTTATATATATGATAAAAGAATAACTTATAATATTCCTATAACAGATTTTACACATGAATATATTTACATTCTGGTAGGTCGGACGGTCTGGGTCTCAACAACAACAACAACATGAATATATTTAGGAATGTATTTATTGGTGGTCTAGCACGAACAAAGAGAATTGTAAGCAGTGACGTCACTAGATTGGAAAGTGACAGAAAATTCTTACAACAGGCATTCAGGCAAAGATATCCAATGCAATTTATGATCCATTACATCAAAAATTACTACGGAAAAAATGAAATATATGGGTTAAGTTTGTGTGAATATTTGAGGTCATTATGGACATTGATTATACGTCTTTGAGAGTAATGTCATCACAAACAATACTGCTGAATACGATTATTTAGATGTTATAAAGAGGAAGCATAGGCATGAACTTAGCTGTCTCTGAGGCTTGGACCAATACTTTTAAATATCACTTTCCATTATAAAAGGTCTTGTGATAATTTTGATTATCACTCTGGAGGTTGGCTACTGTCAGTGCTGGCGTCCAGGAGTGCAGTGCCGCGGCATTTAAGACATGCATGTTGATAACTGGGGAGTAAGGTCACTACCTCTTACTACCATTGTGTAAGCACTTTGCGTTGCCTTACTTCTTCATTTTTATATTCATTTTTATTTTTACATATTAACCTTTTATATATTTTCAGTGTTTTATGCTGCTGTGCGCAAGTACACTAAAATTCATTTCAATATTTTTCTTTAGAAATCTATCTTTTATATTTACATATATATATATATATATATATATATATATATATATATATATATATATATATATATATATATATATATATATATATATATATATATATATATATATATATATATATATATATATATATATATATATATATGTATATATAAATTAAAATAACAAATACAAAAGTGCAGGAGTGTGAATCAGTAACCACAGTATCAAACCGCGAGCAATATAAAAGAGTGTAGTGATTAGCAAAAAGAAACGAGGAAGGGCCGGAAAAGTAGAGCACGGAGAGGCCAGGACAAGGAAAATATATTAAAGAATAGTATATCTGCCAGAAACGTCTTCAGGGGCACATTCTAGACAGACATACTAAAATCCGTTGCTTCTATGATTGCATAAAAACACGTGGTTAAAATATTATGCAATCTGTGCCCAACAACAGAATAACGAGAATAACAGAAAAAAACCAAATAGGATAAAATTCAATTATAAAACATAAAATACCACATAAACATGAAATATAAAATACCACATAGACATGAACATGAAAAATATAGTGCACAAATATACAAACTTGCAAAAAAGAGCAACTCACATGTCGAAAGGTCGCCACCGTGGGAGTAGAAATAAAGATTACAAGTATTATCGGATTTATCACAGCAGAAAATGCTCTCGCTTGGCAATAAATGAAGATGTGTTTCATATGATTTTAACATCATCAGATCCATACATCAGTCACATAAGGCCAGAACCGAAAACTGAATCACTGCCACTTAGCGAAGAATGAAAAAAATTATTAAAATTGTATGTATATTCATTTATGCATAAATTCTAAAAATAGTACTTCAGGTACTTTAGTTATAATAATATTTAAGTTGGATACTTGAAAGGTATTTTTCAAAATGCAAAATTATGTATTATTAAATGATCATCAAACATGTTTCGAAAAAATGTACGATAACAATAAACAGAGATTTATAATTAAAGCATTTGTTTTCTTTCTAATTTTTGTCATTAAATATATATACAAATAATTTTATTCAAGGGCAAACTCGGGGAAAATTGGGGAATACATCCCCACCCCCAAATTTAGAAAATAACGTTTGGTAACACAATTATTTATAAATACATGTTAAGAGAGAGGTATACGCATACTCTTGAAAACTTGAAAATCTGTCAAAATTGAAATTTCTATTTTATTGGCTTATATTATTGCCCAAATTCTTGTCTTTCTGTAGATATCCTCATTTTTTATAATTCCATTAACTTTTTTAAATACAGCTATTTTTATGAGCTAAGGTATTAGTAATTTAATGGTCCACTTGGACTTTAAAGTCGATTTCTGAAGAACGTTATTTTGACGCACATTGTGCAACACGAAACATAAATTTGGTTCATTTATATCAATTTACGAAATTTAAAGTGATTATTAAAGCTAAAAAATGTGGCAATGTAATACACTAGGATCTAATACGTACATTAAAATTAGTATTTTCTATGATGTATTGTTTCGTACATATTTCCGTACATTTTCTATTATCTTTTTTTACTTTTTTATCTAACAGCTAATTAATATGCTAATTAAAGAATGACAGTAAGCCGAAACAAAATTCAACCAGAAAGTATGTCGTGGGGTGTTAGTGCATATATAAAAAAACTTTTATAATTTTATCTTCAAAATTAAAAAAAAAGGTGAAGGGTATGCGTATACCTTCATATCTCCCCCCGAAAAAAATCTGGGACCGCCACTGATTTTAATATTACCATACATATAAAATTTTATTTTTATCTTATCTACATCCGCAAAAAGTATGCAAAAATTATAAGAAATGCATAAGTTGTGAGGTTTTTTCCGCAAATTCCTCATTTGGCACCACTGTGCGCCGTCTCGTACGGAAGTCGATCACTGAACACAAATCAAATTGACCTCACCATAACTGCATCGCAACTCGTACAAACTCAAAGTCTGGTACTCTGGCTTCACTGCGACTCTTGTCTGCTCCGAGTATTCTTGTCGAACTCGAACTCTCTTACAGTTCTCTACATATCTCTAGAACTTTCCATATGTTTCAACCTATTTTAGCCTGTGTTCTGACACGCCTCTTTGGCCGGGCGCGGTAGCCCATTGGTTAGCGCGCTGAAGTTGCACGCGGTAGGCCCGGGTTCGATTCCAGCCGCTGCCAAAACTGCCGCCGTGTTCATGCGGAGTACGATCACGTTAAACATGTGGGTCCGTAAGTCCTTCCGAGAGGTTGGTGGTAGGAAAAGGAAGGTACGGTCCTTGTGGACGCCTCCCCCACTGGGTTCCGGTCTAAATTGGATGGCACTTCCCGACCGTCCAAACAGTTACCTTACACCTGTCTGGTAGGTCGGAAGGTCTGGGTTTCAACAACAACAACAACGCCTCTTTGGCCCTGATTGGCCGAGCTTAGAGCAATGCGACCAGGCATCTTGAATAATTGGTAAACATCTTTACCCAATCTCGTGTATTCACTTTATCCCCTTATGTTTATGGCCTATTTGACCTCTCGGGTTCAAGGTTTAGCGGAGAGAGTTTTATGTTGAATATTTGTGATTGTCTGTAATATCAAACAATGCATAAGACCTAAGGACGCCAGTTTTATTACACCCTGATCCGAGAGGTCAGATAGGCTATAACCATAGGGGGATAAAGTGAAGGTACGAGATTGGGTAAGGACGTTAGCCAATTACTCAAGATATCTGTCGCATTGCCCTAATGTCGCCCAATCGGAGCCAAAGAGTCGTGTAAGATCTCAGGCGAAAAGAGTTTGCACGTATCTTTAAGATTAAGTTGAGAGTAAGCAGTGATTGTATGAGACCAAATACGAGACAAGATTTAGGGGATACAGTTTCATGTTGAATATTTATGATTGTCTGTAATATCAATAATGCATCAGTCCTAAGGACGACAGTTTTATTGCACCCTGACCCGAGAGGTCAGATAGGCCATACACATAGGGGGATAAAGTGAAGATTGGATAAAGACGTTAACCAATTATTCAAGATGACTGGTCGTATTGCCCTAAGGTCGGCTTATCGGAGCTAAAGAAGCATGTCAAACATCAGGCTAAAAGAGGTTGCAACATATGGAAAGTTCTTGAGATATGTTTTTTGAACAGTAAGAGAGTTCGAGTTCAACAAGAGCAGTCGAATCACACAAGAGTCGCAGTGAAGCCAGAATATGATACATCGAGTTTGTAGGACTGGCGATGCAATTATGATGAGGTCAATTTGATTCGTATTCAGTGATCGACTTCCTTACGAGGCGGCGTACCACACCGTGAGTTGGTACAGTACGGTGGACACTGATGAAACAGAACCAAACGTGGCTGTGGCAATGCACAAAGACAAAATTGGAGGTATGTGTTCCTGTCAATAATTATAGAAGGTCATAAATGCAGTTTAGGTATTTTAACTTAGCTGGTCTCACATTTGCAATCTACTCCGCAAATAGTAATATGATAATTGTTGTAACGAATTTAATAATTAATAAAATATTCTTAATAAATGATTTTATTTTAAAGTTAAACTGGTGAAATTAATTGGGATAGTATGTTAATGTATTCTACTCTAGGAACTCGAACTGAAGATAAATAAGGTGTGCTTTAAGCGGCACACAACGCAATGTGCTAATGAGTTTCAAGATATACGATAATTCAGCCATGTGAATTATGAATAAATTTAATAAGTATAAAATCCAACAATAAGTTTATTTTTTCGAGCATCACAGACTGAGATAACAGTAACGATAAATATACGATAAAAACTGTTTCACTTGAGCTTTATGCGTGTTCAAAGTCACGATCTCAAATGTGGTCATTAAACACGACACCTACACACTTACAATATTACTTACTTGTAATTGCTTACTTACTTGTACTTACTTGAAGTTGTTGATAACCAGTTTTAAGTGTTGGCAGCGAAAAGTCATCAAATTGTGCATATTTTGTCTTTGAGAAGCAAATGAATTCTAATTGGCGTTTTTTTTTAAATCATTTGTATCGTCGCACTTAATTAGAATTTTCAAAACATTATATTTTGTAGTTAACTTGGAAGCTGAGACAAATCGAATGAGAGTAAAATAAAGATTCTAGATAAAGTAGAAGTGCTCTATAATAAGCAAAGTAGCTTCTAATTTTTTGATTATTCCTTTGTAACGTCACTCCTAATTCAAATTTTTGAATCATAGATTTTCCATTTGACTTCAGAGGCATGATGGTTCAAATGACACCAAAACCAACATTACAGTGGAAGTGATCCATAACTTTGATACATCACCCTCTCACTCACTGATCATAGTGCTTGCTCACAGAGCATATTATATATGATATCAGGTAATATATATTAATAATAAACTTTTGGAGTTTATATGTTGACAATTCAAATGAAGATAAACTTACAAATCTTTGCATATGCACTTCACAAGTTTTTGCCTAATAAAAAAACAAACAGTTTTTCACACTTCGATCAGAATTGTTTCTTCTTAACCCTTTTCTTTATTATTACTTAACTTTATTATTTTCTTTTCAAAAACTCGATTTGTTGCAAATAGTATGTTTATTAGTACAATGTAGTGGATAAATGTGAAGGTAATATACCAAAACTATTGAATCCAGGATAGTAAAATTTACAAAAACACACTACATAAAATCTATATTTCAACAAAATGTATATATCTCATTAAAACTTTATAAAGCATCAAATATAGACGTTAACAATAAACCCGCTGGACGTTTATTGCATTTAAGTCAAAACTACACGAAAAAAAGCAGCGATATATTTCTGCAAATGCATGCAAAGAGTCTTGTCCATTGAAGATACTGTCGTTCAATCCAACGTAGAAGTTGTAGTCCAATGAACTTTAAGCCTGCTATTAGTCCTGCATGTCTATACACACATAATACATACGAGGAATGAATGTATTGTTGCCTTAGTAACACATACTTCTTTCGATATCGATTAAGGTAACATTTAGTGAGATACGATTATATATATATATATATATATATATATATAAGGAGTTTAAACGTCATATTAAGAAAACGCTAATATGGCTTGAGACAATAATTCAGTTGACGCTGGATAAGATAAGTAGTTCTGCATTGTATGCATTTCTATAGCAAAAGACCTAAAATACTATCTATTTTGTAATTTACTGTCTATATTGTAAATATACTGTCTATTATATACTGTCTATTATATACTGTCTATTATATACTGTCTATTTTGTAAAAATAAATTATTAGCGCAATGCAAAGTAGAACTGAAACAATAAAGAATATATTTACGTATTCAAAATTATTTTACGTTTCAATTTATTTTTACCTCCATATATTTTCTACCCTGTCCTACAACTAAGAAATAATACTGATTAAATATACTCATAATTAAGGAATTCTTAATTTATAAATAATCAAAAATACATTTAATAAATAGTACGCCTTTCTGTTCTGTTAACTAACGATAACAACTACTTTATTAATACTAACGATACCTAGATATAATTCTCAAAGCATTATGGCATTTTCAAGGGTTTCCTCCATAGGAGTTTTATCTCCTCCTTTCTATATCCATGTGTAAAACATGGAATTTTAACTGATTGATCTTAAAACAAATGTATTGTTAAGACAAATGTATTGTTCTAAGACAATAGTATTGATTTAATGTATTGGTTTTAAGATAAACCACCGATTTTGTGCAGGGCAATTTTACATTTCAATTATTAATACACGTGCCCTATTACTTAGAAGAGACCCGTGGTTTTCTCTATATATCTACGTTTAACTGTCAATCATTTATTAAGTATGGATATGTTTAAGATCATGCAACATATTTTAATGTAAATCATATTCAACCTTGATTTGTTACGGGCAGAAATAATACACAAATACAGTGACAATAAAATACATATATCGGTTTGTTTCAAAATTTTGTTGTGTACTACACTTCGTGAAATAGAGTTATAGGGTGAGCATAATGAATAGATAGCAGAGACTTCTAATGAATCAAAAATGTAATTACAAATGATCACTTGCATTGTCCCCCATAAATTAATTGAAAAAACACATGAAATACATCTTATGTAAATAGTTAAATACGAAAAAAAGATGTTCATAAAATACTTTCACGATATTTACGAAAACCAGGATTCCATTGTTACTTCATTGCTAAATAATTATTTTATTTTTATAATTTTACACTAATTTTAATTAATGCTATAATTGAAAACCATCATAAACAAATGGCCAATGTTATTTGTGCATGCATAACATTTTAATTGTTTTTATCAAAGTAAATTCATTAGCACTTTTAATTAAGAAATCATTAAACGTAAAACTACAGGAATGGGCACCACCACGATGTTATTATCGCTTTTGTTGTTTCATAACGTAGCAAGAAAATTTAATTGTACTTTTATACATATACAGGTTATAAAAATATCTGGTTCATTATCCGTAAGAAAAAACCCACGGACGATTTGTTTTGATTAAATTATTTTTACAAAAAAAAATCTCCTATAATTAAATTTTCATGCACGATACTATATGATTAAAAAACTTTATTACCCCGAAAAATATTAAAATAATTTTATGGAAAGACTGAAAATTCGAAATTTAATTTCACAGAGAGGTGATATTGTTCGAAGCTATCTTAAGTATATATTTTTGCATTTTAATTCAAGTAAAAACACTGCATTTAGAGAGAGAGACTAGGCCACAATTTAATTTTATATTATCTACGTAATAATTGTCTGGTGTGTTTTATCTTTACAGACCTTCAACCCTACGGTAAACTAAAAGTCTGAATTTTAGCACACCTAATAGTATCGACAATGGGAGAGAACCTAACAGAGTCAGATTTTCGGCTCCGACGAGAGTTTTTTTTTTCTTTTCTTTTCTTTTTTTTTTTCAAATGGCCAGGCACTTTGACCTTCGTCATTCGCCTTTATTACAGCGGCCAGAGTGTGAACCATTTAGCCTCCCATTGACGTTGCCCCAGACGCACCAGAGGGGGGCGGATCACATTGTGCCCACAACACAAACATCCATGCCTTACGTGGGGCTCGAACCCACAACGTGGAGGTCGAGCGATTGCTACGGAAACGCTTGCCTTGACCACTCGACAACCAAGTCGGCGCTCCGACGAGACTGGTATAATAGGGGCTTTTCGAAAAGTATTTTCCAACCTTCCAGTGAAACTTTCCACGAACAGTGAAACTGGCTATATTCTGAATAACAAATATTAATAATTATATAATAGTGACACGACTGTTCAAAAAAATTAAATTTTCGGAGATTTTGCATTATTGCAACTTTATTTGTATTTCCAAAAATTTCCAGGTTGAAGATATTCCGTCACTATAAATATTTAAGTGAATCACTGTTGAATTTTAGTTGAATTATAAGTATCAATTACTAACTAGGTGAGTTTGGTATAATTTGAGTTCAATTATAATTTGATGTTACTATCGTAAAATTGCAAATACCTTCATTACACTTTCATAATTAATTTGTTAACTGGAGCGTGGTTGAACTCGAATTTTTCATACCAGAAACCGTTTTTTAGTTGCTTGTGATTTTTTTTTAAGACAGCTTTTGAAAATGATCGCAATTTATAATATAAACACCATGATTTATCTGTCTATCTATCTATGGGTTTAGCGAAATTGGTAAAAATGACGGTTAGTTGATGAAAATTCAATACAATCTTGGAAAAAATATAAGAATCTACTATAAGAATAACCTCCGTCTGCAAAGCTTGACAAAATTCTGGTGCCGAATTTTGGCGCTATATCGCCAACTTGGCTAATCTTTTTGAATGCTGCTAAATTGACGAAAATGTCACCAAATTGATAAAATTGAAGCTAAATCAATAAAAATGACGACTATTTGAATACCTTGATGAAAATTCAATATATTGGAAATAAGATAACTAACGACTATAAACGACTAACTCTGCCCGTCCGTAATGCTCAGCAAAGAATTTGGAGGGAGGTCGTAAACTTGGCGACTTTTTTAAATATTGCCAAACTGACGAAAATGTCCCCACATTGATAAAATGTCACCAAATTGATAAAAACAACGCTGAATGGGAGGCAATGTTTTGCAAATTTTTAATTCCGTCATATGAAGGGTATATATACCTTTTAGTTATAACATGTTAACCTTTATTTTAAAGGGCTTGTAAATTTTGATTGATACCAAGTTTGATAAAGTACTCCATCGGGGCGGGGGGGGGGGGTAACATAATGAAAATTTTTGATTTTGAAATGTTGATATCAATATATATATATTAGAACCTCCTGAACATGTTTTGCCTAATTTATGAGTGATATACGTCGATCTGTCTGTCTGTGGTCAATATTTGAGTACACCCGCTGCCCCAAATGTTAGTGGATTTTCACGGAACTTTATTTCCGACTTTGTTGATGAAAAATGTAGAAATAGATAGAATTAAAGAAACTTAACAGCTTGAGTTATTAGAGCGAAAAGTAGCTGCCATATTTTTTTTATATATTTGTTGCGTCATTATTCCCTTAAAAGAGGGGGAGCAAATTACCACCCCGAAGGCATACATGGTTAAACTTGCTTAAACTATCAATCAAAAGATTTTTCAAGCTCTTTAAAATAAAGGGTAATGTGCTATAATTGTGACCATTTAGACCAAAAATACAGAATTTTCAAAATTTTCGTATAAAATTTGAAAAAAAAAATGAACAGTAGTAAGTATCATCAACTGTGTAACAATTGACGATCCATTTGGCGTTCTTGGCGACTCATTTAGCAAAATATTGTCAACTTGGAAACTATTTATTGTTGTGCGAAATTGACAAATCTCTTACCAAATTGGTAACTAATTATTGTGGTGCAATATTGACAAAACGTTTTTTAAATTGGCAAAACTGTAGCCAACTCGATTAATTAAGAATTAATGTATTATAATATAATGGAGTATATTTCCAATTGTAGAGTTATATTTCAGCAAAATAGGAGTTAACCTGGCACTTCAAAATAATTTTACATGTTGGGATCCAGAAAAACGCCAAATGTCAGTATACTTTTCAACGTTAAAAACGTTGTGCCTTGGATCTCGTTCAGCATTATTTCGCATTGAAAGAAGACTTGCATTATGTAGGGGAAGTCGTTTGCGGTCCGCATTATATATATATTTGAGACACAATCCAGCTCTTGGTAATAGTCAGCTTCAATCATTATTCGCTTTTACCTATTATGCATGTTATGTCAAAAATAGTTATGACATATATGCCATTTTATACATTCAGAAATAAAAAGTAAGCTTCCGTTATCTGCAATTATTTTCCTTTAACTGACAGTTTCCTTTACTTACATCTGTTAATTTCTCCTCTTCAAATGATGTTCATTAATGTTTCTCGAATAATAATGATATTTTTTAATATCGTTGTTTTCATTTGCATGATTTTCCTTTCGAATCAAGTGTCTCATTTAGTTTCCAACACATGTTGATTCATTGTATGTAACTGATTTGTGTGATCTTTGCAATTACAGTTAAACATTTTAGCTACCGAAACTGGATGTTTCCTTCAATGTTATAAGATGCTACTTATTTTCGTAGTCTTATATTCACACTCCATTTTTACTATGTTTTCACCAAATTAGTTGCATTATTCTACTGTTATTATTCCTTTTATTCCATTTTATAACCACTACGTCTTTAGTTTAGTTTTTACTATTTTCGAAATAGTAACGTTTTTAAGAGGCATGTGAATAGATTCTGTCGAAAGTCACTCACTACCTCAAAAAGGAGTTACAGATATTACCTCAAAAAAGGTGAGCAGATACTACCACAAAAAGAGGTAGCAGTCATTACCTTAAATAGAGGTAGCAGGCACTAACTCAAAGGCGGTAGCAGTCACTATCTCGAAAAGAGGTAGCAGTCACTAGATCAAAAAAGGTAGTAGTCACTACATCAAAAAAAGTAGCAGTCATTACCTCAAAAAGAGGTAGCAGTCACTATCAAAAAAAGCGGTTGCTATCACGATCTCAAAAAGAGGTTGCGGTCACTACCTCAAAAAGAGGTAGCAGTCATTACTTTATAAAGAGATAGCAGTCACTACATCAAAATGAGGTAGCAGTCATTACCTCAAAAAGAGGTAGCAGTCACTACATCAAAAAGATGTAGCTGTCAGTACCTCAAAAAGAGGTAGCAGACACAACATCTAAAAGATGTAACAGTCATTACCTCAAAAAGAGGTAACAGTCACTAACTCAAAAAGATATAGCAGTCATTACCTCAAAAAGATATAGCAGTCATTACCTCAAAAAGAGGCAGCAGTCCCCACATCAAAAATATGTAGCTGTCATTACCTCAAAAAGAGGTAGCAGACACAACATCTAAAAGATGTAACATTCATTATCTCAAATAGAGGTAGCAGTCACTATATCAAAAAGATATAGCAGTCATTACCTCAAAAAGAGGCAGCAGTCCCTACATCAAAAGCAGGTATCAGTCGTTACCTCAAAAAGAGGTAGCAGTAATTACCTCAAAAAGAGATAGCAGTCACTACATCAAAAATATGTAGCAGTCATTACCTCAAAAAGAGGTATCGGTCACTAAATCAAAAAGCGGTAGCAGTCACTATCTGAAAAAGAGGTAGCAGTCACTACCTCAGAAAGAGGTAGCAGTCATTACCTCAAAAAGAGGTAGCAGTCACTACCTCAAAAAGAGGTAGCAGTCATTACCTCAAAAAGAGGTAGCAGTCACTACCTCAAAAAGAGGTAGCAGTCACTAACTCAAAAAGAGGTTGCAGTCACTACCTTAAAAAAAGGAAGTGACTGCTTTGCCACATATATGCCGAGGAAAAAAACCCTTTAACTTCAAAATATTGGGTATACTTTGATTTAAAAATTCTCACTTTAACTATATACTACATGATATAACGTATTACGTCCCCTACATATATGATATAATGTATTACTTTCCCTACATAATACATGATATAATGTATTACTTTCCCTGCATACATAGTAAAATGCATATGGAAAGTTTTGTGATGGGCTCGAAAATTCGAATTCCCCTTTTCGATGGAAGAGGGTGTTTTAAGCATCCTTGAACTCGAATCACATGTTTTTGAGTATAAGAATATAGGTATGTGTATAATGGTATGTATGTATGTGTATATGTATTTATGCGCGTATAAACTGGACGCAACTTTATAATAGTGTTTCAAACGTTGACTTCAACTTTCAAACTGTAGGCAACAGTCTAAAATTGAGTTTTATTTATTTATTTTGCAATTTCGCTAGCTAGAGTAAGTTGTATATTTTCCCTTAATTCTATCTACTTTTCCTATATAGATTTAAAATGTCCATAAAGGAAAATTTAATTGATCCCTTGTTTATTTCTGAACAATGTTTATAACATTTTATTCGGTTATTAAAAATAAAAATTTATTATTGCTGTTTTGAATGCAACTTTTATTGCAAAACAAAAATCTCCATTCTGATACTGAAAAATACAAGTTCTGCAGTGAGAATTATTTCTTAGAACATAAAAACCTCTTTTAATTTTTTCTCAGTTTGCATTTTATTCTGTCAGGCAAAACATAGCCTATCATACATTTTTACTTGCGGCTTTGTATGCCTTTTTCCTATTTGTCTCTAGGATCTTTTATGGTCATTTTATTACAACCACAAAAGAATATTCCCTTTTTATTCTCGTATCAATAACTGTAAAATAAGACATAAATGTTAAATAGAAAAAAAAATGTTCAGATTTTAAACACGCCAGACAATTTACAAAATTGGCAAGTATCACGCATGACACATAGATATGGGTATGAGAGATTTGTAAATAAGTAAAGAGCTCTTTATTTAATTGTTGAATATCAATGTAAAGTTATATCGGATTACAACAGATGAAATGACGCTTCTATTGTATTAATGTTTCTTTTCATATAGATAGAATAAAATGATGCACAGTAAAAAGAATAATTAAAATTGAGTTTTTGATAAAGTTGTAAATTTCCAGCTTTCCCAAAGTTATTTATATGTTTTTAATATTTTGTGTAAATGTTTCTTGATGTACTGCCATTCAATAAAGACAGCATAATACATTTTAAACTAGCTATCTTTTGAAAATCTAATTACTTGAGGCAGAAATATCTTTCGTTTTGCCGTTCTGATGTTTGTACGAGGGTCGCACTGAAAATTTTGAGGGAAGGGCAGACGATATGCGCTAGATAGAAAATATTGGTCGGATATATAAATTTGAACGCTTTTATGTCCGCAGACGATTATTTGTGGCAACAATTAAAATTTAGCTATCGTAGAATAAATTTTGAAAGAAAAGAAAATGGAGTTGACGCGAGAGCATTATAGAGACATGATTTTCTATGATTTTAAAGTGGAGATAAATTAAGAAGAACGTCTACACTTGTGGAAATGATGGAAATGATGCTCCATCTCGTACCACTGTATTAAAATGGTTTACAGAGTTTTGAAGAAGTCAAAATTCTCTCGTGGATGAAGAACAGACAGTAAAACCTTCGTCTGCTGTAGTCCCAGAAAATGTGTCGGCCACTCGAAAAATTTTAATCGATGACCTACCAAATGATACAGAAAGAACTTAGCATTGGATCCGCATCTATATAGAAAATTATTCATGAAGAACTGCAGATGAAAAAATTAATTTGTCGTTGGGTCCTCCATAATTTGTCAGAACACCAAAAAGCGGAGCGTGTCTGAATTAGTAAAGAATCCCTAAAATTACTTAATGGTGATGGACACCGCATTATTTCTAAAATCATAACTGGTGATGAAACGTATACACCGTTTTTTGACGTTCCAACACGTCAAGAAAACAATGTATGGGTCTTCGAAAATGACCGCAAACCAACAATGGTGAAAAGATAACGAGCAATGAAAAAAGTAATGTTTTCCGTGTTCTTTAGAAGTACAGTAATTTAGAGGGACAGAAGACAGTTATGACTAACTGGTACACCACTACTTGTCTTCCAGAAATTCTTCAGGAAGTGAATTTTAGGGTACCCATGCTTCACCATGAGAATGCATCTTCTCATTCTGCAAGAATGACAGTCGAATTTCTTGAACAAAAAAACATCAAAGTGATAAAACATCCACGCTATTCTCCTGATCTTGCTATGTGTGACATTTGGCTATTTTTTAAACTAAAAAAAATTACGTATGCGTCGTTTTCATTCCGAAGATGAAATCGATGAGACTATGAAAGCGTATTTTTCATCGATTCCACGAAATGGATGGCTTGAAACATTTAATCTTTGGAAAACTCGCCTACGGAAGTGCATTGATGTTGGAAAGGAGTACACTTTGAACACTCCCAAGAGTTTATAAGTTTAACTTGTGTCACGTAGCCGTATCTCAAAAATTTCAGAGTGACCCTCGTATCACGCTGCTTGTTTTGTAATTCACAACCACGCTGCTTGTTTTGTAATCCACAACAAGTAGTTAATTAATATCTAAATAAAAAATTTTAAATTATTAAAAATAAGTTTGATATAACGTTATACTTATCTAAGACTATGCCTTATTGAGTTGCCATGTCCATATTTCTGACACACATACCCCCCTCACACACACACACAGAGTAAGAGAGAGAGACATATACATACACACAGAGTGACACACACATATACATTCACACCGAGTGACACACACATATACATACACACAGAGTGACACACACCGACATACACACACATACACACTCAAAAAGTACTTTCAGACACAAACACACATGCATATATTTCCAAAATTATGAGAAGTGGTCCAGGTCTTTAAACGTGTTTCTATAACAACAATACTTCAACTATGCAAGAGTGCGATAAAATAAAAATAGGGTTTAACTAATTCAGCGCTTGCGTGATCCAAGTTCCTATGCGAAACAGAAGAATCTACTTTTTATAAGTCCAGTTAGTCGCCATTCACAAAAAGTTCTCTCTTTTCTTCTCCTTTCTATCGAATTCACATTTGAAAATTATTTTTTCTTTCATATTGAATACGGCAAAACCTTTCAAGCCATATTAATACTTTGATGGATAGGGAGTGGAGGGATGTTTGATAAAATGTTTTGCTACGTCAACCTTTTCATTTTTTCTCAAACCTGAAAGAACGATTTTTTTTTCCTTTTTCTACAATGCATAATTCCTGTACACGGACAAAATTAAAATCATATTGAAATTTTTACAATTTTAATGTAAAATATCTACGCGACTTTGGAACCACAGAATATAAATCAACCGTCTTGAACGTCTTTATATCTGGAGACACTTTTCCCATTAAAAGAATTAAGCACCAAATGAATTCTGCAATTATTATACCAGTGAACGTGAGGCGGTATTTTCAAGGAAATTTAACTAGAGGAGAACCATGACGCAGTGAAACACATTTTATGACAATTAAAATTAACGAATGAAGTTTAGCTGAACTTACGTTATTTTTTATGTTTTTTTATTATTTATTTTTTCTATTTTTATTCATTTATTTGTTTATTTATTTATTATTGTTATTATTTATTTTATTTTTATTTTTTAGCAAATTTTACAAGAGAAAATTCAACCACCATTAGATCAAATGATAACAACTATAGTATTTTACTCTTTAATTGCAAAGGGCTCGTAAAAATCTAAAGATACGAAGTTTGATAATGGAGTAACTTACTTTCCCCTCCCCCCCCCCCACCCCGTGGGAGTCTAATAAGGTCACGAACATAAAAACTGTATCGCGGCTATTTTCCACCACGATTATTGAAACTATTAATTTTCGTGATAATTGAGCCATAAATAACCTCTTTTACGCATAACTATCAAATACTATCATGTTAAGAAAATATAAAATTCACAATTTTCGATCCTTTCAGTTTTTTTTTCAAAATTATGTCTGGTTGAAGAGTTTTCGTTAACAAAGCCGGATGTAAAGTTTCGTCAAAATCCATTAATATTTGTGGCAGCTATCATGTCTACGAGAATTCGACCACAAACAGACATACAGACGGACGTCACAATAAATATAGTCGAAACCTTAAACACATGCATCATCCTCTTTTATTATATATAGCGTTACCCGCGCAGAGCATATGCACTCTAGGCATCTGTGGGAATTTTAACAATAAGACTCCGAAAATAACAATTTAATTAGCTCTAAGGTTAGCATCTCTTCGTTGGCTGATTCATATTTCAGTATTTCTTTCAGCAGGTCGAAATCTATTAACTTTATTTCTTATAGCTTCATAGACAGATTCATCGGCACTCCATGCCATTCTTTATGCATTATAGCAAACTAAGTCACTGCAATCATTTTTGTTGTAATTCTAAACATCTACAAAACTGAGTCGTTAGTTACAAAAATAAGGTCAAAGGCTTGGGTGTTAAATGCCCCAAAATACCTCATTTATATATATATATATATATATAATATCTGATATATATATATATATATATATATATATATATATATATATATTATGATATATATATTAAGAATTTTTTAATTTACTTGTATTATAAATACCAGAGATTGAACATTTATTGAAAATGATCTGTAGAGCAAATGTGAAAATAAAATGGTCGGAAGTGAAAATTTGAAGTCAAAATTGACCCTACGACAAGCTTGAAAATATTATAAATAGAACATTATAAGTAAAACAGGTACTAAATATATATGAAATACCCCTCTTTCCCTGTTCCATATATAAGCAATTTAAAAAGGAATTGCATGTGGAGAAAGATTGGCGAATATAATCCCTTAACCCTAATCCCTATACCCTAAGACTGAAATTTATTTTAAGTGTTATAAATCATATATATAATACATGTACTTAAGGTACTAATCCTATTATTCCCTGCATAAACATACATGGTAAAAATGCATGAATAGTGTATAAGATAAAAAGTTTCAAACATAAAAAAATTCATATGGAGCTAGGCCTTTCTGGCTCCCAAACAATTTTTATATATATGAAAATGTATATAATTGAAAAAAAATTGAAAAGCATTTCCAAAACAATATATGTTATAAAGGGCCATACTTGGTTCGGTGATGCTGATATTCTACGTTTCTGTGTGCATAACTGTTAATAGTATTACAGAAATTATGTCCATGGCTCGACGTAGATGAATTTAGAAAAAGATGCACTAGTTCCTGTATAGATGCTAATTTGTACAAAACCTCAGAACTGTAAGTGCGATTGATATCGCATTTATAGCTCCGACTAAAAATAATTTAAAAATTTAAAAACGAAATTAATAATAATTTAATTGGTATTAATAATTTAAATATATAATTAATAATTAAAAAAAAATATGGGTTATTTGTAACCAGAGATGTTTAAGGCATGTATATACATGAAATTTTGAGACTTAAGTTTTTGACGCCTTCACACTCCCTAGTACATTCCATTTAAATATACTATGCATAGCTGTAAATTAAGTAATTAAATTAAATGAATAAATTAAGAAATTAAATTAAGTAATTAAGTTCTTAAAGTAGATATTTAACAGTCAAGTAAGAGAATATTTTAAACAATTTTAAGAATTCGGAATGTGACAAAAAATACAAAAGTGTGATAACCATTATTGTCAAATTTCTTATTAATTTCGACATTAATCTTTGAATATCATTATATCTTCTTGCATCGGCCTCTAATTCCATGGTACTAAGATGAAACGTCAAAGGTTTCCATTTGAAATATTAATCACATAATTTTCAGGTGCAAAAGACAATTTGTCTTAGGACTTTCTCATTATTTCAGTGAAATTAATTTAGCCCATCAGAATTTGTCTCGAAGTTTGTTGTATAGTTCAGAAGTACTTTTGTATAATTGAAAACTTCTGTATATATTCAGTTTCATGAAATCGTACAGATACGAAAACTCCTAAATATGAGAATTTTATGTTCTTATTTATATGGCAGACGAAAATTCAAACACATAATATTTTTGAAATAGAAATTCTTTGTTATTAACTGTATAAACAGTTAATTAAAACTGTAAGCCGGTTTCTAAGATAAAAACAGCCTCCTCAATCAGGTCACAAAAATATACTAAGCTACGCTCTTACTTGTTATAGTCTCGTGCAACATATCACTCCTTCCGCATATTTCGAATGAAAAAAGTTTGATGCGTGTTGTATGTGACAATGGTTCAAGGCAGAGACGGTCAATAAAAATCCTCGACACCGCGCTTTATTCCAGCTCCTTTAGTTGCATAGTAAAACTAAATATATCATTAGAATGGTAATAATTCCTGTTATAAACAAATGAGCAACTAATTTTCGTAAGTGGTCGTCTTCATAATAAACTTTGCACCAACTTGCTTTTTTTGAAGGAAAACACCACCTTTTGATAACAGATTCTGATTCCCAAGATCAATACATCTTGAAATTAATAAATGTATTTAAAATTTATATATTTTACTCAAGCCGTTGGGGATTTACGACCACTTTATTTTGCGAACTCCAGCCCAGCTGTTAAATTAATGCTTCAGTTTTATTTTTATATTTTCTGAAATATTTAACCTGTCAAAATAATTCTTATTTGATATTGTGCTACAATATAGTCCATCTTCAAATAAATTTCTAATGTTAATTATTAAGTACGAAATTCATATTTGAAAATACTGTTAATTTAAACAAGGGTAGATTTTGGCGACAATTGATTCAGCACTGTAAGGAACCTTGGTGTGCAAAATTTTAGTTTATTCTTGTCAGTATTTATTAAGATACAGACCTATATTCGAACTTTTATCATTTTATAGTTGTTTGGGGATCATCCATCAATTTCCTGATGATAGACATTCAAGGAAAAAATTTAGAATTGCAGTGCAATGCAACGTTTGGACCTTTGAAATTTGTGCACCGAGAGCCACATTATTGTTGGAAAAATGGGTAATACTTACAATGGTAATGACTTACATTACTGATAAAATAGCTGTCAATTATACGTGTTAGTTCTTCGCAGTGAAATTATTTGCATATTGTATTTTACAAATGCCGTTGGGATACTCAGTCCACCAAAATGTTGTTTACCTGCTCGCTGAAACTTAAAAAAGCTTTTTAGGTCTGTGTGTCAACATTTAGATGAAAAATATTTATTTTACATCGAGATAAAATAGACATATGTGTTGCAGTTCCATCACATATCCTAAAGCGTTATATTTGTAAAACTGAACGTGAAATTTTGAAAACATTCTTAACTATATGTTTAACTATTTCTTCCCAGTTACTATCACAGACGAGGTACTGTAAAAATATTTCCAGGAAAAAATTCGGTGCAATGAAGTAAAACAGCTGTGCTGAAGGATGAGGGAAGTTATTTTGTTTTATAAATAAAATGAATGTTTATTGTATAATAATTATATTATTATCTTTAAACAGAGACGTCTTTATTTGTTGAAACGATTTCTTTACAGAAATTAAAAGAAACATCTTATGTTGAACAATGGACCATTCTTCATGTATAAATAAAGTTTTCGGTTAATGCTTGAATATATAATATTTATGTATGCTTTATTGACACATATATTTTTCTAAAGAAAATTAACGTAATCGATGATGGACAAGAAATATTTATTTATGCATAAAGAAAACTTTAGTCGAATATGTTTATTACCTGCAAGAACGTCATCTTTGTGAAAATAAACACGTGTTAAGTATAAAGAATTATTTCTTATAAATATTTAAGCTTCCAATGCAGACACAAGCAGCCGTAGATCAGTTTTGTACTTTCTAGAGTTCATCTAAACAAAACAGCCAATAAATATCATGACAACAAGAAACTTATGTTTCACAATTTTGAGAAACTATGGCGACCGGCGAAGCCCCTAACACCACAAAAATGGAATGAAATTTCAAAGTGATTAAATTCCGTTGTGCGCATTCAATTTAGTGTTCCTGAAATTTGATTCCTATTGCGTGATGTGAATGACTTCGTCAATCTCCACAGAGATCAGCAAAATTGCGACATATAGCAAAATTCTTGGTGCCATACTAACATCGACTTTTCTGTTCTGATGAAAGTCAAAAATTCCGAAACAGATTTACAGATCCCGGTATCTCCAATAAAAGCATGATGCGAAGCCACTCCCATTTGGTTGAGCTTTGAATGTAAACGTTGCTCTAATGACACAATACTGAAAGCTTCTTACTTAATAAAGAAATATGTGTGTGTGTGTATGTGTGTGTGTGTGTGTGTGTGTGTGTGTGTGTATGTGTGTGTGTGTGTGTGTGTGTGTGTGTGCAGTCTGTAGCGGGAAATCTAAACATCGTACTAACATGAGATTTGGTACACAGGTATTTTAGCACCCAAATAGGTGCAAATCGGCATTATTCTTTCTAATTTCAATTACTCGTTTAGTTATTTTATGTTCTATTTCGACATATAAAGAATATTGGGCGATATTCACAAAAATCTATTTCTTAAAGACTTAAAATATTATCAGAGTTTCCATCTTAATACCACCGGACAGATCGAACAAATTTCTTTCAAACAAACTTTGAACGGAAACCATAAAATATATAGACGAACTGTAATGATTTTCTAAAAATGTATATACTTTCCGTGCGTATTGAACCTCTACAATTACTTTCCTTACATACATAATGTATAAGGAAAGTATTGTGACGGGATCGAAAATTCGAATTAGAGTTTTTGACGGGAGAGCACGTTTCAAGCATCCCTGATCACGAACCAAACATTTTTGAAGTGATGTCTGTGTGTGTGGGTGTGTGTGTCAGTGAGTCTGTGGAGACGATAACTGACGAGCGAATAGACCGATTCGAACCAAATTTGGTACAAAAATCACAATCCATAAACACTGGAAGCCTATTGTTTTCATACGCAATCGAATGTTCAGAACCCCCCTAAATGTTCGAATGAAAGTTTGAAAAAATCGTCAAAAAATCAAAATCACTAATAAAGTTATGCAAATAGACATTTCTTATGTAATTTTTCAATACAAAGCGATTGAAATAAATTTTAGAACGCTAACATGAACCGTTCCCGAGATATTGCACATTTTTCAAAAAAATTATCAAAAAGTCATATAAAATAAAAAAAATATTTCCTATTGAGAAACATGTTCACTTTTCATACATATTACCATGCGATAAATTGGGTGACATCATTCTCGTGGATCTATCTCGTTCCATTCATGAAAAAATATACTTTGAGAAATACTTTTGCATTTGAACGCCAATAGTCATTTATCTGCTGTAAGAATAACATATTTCTTCGTCCATAACGCTTGGCGAGATTTTGGCGACGAATTTGGCGTAATGTCGCCAACTTGGCGACTTTTTGAAATGTTGCCAAATTATCGAAAATCTCGCCAAATGGATAAAAATGACGACCAACTGTCGAAAATTCAATATCTTGGAAAGAATATTAGTATCTACTATAAGAAAAACCTATTTCTTTTTTGCTGTAAAAGTAGTAAATTCATTACATTATATAAGGAAAGTCATGTGTTGCCCACATCAGATTTTTTTATATTGTGATATATTAAAATTAACGAGCCAACCAAAGCTCATTTTTCCTACATGTGCCTAAAATATCACAAAGCAATCCAGAAGAAAATTCATAAATCCATCCATTAATTAATCATAACATTTTTTGCCCAAGCCATGCCTTTTTTATCAGACCACTAACAGGTAAACGGACTCCACTATTGGAGTTCTTTTGGCAATTGGAGCTACTCCTCAAGCACCCGGTGAATCTTGCTATTTTTCCGGAGTTGCTGCACTTCTTGCAACCAATTTACACTCGCGAGAGGCGTTTCGTTTGTTTTAAGCCTTTCCGATGCGCATTATCTTATTGTCTGACAGCTTTCAGAGGCCACTGCGCGTACACTTAAAGCCTCTCTTCATTCATTCCTGTGAAATTCTTGCTGAGATTTAGACTAGTCTTATATTTAGATGCGATTTCATATCATACACGTTGCTTTTATTTCACATTTTCATGAGAGGTCAAAATGGGTTTCAGTATTTTTATTATAAGTAATGGACGCTGCTTAATTGTAACCAAGGTATTTCGTTCTAGTTTAATAGAAATTTCAAGAAATATATCATGAAATTCAAGAAATTCTCGTTCAAATTGGCATAAAATTTAACTGTTAATAAAAAATCCCAAGACAGTATTTATTCCGTAGTGTACTTTACAGAATTTCGGAGGAATGTTTTTTTAACACTTTACAACAAAGTTGAAAAGTGTTTATGACTTTGTTCATTCTGTCTGTCTGTCTGTCTGTCTGTCCGTTAGCACGATAACTGCCGTAAAAATGACTTAATCAAAATGAAATTTTAGTATGTTGTTCAGACGGTCTGTAGGACCTATGGGAATATAAATGAATACTACAATTAGTTTTGGATTGAACCCGGGTTGAAAAAATGAAATACATTGAACCGTATGGGGCCTCATTTTTCAAACATTTTTTAAGCGGATTTAAAATTCTCAAATTGTTTCGAAAATTTTAGGTAATATTCAAATTATTCCATAAAATATTTAAAAAAAATCAGCAAAATATATTCAGTAGTTTTTTAAATAAAAATAAAAATAATAATTACACCTCTTATATGAAGCGATCAGGTGACCATGAAAAGAAAAGATCATGTGACCCCCTTCAAAATGAAATATGGCATCCATCTTGTCTCAAAATTGTAATTTTTAAAGTTCTTTTTAATTCATATTGAGTGTTGTATGCGTCCTAAAACCGCTTTATTTTTGCTTATTTTTCTGTGCATCTACATACTGAAACAACGCAATTATAATTTGAGTTTAAATGATCATCAAAATTTGATTATTTCTACAACGAAGCCTATTTTTCACTTATGTAAAATGTAAACAGCAAAATATGTAGAATGAGTTGTATAAGAATTGCTGTATTTCTTTAACGAAAAATTATTTAGCTCATGGAGTCTGCATAGCTGATATGAATGAAATACTCATTGATTTTACAGAGAGAAGGACGATTTTTTCGATGAAGTTTTAAGCATAGAGTTTAATTACTTGTAGCTCCATTGTATGAAATTTTTAAATAAAATAAATTATTTTAGTATTTTGATGAATGAAATGAATGGGAAATAATTTATGAATGAAATGCTGCTTTTATAGAAAGAGAGCCAGGAGTGTTATTTTTTCTATGATGTAACTTGAATGAATTTCAGTTGTTTTCAATGAAGTTTTCAAATATAATAAATTTTTATAGTATTATGAAAATTTTAAAAGTATTACCGAGGAATGTATCTCATTTTAGAGATGTTTAAACCAGGCAATTTGTATTTCAATGCCGTCATTTGAATGAAGTTCATTTTTTTCGATGAAGGTTTAAGTTTTCAAATATAATAAATTAATGTAGTATTGTGATAAGTTTTAAAATATTATAATAAAATTGCAATTTATATAATAAAATTGCATTGAAGTTGGAAAGTGTTTCATAATCAATGCTTTAAGCATGATTGATCTTTCTTGTTATTTATCTGATGGAGTCAGCTTATCTTTTCGATGACAGTATTTAGCTGCATATTATACTTAATTTCGCAGTATTTTATATTGAGTTTTATATTTGACATTATTACCAAATGTAAATGCATCGTAATACTACTATATAAAGTAATACATTTTATATAGTAATACACTAATGTTATATAGCAATACACTTTTCATATTAAATTTTATATGTTTTATTTTATAAATTATTACAAGGGACAAACGTTGAATTTTTCTTTGCCTTTCTTCTTATCCTTCACATTCTAGAACAATGTTAAAATCATGATGCGGCTTCATTTTACGTAAATGACGAGTTTTTGATCATGCATCCTTGAACGCCTCAGCTGCTAGGTGTCTACATATTATTTTCTGGAATACTCAGAGGCACTTACAAATGCAACTCATATTGCAACTGAAAAGGAGCAAAACGGAAAATCAGCGATTGTTTGCTCACACTCTATGGGTTAATCCTATCGGACACATATTACTTTCCCCACAATACCTGGTGGTGTATAGGGAACGTATTGGAATCGTGTCGAAAATCACGATTGGGTTTTCGAAGGCTATACACTATTTCAGCTAGAATACGAAAAAACTATTTTTAGCGTGACGTCTATGTGTGTGTGGATGTGTGGATGTATGCCTGGCTGCATGGATGTGTGGATGTGTGGATGTATGCTTGGCTGTGGATATATGCCTGCAATGCATGCATCCACTCCAATTCAGAAACTATTTGACTAAATTTCATAGCATTTGGTAGGTAAGTCACTTGTGGATAATTTTCATGCTGATTAGATTTTAGTACATTTCGGAAAAAAGAGTATTTATTTTCCTGAAAAATACCCCCGCCGAAATCTAAAATCCAAAACTACATATGCACAAATGTTACAAATAAATACATGCTTCATGCGTATTCTTTCATGACGAAAAAAATAAGTCTATCTCCATTAATCTAGTACTAATTATTCGCGAAATATTTTAGTTTTTTCGCATTTTTTGCAACATCGCTTTTAGAAATATGTCCAGTCCCCAGATGAAAACGAAAAGCGTCAACGAGAGTTAGTGAGCGTTAGTGAGTGTTAGCGAGCAGGGGATCGAATCCCTAGTATTCCTAATTAAAACTCTCAAAACGTCGTTCTTTTACATACATTTTACAAAACCTTAAAATTATTCACTCCTTCCGTTTTAAATTTATCGAATTTATTTCAACCGTGTAAACTTTAACAACTGTTTCACATGCAAAATGGAAAGTTTTCTTGCAATGAGTTTTGTGATAGAAAAATATTTATCGAAACAAAACTTTTTTTCATTTTGCATTGACAAATATTGTTTTGGAGTTCCAAACATCCGTTTTACTCCGGAAAATAAAGTATTGAAATATTTATTTCCTAAACCGGAAACAAAATAATGTTAACACATCGATATACTTTATAGATTTTATATTTTCATTCCAGGATTTGCTAATAATTTTCTATGAAACACAAATATTAAAACGTCAAATCATCATTCCTTCAAATAGTTTACTTAATGAAAGAGTATGTCTGTGTTTCTGTGTGTGTGTGCGCGGTTTGTAGAGAGAAATTTAAGAGCCTTGCGGCTGTGAAATTCATAATGCGGGTATTTTGAAATCCGGGAAAGTATACCTAGGCGAGATATTTTTAAAATTCGAATTTGGTTTTTATTTAGTTTATATTTTAGCACGAGATAGTTCGATTTTGAGCTATTTTCATACTAATCGGTTCCTCAGAGACTGAAGATATTATCATAAAGTTATTATTTTAACACAATCAGAAAAACAGAAAAATTATTTTTCAAACAAATGGTAAACGAAATCCATATTATTAATAGACACATTTTCGTGAATTCCTAATGTATATATACTTTTCGTATGATGAAGACGCTTCCGTAAGGGGTAATCCATCTTCAATAATCCCCGTTATATTCTCCCAGAGTTGTAATCTTAACATCCCCAATGCAACGCTTTTGTTGTTGTTGACATCGTTTCTATAAGGAGGCGTATTGCTAAAGTGTTCTTTTGTTTTTGAGAACTAACTGTGAGATTTGTTGTGATTTTAATCAAAGGCATTATCAGAGGCATAATCATTGCATCTTAATGTGGTGCTAGAAACAAAAATATAACTTATGTTATATTTTTGTGTAATATAACAATTGTGTTGTATAACAATTTAATATATATTCTACTTATTAAATTGTTCATAATTAACACGGCTGAATTATCGTAAATCGTGAAACTCATTAAAACACATTGCGATGTGTGCCGCTTAAACCCACCTTACTTATCTTCAGTGCGAGTTCTGGAATAGAATATTTATTATCATAATGCTACTAATTAACATAATGCTACTAATTAATTGCGCAATTTTTAACTTTGAAATACCATTCTTTATTAGCAATATTTGTTTAATTATTAAATTCATTACAACAATTAGCGTATATTATTTGCGGAGGAGAATGGGCATGTGACTTTGGACATTTGAGATTGGACATGTGAGATTGGACTTGTGAGATAGGACATCTGAGACCAGTAACTTATTATTACCAAGATGTTCTATGACCTGCTATAATTATTAATGTGCGCATATTGTAATACACAGAACAAAATAATATTTAAACTTGGAATTTTAGATAATTATTTTCAACATATATTAACATGGCCGTAAATTAATCATATTCGTGATACTCATCAAATTATACATTGCATTGTTTTGCCGCTGATAACTCTCTAATTATTTATCTTCCGCGCGAGTCCTGTAAAAGAATAATAATTATTACTAAATTGATTGCACCATTTTAACTTTAACAATAAATCATTTATTAACATAAAATACTTATTAAATTCATTACACAATTATTCACATTATTTCGGCCGAGAGAGACAATGTGAGGTCATTATTAAAAATACCTAAAATGTATTTAAGGTCTTGTACCATATGTGAGGAACACATGCCTTCAAGGCTGTCTTGGCATGGTCACCAGCACGTACTTCGCTGATCATATTACTGAAATTAACACGAAGTGTAATTCACCCACTCGTAATTCGCCGATCATACTGTACAGCTGTCTAGGTGTTGATATCAAACACTTCTAGAGCCTGTAATCAGGACATTGTCGTTTTTGTAGAAGTCATACTGCCCTCTCTCTCGAAGTGTAAGTTATATCTCTTTGGACGTCAAAGTCGCTCTCTGTAAGTATCGTACTCCTTCTTATGTCATTCTCGTAATTATATCTTTCTAAGTGTCGTTCTGTAAGTCTGTATATATCTTCCTGTATTCCCTTTTGTTGTGGCTATTTTGCCTCAGGTCCGACACTCCTCCTTTGCTATCGATTCCAGCCACTGCCAAAACTGTCGCCGTGTTCATGCGGAGTACGATCACGTTAAACATGTGGGTCCGAAAGTCCTTCCGAGAGGTTGGTGGTAGGGGAAGGAGGGTACGGTCCCTGTGGATGCCTCCCCCACTGGGTTCCGGTCTAAATTGTGTGGCACTTCCCGACCGTCCAAACAGTTACCTTACACCTTCCTGGTAGGTCGGACGGTCTGGGTTTCAACAACAACTCCTCCTTTGCTAGGGCGCGGTAGCGCAGTGGTTAAAGCGCAGGAATTGCTCTCGGTAGGCCCGGCTTCGATGCCCACCACTGCCAAAACAGCCGCCGTGTTCATGCGGAGTACGACCACGTTAAACATGTAGGTTCGTAAAGCCTTCCGAGAGGTTGGTGGTAAGGGAAGGATGGTACGGTCCCTGTGGAGGCCTCCCCACTGGGTTCGGGTTTAAATTGGGTGGCACTTCTCGGCCGTCCAAACAGTTACCTTACACCTTTTTGGTAGGTCGGACGGTCTGGGTTTCAACAACAGCAACAACAACAACTCCTTTGCTCTGATTGGCAGCCTTCACAGCACGCCACAAGCATCCTCTCCACTAGTCAGCCTTTTTATCCAATGCCGTTACACATTTTCTTAAGAGTCCTTCGTATCTTGACACCCCTATATGTATGATTCTATCTGATCTTTGGGTCCACGTGTCGTAAACACTGGCGTCATTGAGACTGAAGTTATTGACCGACATTTCAGACACAATAAATAACGTACATAAAGCTGTCACACATTAAACTGGTGTGAGATCTATTTCTGGTCTCACACATATCTTCAATTTGGTCTTTGGCCATTGGCCACAGCTCTTGCATCAGTGTATATCGTACTAGCACTAACTCTAAGTATTGTGCTCCTACTCATACTGCATCCTCTCATTTCGCTGAAGTCTAAATCAGGACAATTTTTGTGGACTATTTGTGGAATCTCTGTGGAACACCCGGAAAATAATTGTGGAACACAATAAAAACACATGGTAAATTTTCTAGTATTTCCTTGAACATTGTACCTTATACTTTTATAAACACTTACTCGTAAAAGACCCATTTTGGTCATAAAAAACTTTAATAATAATCCGCACGTTGAACACGAATCAAGCAATCATCTTTATAATACACATTTTATTCACACGGAATCTGGCAAAAATGTTACATTACGCAGATCACACATACAACTCAATAATTTAACTCAACAAACTACTTCTTTTCTCACGAGAGACACACTTTAATAACCTCTATCACTGGTGAAAAAATTTATATTTTTAAGTACTTTTTAGATAGATCTCAATAAACATATTTCAGTGTTCATCCTCCAAATGTATTGGAATTAGTATTCTCCGTTAGTTAAAGAAAAAATGGGTGCATACCTCTATATAACTCTAATTAAATTCGTAATCATATCTTTTAAGATTCATTTTGAGGGTAAAAAAGTAAATGAAATGCTTTTTTCTGAGTCAATGCAACTGATCAACAAAACAAAAAAATTCAAAACAAAAATTCCCTAATAAACGTTTTCTCCATACTAGCTTGAGAGAAAGAAATTTTTGAAACAAGTGCAGCGTTTTTAGTTTAATAGCAAAGTGAATCTGAAAATATATTTTTATTGAAAATAACATTATATTACAATTGCGGGTAGATTTTCTGCATGAATATTAAAAGGCTACATTTTTATTACTTAATCATTACGCTGAAAGTTTGTACACTAAAAGTAATTTAATATTAAATAACTCACATATTTTAAATCAATATTTTAAAATAGTTTGTGAAACGTAGTTATTTGTATAATATGCCCTTTTAAAATGTCAAAAAACATCAAACTGCCATTTACTCATCCACGTCATTTACGTGTTTACAGGCTACAGAACAATGCGACAAAATTCCATATTAGAAGACACCCCTCCTCCTGCAACAATGAGCCTTTAATACGAAATCAATATCTTTGCTTTAAAGAATGATCTGTCATTTTGAAAACCATATTTTGCGTCGGGAGCTAAAATCATGTGAAAGGAAATGTTATTTCTATATCTTATCTTACGAAAGAAAATCTTGAATATCTTCAGGTATTCATAAATGACTTTATATATTTAAATATCCTCCAGGAAGATCTCAATAAATACAGTTCAGTGTTCACTCTCCAAATGCCTTAAAATATGTTCCGATAGTTCAAGAAAAATATTGTTGCATACCATTAAAATAACTTTAAATTTGTAAACATGTCTTTTAAGATTCATTTTGTGGATAATAACGCATATTAAATGTATTTGTTTTCATGAATGCAAATAATCAACAAAACAAAAAATTCTAAACAAACATTCCCTAATAAACGCTCCTATTCCAGCAAACGTTTCCGCTATACTATCTTGAGTGAAGAACATTTCTAAAACAAGTATAAAGCCTTCTGTTTAATAACAAGGTAAATCTTAAAAGACGTTTTCATTAAAAATAAAATTATATTACAACTGCGGAGAAATTTTTGTAGCAATATTAAGATGAGGAATTTGATATTATTTACTCATTACGCTAAAAATAATTCAATGTCAAATAAAACACACATGTTTAATCAATATTTTAAAACATGATAACGATATTATGTAAAACGTAGTTATATGTAAAATATATATCCCTTTTAAAGTGTCAAAAAGATATCAATCTATCATTTACTCATCCTACATCATTTACTTGTTTACAAACTACAGGACAAAGCGAAAAAATTACGACATATCATTTACTTGTTTGCAAACTACAGGTCAAAGCGAAAAAAATTCATAATAAAAGGCACACACCCCTTTATCAATGATCGAACTTCAAACCTTTAATATGAAATCAATACCTTTGCTTTAAAGAATGACCTGTCATTTTGGAAACAATGCTTTGCATCGAGAACTAAAATCATGTGGAAAGAAATTTTATTTTGGTATCTTATCTTTCAAGTGAAAATCTTTAATATATTCAGGTATTTTTGCAGGAGAAATTTCTAGTTTTAAGTATGCTTCAGGAAAATCTCAATAAATACAGTTTAGTATTTATTATCCAAATGCGTTAAATTATTTTCCGATAGTTCAAGAAAGAACTTGTTGCATACTATTAGAATAACTCTAAAAATATTTGTAAAAATATCTTTCAAGATTCGTTTTGCGGGTGATACAGCATATGAAATATATATTTCTTCTTAAGCCAATGCAACTAATCAACAAAACAAAAAATTCTAAACAATCATTCCCTAATAATTGTTTATATTTTAACAAACGTTTCCGCCATACTAGCTTGAGCAAAGGACATTTTTGACGCAAGTGAAGAGCTTTCTGCTTAATAACAAGATAAATCTGAAAATATATTTTTATTGAAACCAAAATTATAATGCAAATGTGGATAGATTTTTTGTATGGATATTAAGATGCTAAATTTTATATTATTAATTTTATATTATTACTTTGAAAATTTGTACGCTACAAATGATTCAATGACAAGTAAGACCGCATCTTGAATTAATAGTTTAAAATATGATAGCGAAAGTATGTTAAACGTAGTTATTTGTAAAATATCCCTCTTTTAACGTGTCATAAAGTCAAACTACCATTTACTCATAAAACTTCATTTACTCATCAGATTTCATTTCCCCACCCTTCTTCATTTACTCGTGCTACTTCATTTACTTATCCTACTTCATTTACTAGTTTACAAATTACAAAATAGTACCAGAAAATTTCATATTAGAAGACACCTTCCTTCATCAATGATCGCACTTGTAAACCTTTAATATGAAATAAATTAATTTGCATTAAAGAAGGATTTGTCAGGTTGAAAAAAAAATGATAACAAAAATCATCTTTAAGTACATTATATTTCGGTGTCTCATCTTACGAGAGAAAGAAATTTATATTTTAAAGTACGCTTCAGACACATCTCAAAAAATAAGGTTCAGTATTAATTCTCCAAGTATATTGAAAATGGTTTCCGATAGTTCAAAGTGTTAGAAATGGATGATCTCTTATCACTGCGAAAAACGTATCAAAAAAAAATACCACTTTCATGCACTTTTGACATTTTATTTCATCCCCCACTCTCTCGTTTCCGCAAGAAAAGGAATTTGTTTATATCATGTGATCTGCGCGCGCTTCATAAAAATATATACAGCTACATTTGCGTGAACTCTAAGTTCCTTTTTTCTGTGTGTGTGTTCTTCTGCTTTTGTATTACTACAGAGCAAAATGCTCGTTTCTTTTAAGTGTAACTTTTAATGCAGAATTTAATAAAATAATCTCTTTTTTTCATCAAGTGCAATTATTCCGTGTCACAAAGATTCCTGACATCAAGAAAAAACCAAACAAAATAAAACGATATTTTTTAAGACTTTAAGGGAATTGGATCGAAATAGTAAACTACGCCCTTTGTACAGAAAAGGTCAGCTTCTTTACCTTATTATTATTATTATGCTGTTATGAAAGAAAAAGGAAATAATGACATACTTCTTATTGGTGAGGCAGTGCGCAATTACCTCTGCACAACCTATGGTCTAATTTTTCTATTACAAAGATCAAATTTTTGCATACTATAAGTACCATTCTAATTAAATTTCGATAAAGCTCTTTTAAGATTGGTTATGTGCATAATACAGCATATGGAATGTCTCTCCTTGCGCCAATGCAATTCTTCCCTCTTCTATTACTTTCCTTATATATATAGTACAATGTATAAATGAAGGGGCCGAAAATTGGAATTCGACCTCATTATTTACTACTCATATTCTTGTAAATTTGATACAACCGTGTACTAATAGAAAATTACCGAATGACAATATATGAGTTTCAACCGTTTCTGCCAAAATAAAATAAGTAATAAATTGAAAATATCAACAATCCCTATAATATTTAGCCTGAAGGCCGTAAATGAGTTAGTCCTGTCAATAATGCAATTATGATAAAAATTCGTATTATGTACATTTATTACTTTCCTTATATACATAGCAAAATGTATAAGTAATGTATTGTGATGAGGTAAAAGCTTCGAATTCAAGTTTTCGATGGAAGAGCACGCTTCAAACATCCCTGAACACGAATCAAATGTTTTTGAGGTGACTTCCGTATGTGTGTAAGTGCGTGTGTGTGTGTGTGTGTATGTGTATGTTTGTGTATGTGTGTGTTTGTGTGTGTTGCTGTGTGTATATGTGCATGTCAGTGAGTCTGTGAAGACGATGTCTCACGAACGAAGGGAGCGATTGGAACGGAATTTGGTACACAAATTAAAATTCCTGAATACTGGAAGCCTCTTGTTTTTAAACCCAATCAAATGTTCAGAATTCTCCAGAAATTTTGAGAGAAATGTTGAAACATTCATCAAAAAATCACAACCTTTAATAAAGTTGCGCAAATAGTCATTTCTTGTGTAATTTTTCATTTTACATAAACTTTGGAACGCTAGCATGAACCATTTATGAGATATTGCACGTTTTTTAAATACATTTATCAAGAAATCACATAAAGTAAAGAAAAATCATTAACTTTTGCGAAATATGTTCACTTTTCATATGTAATATCATGCCATAAATTTGGTGACTTCATTCTCGTGGATCTAGCTCATTCCATTTATGAGTAAATATACTTTGGGTAATACTTTTGTGTTTGGACGCCAATAGTCATTTCTCTATTATAAGAATCACTTATTTCTCCGTTCATAAAGCTTGGCGAGATTTTAGCGACAAATTTGGTTGAATGTCGTTATTTAGGTGACTTTTTAAATGTCGTCAAATTGATAAAAATGACGCGAAATCAATGAAAATGACAAAATTTCAATATATTGGAAAGAACATAAGAGTCGACTATAAGAATAATTCATTTCTCCGTCCACCCGTAACGCGTGGTGAGAAATTTAGTGGGATGTCGCCAAATTGGTGACTATTTTAAATGTTTCCAAAATGACAAAACTGTTGCCAAATGGATAAAAATGACGCTAAATGGGAAGTAATATTTCGCAAATTCTGATTTCCTTCATATGACGGACATACCTTCCAGTATATAAAAAATAATATTCTCTCCATTTGTCTGTAACACTTGATGATGATTTTGGCGAACTTGGTGAACAATTTAACAAAGCATAGACAATTTGGCAATATTTCGCCCCAGATTGACAGAAATATCTTCAAAATTGTACAAATGACACTAAATTAATGAAAATGACGCTTACTTGATGAATTAATTATTCAAATATTTTAATATGCGGATTATCACTTATTGAGGATGCTATCAATATTGATGATTGTTTAGTTAGAGTTGCGCGAAATATAAGCTAATTGGATACTTTGAAATAGTTTTACGTTGTCATCCTCAAAATTGCCAAATGTACAATTCAGCGTTATAAATACAGTATCTTATACATTATTTTTGACTGAAAAAGAATAAATTCATTGTATAAGGAAATTCATTGTATAAGGAATTCATAATATAAAGAAAGTCATGGGCTGCTCATATCATATATTTGTATACGTATATCGATAAGTTGAAATTATAAAAATAGGGCGTGACTAATTAAGCAGTAGTTATCATGCAGGGGGGGGGGGAAATGATTAGCCTCCACTAAAGAAATTTTTTGGAACCATACTTCTCGTACAATAGAATGAATTTCTGAACTGTTTCTTTTTATTAGGGCATGCAAACACCAGGCAGCCATTAAAAGAAATGAGAAAAATTCTTCCGAAATTAAACTTTGTATATAAAACAAATTATTTCATATTCTAATTTATTGGTTTCAGTTTTGAAACAACACCTATTGTAATGTTTTCAAACTGTTGAGCAATTACCTTACATTTCCTTGGATGTGTTATCTTTGATTTTGTGACACCCCTGCTTAACCTTTCAACCCGAATGAATAACGAATATATTCAATCAACACACTTTTCGAATGTACCGTAAGAAAATACACTTATGAGATTCACGTATTATTTTTGCACGATAATTGGCAGTGCCCCTGCAACTGCAAATAATTTCGCTCTATGCGTGTTAACGGCTTTGTGTTAACAGCTTTGCTGATTTAAGATTTACATAATTCTGGTGTAAAAATAAAGTGAAATCTTATCGATTTATCTGTTAATTATATGGAATTGACTTATAATTAACCAGTCGTGAATGCAAATTCCAAAGATCATTATTCCACTATCACAATAATTGTTGTTTTCACTGATATTATTGTACTAAATTAGCGGTCCATTATTTTCACTTAAGTAATGTTGTCTCGAATCATTTTATATACATATCTGGACGGATCAGTAAGTAATGCATTAGCCCATACTTAGTCAGTTCTGTGAATATAACAACATCACAATTATCAAAGCACTTTTCATTATAGCCAAAAAAATGCAATAAGATCTTGTATGTCATAGATGATACTGTTCCACTTTCGATAAAATGTTTGGAAGTAAACTAGTAATTCCATGAGAAAAATATACTTGGTCATCTAGCTGGCATGCCTAGTTGCTATGATATCTCATTTTTCAAGTAAAATGACGCTCTATTCCTATTGTTGTGAATATTTAGCGCGCATGGTGAACTTTGAGTTCACATTTTCATATTCTTGAGGCCAATCAATAACTCAATGGTTTAAGAGTTCTCTATTTATTAGCAATATTTAATAGACAAAAAGTCAATATGACAATTCAAGCAATTGTGCTTTTAATAAACCGTTTTTATAGACTTTGTATGATACGTTTTCCATAGTTCCGCTTAAAACTTTAATGCATAAATAACATTTTACTCAGACTTTTAATATAAACTGTAAACGTGTTAAGAATAACAATATGTTATTTCATCAATATAACATATGCTACAGCTAGTCTTGGAATAAAATTCCATAGAACACTATATTTCTTTACTTACATTTTCAGATAATTTTAAAATCAATTTTGCATTACAATATCTTCTTTTTCTTCGACGCTGACCGTCCAACCTACCCGAAGATGTAAGATATCTGTTTGATCGCCCGGGAAGTGCTACCCAACCCATACCGGAACTCAGTGGGGTTGGCATCCAAGTGGGCCATACCGTACTTCCCCGACCACCAATCTCTTCGAATTACTTACGGTCCCACATATTTAGCGTATCCGCACTCTAAGTGAACACGGATACTGCTTGGGTAGGCCGAGAATGGAACTGGGTCATCCGAGTGCAATCCACGCACGCTAACCACTGGACGGCCCCCCACTTTTCAATACAATATCTAACTGCTGAAGAAAAACCTTGAAAATATTATAAAGTATATTATGTATATTTCCAAATATAATAAAGCCAGTCCTCACTTCCTTTCTTTTTTTGTAAATGCTCCACTTTAAAAGCAATAACGCAAGACAAGCAATCCCTTTCTCCACCTACTCACTTTAAGCGTATGCAGATTTAAGAACAATAAGAGACAATTTCATAACATCAGACACACACAATGAACATACTTTTGAACCCTTAATATGAAATCAATACTTTTATCACAAAGAGTGATCCATCTTCTTCAAAATCGTCTTTAGCATCAAGAACTAAAACCGTTTAGAAGGAAAACATATTTCTCTTCTTTATCTTGCGCAAGAAAAGGTTTAATGTCCCCCGGTATACATTGGATTCGATGATCAAGTTTCCTTAAGTTCACTTAAGACTAAGGTTGCAAACTATTTATAAATAAATTCCGTTAAAGGATGTATGTTGATACCTTCCTTCTGGGAGATGATGATATGTTTAAGATATGTTTAAATTTTCAATGGAATTTCGTCCAAATATAATTGAACATAGTAAAGCATTTCTATATTAAGATATAGTCTAGTCCGCTTACCTTCCTGTATAATAATATAATATATTATATTTGTAGTGAGTATACCAGTATTAGAAGAGAATACTATATTTTTATCCTTTTTTAACACTTTACAACATAATTGAAAAGTGTTTGACTTTGATCATTCATTCTCTCTCCGTCTGTCCGTTCGCACGATAACTGCCGTAAAACTGACATTATCAAAATGAAATTTTAGTATGTTGTTGAGACGGTCTGTGAGGCATATGGGAATGTAACTGAATAATATCATGTATCGCATTTTAGAGATGTTTAACTAAGATTGCTTTGTAGTTGAAAAGTGTTTCATAATCAATGCTTTATGATTTATGCATGATTGATCTTCCTTGTTTATTTCTTCAACCCGGATTCAATCCAAAACTAATTGGGTGATACTATTCATCTATACTCCCATAAGTCTCACAGACCGTCTGAACAACATACTGAAATTTCATTCTGATAAAGTCATTTTTACGGCAGTTATCGGGCTAATGGACAGACAGACAGACAGAATGAGCAAGGTCATAAACACTTTCCAACTATGTAGTAAAGTGTTAAAAACATTTATGGCGAAGGTGCGATGTTGTTAAAAAATATAACTAGGCAATTATAAAATATAACTTTATTTACAAGTACATAATTAAAAGAGAAATACATGCATTAAGAGAAATACATATTTAAAAAAAAATACGAGCGTAAATCGTTGTTATCCGAAATACGAATGATCAGTAAATGAATAAATACTGAAAATGTTATGTGCTGGTTTTTATTTGCGTAGGCAGAGGTAATGCTCATGCGTCACATGTAAATATCATAGAGGCTCTGGGCGGATAAATAAAGCACGTTTTTAGGCTAATATCATTCATGCTAATCGCTTGATATGAAGGAGTGCCCCGCCATACATTGAACCCTATGGGACCTAATTTTTCAATCATTTTTGAAGCGAAGTTCAAATTCACAAATTGCTTCAAAAATTTTAGGAAATATTAAAATTATCCCATTAAATATATAAAAAAAAATTCAGAAAAATATGTTTGGTAGTTATTTAAATAAAAATTAAAATAATAAGGACTCCCATATAATATGAGGAGGTCACGTGACCCACTTCAAAATGAAATATGGCATCCATCTTGTATCAAAATCGTGATTTTTAAAGTTATTTTTAACTAACAATTTACCATATAGTTGAAAAGTGTTTATGACGTTGATCATTCATTCTGTCTCTCTGTCTGTCCTTTCGCACGATATCTGCCGTAAAACTGACTTTATCAAAATGAAATTTTAGTACAATGTTCAGACGGTCTGTGAGACATATGGGAATGTAACTGAATAAATTAAGTGAAGTTAAAACTCGCAAATTGCTTCGAAAATTTTCGGAAATATTTATATTCTCCCATAAAATATATAAAAAAAAAGGTTCAGAAAATATATTCAGTAATTTTTAAAATAAAAAATAAAATAATATATACACCCATATTATATGAAGAGATCACAAGACCAACTTCAAAATAAAATGTGGCATCCATCTCGTGTCAAAATCGTGGTTTTTAAAGCTCTTTAAAATTTATAATTAGTGTTGTATCCGTCTTAAAACGGCTCTATTTTTGCGTAATTCATGTGCATCTATATACTGCGTCAAAGCAATTTCAATATTTTTTAGTTTAAATGTGCATCAAACTTTGATTATTTTTACAACGAAGTCTAATTTTAGCAAATGCAGAATGTAAACACATCAAGCTGTAAGATAAGAATTGCTGCATAAGAATTGCTGAATCTTTTAACGCAAAATTATATAGCTCTGGAGTTTGGTATAAAGCTTATATGAATGAAATATTCATTGATTTTACATAGAGAAGCAGACGATTTTATTTCATTGCCTTTTTCTATAACATTTTAAGCACAGAGTTGCAAAATACTTTTACCTCCATGGTTTTAAGTTTTTAAGTAAAATAAATAATTGTAATATTGTGATGAATGAATGGAATGGAATAAAAGTGTATGAATGAAATATTTAGAGCCATAGAGAGCCAGGAGATTTATATTTCGATGCTGTCATTTTAATATTCATTTTTTTCGATGAAATTTTACGTTTCAAATATGATAAATTATTGTAGTATTGTGATAATTTTAAAAATATCACCGCTGAATGTGTCGCATTTTAGAGATCTTTATATAAAATTGCATTGCAGTTGGAATGTATTTAATAATGAATGCTTTTTACATGCTTAATTTTTCCTATTTATATTTAGTGTTGCATCTGTCTTATAACCGCTTTAGTTTTGCGTTTGTTATGTGCATCCATATACTGCGCTAACGCAGTTACAATATATTTGAGTTTAAATGATCATCAAACTTTGATTATGCCTACAACGAAGCCAATTTTTAATTAATGTAAAATGTAAACAAGTGATTGTAAGATGAGTTGTATAAGAATTGCTGAATGTTTTTCAAGCAAAATTATTTAACTCTGGAGTTTGGAATAAAAGTGTTTGAATGAAATACTCACTGCTTTTACGTAAATAACCAAACGATTTATATTTCGATGACGCCATTTGAATAAACTTTGAATGAAGCTTTAAACAAGGAGTTAGAAGGTACTTTTATCTCTGATTTTAATTTTCCAAGTAAAATAATTATTGTAGTTATGTGATAATTAATATAATATCGCTGCTGAATGTATCTTGTTTTAGAGATGTTTAAATAAAATTACAAATGGATAGTATTTTACAATCAATGCTTTATGCATGATTGATCTTTCTTGTATTTATATTTAGTGTTAATTGCGTCCTAAAATCACTTTAATTTTGAATATTATCTGTGTTTCTACATTCTGTGCTTACGCAATTACAATATTTTTTATTTTAAATGATCACTAAACTTTGATTATTTCTATAACGAAGCCTAATTTCAACGTAGTATACAAAATGCAAACAAAACTAGCGATTGTAAAATGAATTGTATAAGTATTGCTGAATTTTTAACGCAAAATTATATAGCTCTGGAGTCTGGAATGTAAGTTAAATGAATGGAATATTAATTCATTTTACTTAGATAGAGAACCAAGCGAGTTTTTAGTATTGCTTTTTGATAAAGTTTTAAGTATCCAATTATTGTACTATGAAAATTTTAAAAATATCACAGGTGAATGTAACGCATTTTAGAGATGTTTACATAAAACTGCATTTCAGTTGGAAAGGGTTTCATAATCAATGCTTTGTGCATGATTAATCTTTTTGTTATAATTTCAAGTTATTAGAAAATGTTGTTAATTATTTAGTTTATATACAAGCCCTAACATAGGTTAGTATAAACTAGGCATTGGACGAACGTTACTGTTGAAAGTAATGTCATTGACAGTCGTATTGCAGATGTAATCCCACAGTCGTATTGCATCATCCAAATAGATGGACCTTATGTTTTCTCTCAGGTTCCTAATTTTTTATTTCCATCCTGTCTCTCCAATTAGTCAGTTTATGACTATTTCATAAGCATATAAATATGGATGCTTTCTTTTACATTATTTTCTCTATTATGTATATAAATATGAATGTTTTCTTTTATAGTATTTTTCCTAAAGTTGCTTTGTAAATCTCTGTATAGCATAATTTAAAAATTAATTATCGTTTGCGATTCACGTACTCATGCCTGCTTCTCATTACAGCAACCGATATATGTTAATACAAACTATTTATAATTTTTTCCTTTAATTTCAGGCAATTTCCGCCATTTCAAATATAGTCCATCCGCTATTCCGAACACTGTTTTAAACTTCCAAAATGTTACAGGCAATCTAGAAGATTTTTCAACACTACTTAGAGACACTCATCTCTGGACGTAAAATTAAAAAAAAACTACTGCAATTCCAAAGTATAATTCTCACATGTGTTTAAAACTTTCTCAAATGAGAAAGACGGAAGAATCTAACCGGAAGAATTCGGTTGCTATTGTTTGACACCATCGCAAGATATATAGGTTTAAAAGATGGTGTCCGTACCTTTATGAAGCAAAAACGAAACATATGCAAGCTTCAAGGGGGGACCAAATCAACAACTGGTTCGTTGGTTGGATAAATCTGAGTCACCACGATGGATATGTGTACGCTGTGTTCATGGAAAATGAATCTTTACTTATTAGAACTAGTTAAATTTGTTTGATTATTTCCACACAGGTGCAGGTGTGCTACAGCAGGTGCACAGGCGTGCTACACAGGTGCAGGTACACAACCCTAGGAATGACAAAAATAACTTTTACAACTTTCACATTTTCTTAGAGACAAACCTAAACCATGGGCTTCTTCCAAGTATTCTGGTCCTTCAGACAGCTAAATAGATGGCAAAATTTAATAGCTTCAAAATATTTCTTTCGATCATATTATTATCTTACTACTTGGGAACTATCTGGTTTTTGCTAGTCAAATTTGTATGTGTCACAGTCGTATGTGAAATTGTGGGTTTTTACGACCAAAGACCGCATATTCTCAGATTGTGGACATTGCTGCAGATTGCTGCAGTAAAATGTTAATTGATCTTGCATTTTTCAACAATATTGTACCTGCAATGAAAAAATTTAACCATGACAGCATATTTAGGCAAACAAGAAGAACACCACTTTCCGGCAAGAATCAAAACTAGCAAAAAAAATATAAGACGGAGGAAAATGTGACTCAGTTGCTTGCATACAACACCAAAAACATTGCTCACGGCATTAAAATGATTTATTCCAAGATGGTCCTACAAACTGGTAAGGTCAATTTGAGGAGCAGCAATATTTAAAGATGTCACAGAATGAAATATTTGGCAGATAGTTTTCAAACACTGTGTTAATTAAACACAAGGTAACAGTACTATTTTTTTCGGTAGTGAACAATTAAGTATACGTTTCCGTTTTGGTGGAAAAATTTTCGAAGTTATACACAAAACCAAATACACAGTAAATTAGCCAAGTAATACGACCCAAAACCGTCTAGCTATTGTATTTTTATTATATTTTATTCCTTCAATATTAATGGTTTGTATTGTTAATACGCTTACAATACAGTAACACATTGAACTATTCAAATGTATTGAACCACTACTAAATATCTATCCATATCTATCCAAATTTTATATGACATTTTTTATATGATGAGAAATAAATTTAGAGGATGAGGTACTGAAATTCATAAAACACGTTTTGACTGTCATCCTAATAGATACATTACGAATCTTCTTTGATTGTGACATTCTGAAAAAGTATTTATTTTTTTTGTATATTGTGAATTCAGATATTAATTATGAAATTGAATCAGCAATAAAATTTTAACTCTCTCTCTGAGAAACTGTCAGATGCGACAAAATGTGAAACAAGTAAATTAGATGCATTTCAGGAATACAGCAAGACCATTTTAAAAATATGTGCCATTGCAAGTACCAAAATTAGGTGGAAATACCAATTTCTCTTCCAACTTAATTTAAGTGTTTGGAAAATTAAAGGCAATGCAAAGACAATCTCGTAACTACCCTGATTTTATCCCTCAAATATCATACTTTCGAACTCTTGATATAAAATCGATATTTTTATCTCAAAGAACGATTCATCATTTTGAAAATCGTCTTTGGAATCAGAGGTTAAAATTGATTGGAAAGAAAACATATTTCTGTTACTTCTCCCGTGTGGAAAAAGGTCTTCTCATATCCACCTCCGAAATTCAATCCACATTTTAAAAATTGCTTAAGAGATAGATCTCTGCACAAAATGTCTGTAGTGCGAAGCTCTCTATTACATCTCCATTTATTTCTATCTCACAAAAACACCACTCCATGGTAAAACTTCCCTCCAACTACAAAAACAGAAACATCCCATCAAAACAGTTATAAAATATCAAGCTGAATTGCACCAATTTCTCGCAGGACCACAGCTGTAATTTCTGGTCCAGTGTGTGCATCCTGCTGAAGAATTCTAGCTCTCGACGTAATCACATTCAACCCTTTTTAGCCGCAGTCAATTTTTTATTTACTACTACTGGAAGTGTGATTTGAAGGAGGACTATGATTCTTTCAGCAGTGTTCCCTAGGCCTGGACGTACAGATTCGGTCCTGCGGAATGCTGTTGAGATTTCATAATTTTGTGAAAGGGGGAGGGGTGTTTTTCTTATGCGGAAATGAGTTTTTGTACCCACAAAGTGTTGCTCTGTGAGATTTCAATATTTTTGTAGAAACACTTATCAGCATGATTACGCAACAATGATATAGCAAATATTGCAAATCTATATTTACCACCGAAGTATAATTATTAATATTGTTTCAATATCAAAAATTCTAATCAATTTTTTTCTTCAAGTTTAAAGTGAGAAATATGTACCACTGCCAAAGCATTCAGTAAAATTGAATCAGCATTTTGGGCTGTAGATCTATCACACTAGAAGAAATCACCGAAAAATCATGGTTTTTCTTTCTCTTTTTTAATTTTTGAAATTCTCAGTCAAATATACTTTCAAGTTTTAAAAGTAAAGTTTTTATCTTCACCAGAACACATAAATCATCATTGATTAAAATCGGTGCAGTAGTATAGGATATAGGAGAGTCAGCAATAAAAAAAATTGCAATAAAACATGTTTTTTCAGTTTTTAGAATCCTAAATGTGTCTTTAAGTTTTTATTTCTACTTGAACACACAAAATGAGCTACCATTCATTATAATCGGTTTGGTAGTTACGGTTGTGAGTCTGCCAACATTGAAGAAAAACAAGTTTTTTTCTCAGCCACTGTCACATTACAGATAATGCCACAGAAAATTTGTGTGTGTGTGTGTGCGCGGGGGGGGGGGGGGGGTGTTATCTCCCAATTAACAATCTAGCTTTTGGGGGGAAATTTCGATCCTTCATAATTCATATAAACGGAATCCTCAGTTGAACAAGAATTAATTTTAAAAATTGATTCAATAGATCCACAGACATTGAATAGTAAATAAATGACTTGCATTTTAAATATATAGATAAATCCTGAGCTAAGGCCAATGCCAGTAAACTTAAGGGAAACAATAAAGTACTTTAGAATTTAGGTTTGCCAATATATTGAGATATATCTTACGAAAGAGAAGTAGAGAGAAAAATGATGATTTTCAGTTTTTATGGCTAAAATAAAATTTTAAGTTTCAATAATAAAAGTAAAATGCAGGTGGCGATAACGCCAAAAAAGTGATGCTACCTAGTGAACAGCGATAACTGTAAAATCCCTAGAATTCTGCAGCACTGAAAGTTTTCTTATCATGTTTGTTATTCCATTACAATTAATTATTTATAAATTATCTCACAATATAGGAATATAAAGTTCATTACATCTCTTATAATTCGATTTTAATACTTCATAAAATGAGTAAAACATATTACATTATCAGTAGAGTGAAGATATACAGGGTGGTTATAATTAAAGTTGATTTGTTTAGAGCCCGATAGTGAGAAAACTGATGGACCAAACTCAACCAAATTTGCAGTAAATACTATTTAGACCATGGGGTTTCGATTTGAAAAAAAAGCTAATTTTTTCCAAAGTTAATTTTTTCGCCAAAGTGGCGCTGTAAGGTCTATTTTTGGAGTAAAATAGGCATAAGAGATACAGAAAGTTATCATTTTACATACATTTTGATATTGACATCACATTTTACATTCACATTTGCACTTACATTTTATCAAACATTTTAGCAATCATGTCTCCTACAAGCAGTAGTGCGTTGTAGTGTACAGGTTTTCACGGAGAAAAAAAGTGGTATTGCAAAACGTTATGCAAATTTTTGTCAGCTGATGCTGACGGCATTAGTGCTTACTACTACTTTTAAGGATATAAGGAAAGCGGAAAGAATGTGTCGGAATCAGTGATACTCTACATTTTTACTAGCATGCTTTGCTGTTAAAAGTTTGCTATGCTTACATTACGTAATCGTGCTTTGCTAGCAAAACTTCGGCGTCAGCTGACTAAAATTTGCATTACAACCTCTTTTTTCCGTGAAAATATGCATATTTACTACAACGCACTACTACGTATGGGGGGCATAATTGTTAAAGTGTTTGATAAAATGTAAGTGCAAAAGTGAATGTAAAACGTTAACTGTCTGTACTTCCTATGCCTATTTTACTCAAAAAATCAATCTTACAGCGCACTTTGGCCCGAGGTGGCAAAAATCAACTATTTTTTTAATCAAAATCCCATGGGTATTTAATGTATATTTGGTTGAGTTTGGCCCAGTATTTTTCTCGCAATCGGACTCTAAATACCTCTACTTTAATTGTGGCCCCCCTGTACATTGTATAAGAAGGGATTCAATCATATATCAGAGGCAAAGTTATCAAAAGATGTTAAGCATCATAGATTTACCCAACCAATACATGCCGAATACAGATTCAATATTTCATTGCGACACTTGTAAATCAGTACATTTTTTTACTTTCCTTATATAATTAGTATAAAGTATAAAGAAAGTATTGTGAAGGGTTGAAAATTCGAATTCGAGTTTTCGACGGGAGAGCACGCTTCAAGTATCTCTGATCACGAATCGAACATTTTTGATGTGATGTCTGTGTGTGTGTGTGTCTGTGTGTGAAAGTATGTGTGTGAGTGTGTGTGAAAGTATGTGTGTGAGTGCGTGTGAAAGTAGGTGTATGTGTGTGTGTGTTAGTGAGTCAGTGGAGACGATACCTCACGTACGAATGGAGCGATTGAAATGAAATTTGGTCCAATTACAATCCGTGAATACTGGAATCCTATTACTTTTAAACGCAATCGAATGTTCAGAATCCCCTAAATTTTCGAGTGTAATTTTGAAAAATTCATACCAAATCAAAACTTTTTTAATGAAGTTACGCAAATAGACATTTCTTATGTCATTTTTTCTTAGAAAACGATTGACATAAACTTTAGAACGCTAGCATGAACCGTTCTTGAGATATTGCACAGTTTCCAAGTAAATGTATCAAAAAATCCCATAAATAAAAAAATTATATTAACTGCTGAGAAATGTGTTCATTTTTCATATGTAAAAACATGCGATAAATTGGCATCATTCTCGTGGATTCTCTTTCCATTCATGAGAAAATATACTTTGGGTAATACTTTTGTATTTGGACACCAAAAGTCATTTATATGCTACAAAAATCACTTATTTCTCTCCATAACGCTTGGCGAGATTTTGGAGAAGAATTTGGCTGAATGTTGCCAACTTTGTGACTTTTTAAATGTTGCCAAATTAACGAAAATCTCATCAAATGGATAACAAGAAAGATCAATCATGCTTAAAGCATTGATTATGAAACACTTTCCAACTTCAATGCAATTTTATTTAAACATATCTAAAATGCAATACATTCCTCGGTAATATTTTAAAACTTATCACACATTAATTTATTATATTTGAAACCTTAAACCTTCATCGAAAAAAATGAACTTCATTCAAATGACGGCATTAAAATATAAATTGCCTGGTTTAAACATCTCTAAAATGTGATACATTCCTCGGTAATAATTTTAGAATTATCATAATACTACGATAATTCATTATATTTGAAAACTTCATCGAAAACAACTGAAATCCATTCAAATGACGTCATAGAAAAAATAACACGCCTGGATCTCTCTATAAAAGCAACATTTCATTCATAAATAATTCCCCCATTCATGTCATTCATCACAATACTATAATAATTTATATTATTTAAAAATTAAGACCATGGAGCTACAAGTAAGTAAACTCTATGCGTAAAACTTCATCGAAAATTATCGTCCTTCTCTTTCTAAAATCAATGAATATTTCATTCATATCAGCCATGCAGACTCCATGGACTAAATGATTTTGTGTTAAAGAATTACAGAGATTCTAATACAACTCATTCTACATATTTTGCTGTTTACATTTTACATAGGTGAAAAATAGGCTTAATAGTAGAAATAATCAAATTTGTATGAGCATTTAAACTGAAATATATTGTCATTGCGTTGTTAAAGTATGTAGATGCACAGAATTTAGGCCAAAATAAAGTAGTTTTAGGATGGATACAACACTCAATATGAATTAGAAAGAACTTTAATAATCACGATTTTGAGACAAGATGGATGCCATATATCATTTTGAAGTGGGTCATGTGATCGTTTCATATCATGGACACGTGATCGCTTCATATAAGAGGTGTTATTAATATTTTAATTTTTATTTAAAAAACTACTGAATATATTTCGCTGAATTTTTTTTTTATATATTTTATGGAACAATTTGAATATTGCCTAAAATTTTCGAAGCAATTTGTGAATTTTAAATCCGCTTAAAAAATGCTTGAAAAATTAGGTCCCATAGGGCTCAATGTATTCCATTTTTTCAACCCGGGTTCAATCCAAAACTAATTGGGTGATATTATTCATTTATATTCCCATAGGTCCTATAGACCGTCTGAACAACATACTAAAATTTCATTTTGATTAAGTCATTTTTACGGCAGTTATCGTGCTAACGGACAGACAGACAGACAGACAGATAGACAGACAGACAGACAGACAGAATGAACAAAGTCATAAACACTTTTCAACTTTGTTGTAAAGTGTTAACAAAGTCATAAACACTTTTCAACTTTGTTGTAAAGTGTTAAAAATGACGCTAAATCAATGAAAATGACGACTAATTGACAAAAATGTAATATCTTTGAAGGGGTATAAGTATCTACTATAAGAATAACCTTTTTTAACACTTTACAACAAAGTTGAAAAGTGTTTATGACTTTGTTCATTCTGTCTGTCTGTCTGCCTGTCCGTCTGCCTGTCCGATAACTGCCGTAAAAATGACTTAATCAAAATGAAATTTTAGTATGTTGTTCAGACGGTCTGTAGGACCTATGGGAATATAAATAAATAATATCACCCAATTAGTTTTGGATTGAACTCGGGTTGAAAAAATGAAATACATTGAACCCTATTGGACCTAATTTTTCGAACATTTTTTAAGCGGATTTAAAATTCACAAAATGCTTCGAAATTTTAGGTAATATTCAAATTATTCCATAAAATATATAAAAAAAAATTCAGCAAAATATATTGAGTAGTTTTTTAAATAAAAATTAAAATAATAATTACACCTCTTATATGAAGCGATCACGTGACCATGATATGAAACGATCACGTGACCAACTTCAAAATATAATACGGCATCCATCTTGTCTCAAAATCGTCATTTTTAAAGTTCTTTTTAAATCATATTGAGTGCTGTATTCGTCGTAAAACCTCTTTATTTTCGCTTAAATTCTGGGCATCTACATACTGAAACAACGCAGTTACAATATATTTGAGTTTAAATGAGCATCCAACTTTGATTATTTCTCTAACGAAGCCTATTTTTCACTTATGTGAAATGTAAACAGCAAAATATGTAGGATGAGTTAGTTGTATAGGAATTGCTGTATTTTTTTAACGCAAAGGAATTTAGCTCATCTAGTCTGCATAGCTGATATGAAAGAAATATTCATTGACTTTACCGAGAGAAGGACGATTTTTTGCGATGAAGTTTTAAGCATAGAGTACAATTACTTATAACTCCTTGGTCTTAATTTTTAAATAAAATAATTTATTATAGTATTGTGATGAATGACATGAATGGGAAATTATTTATGAATGAAATGCTGCTTTTTTAGAGAGAGCCAGGCGTGTTATTTTTTCTATGACGTCATTTGAATGAATTTCAGCTGTTTTCGATGAAGTTTTTAAATTTCGATGAAGTTTATCGTGGTATTATGATAATTCTAAAATTGTTACCGAGTAATATATCACATTTTAGAGATGTTTAAACCAGGCAATTTATATTTCAATGCCGTCATTTGAATGAAGTTCATTTTTTTCGATGATTGTTTAAGTTTTCAAATATAATAAATCAATGTAGTATTGTGAGAAGTTTTAAAATATTACCGAGGAATGTATTGCATTTTAGATATGTTTAAATAAAATTGCATTGAAGTTGGAAAGTTTTTCATAATCAATGCTTTAACCATGATTGATCTTCCTTGTTTTACTCTATAAGTAGTAAATTCATCGCATTATGTAACAAAAATTATATGCTGCCCACATCAGATATTTTTATTTTAAGTCGCTTTCGAATGACTACGTAATATTGGTGTGGGGAACGATTTTATTCCAAATAGTTTCCAAAGAAGCTTGGTTTAAGTGCCTTGGTCCTAGGATAGTTTTGCCCCAACCACACCTGCAATTTGTGTGATGTGAAGTTATTGGGCTCATGACTTTCCGGCCCAAGACTGTCATAAAACTGAGCCTAAAAGTCTGCGATTTGTTTTGTCGTAAATATCAAAACTGCATAAGTTGCCTCTTGGTCTCACAATTAAAAATACGTTATTTCATTTAATTCCAAAGTTTATGTTTAATAACAATCATCTGACTAAAAATACATTTACTTTCAACATTCAAATGCGCCATAACTAATATAATTAGTAGACAGATTACTAAATTCACTATTAGAATTGAGCTCTACCATTTCCGCCAAAAATCCTCTGCGGTTATCAATCCTGACACTAGAACACTTAACCAAAGTTCAAATTTAACTCTGACTTTTGTTTTCCTAAATTCATTTGGCAATATTTCATACTACTCCAACTGGGGGGGGGGGGTGAGAATGAGTAGATATTCATTACTTTAAGGACATTCGAAAAATACAGTTTGAAATGTAGATACATACTTCTGCACTTTACCGGCCCTCAAATATTTGCTGCCAAATGAAATGATGACTAGCCAATTATGATTAGTGCAGTAATTTTATCATCAATAGGCAAAATTCATGGATAATCGAGAAATTTCAAGGAATTTCTGGAAAATCTCGCGTTGGAGGATTTACACTAATATTTCTAAAAACATGTCTACCAGTTAAGATGTAGTAATGCAAGTAGCTGGTATTCAAGTCAATTAGCATTAATTAACATTTTTTAAAACTAATACTTACATTTATAAACCATAAATTTTGTTAATGTTATCAACGCTATTACATGGATATCAAATGCTCATTTGAGTGGACAGTGCCTGACACATCTTATTGCACCTTACAAATTCTCTTCGGTAATGCAGAGTCTGTTGTCCTGTAACACGTGTTTAAATTTTGAAAATAATCATTTGGTATCGGCATTATTTGTGGGTATTGTCAAACAATTAATGCCGACGTTATATAGAAAGGAAAATCAATTTGGTTGAATTTGGTTTTAAACCTGCTCGCTGTAATATTACCACTTTATTTAATCGTATTCGAATCGATAAACTTGCGAATTTTGATGACTTTAAAAGCTTTGCTGGGATGTATGTCGTTCCCCTGTTAACTCCTGATGGTGATTATAAATTTTACATTGGTAGTACAAAACATACTGTTGACATCCGTTTATCAGAACACGCTCGCGATGTCAAATCTGGTAAACTTTCTACGGCTCTTTCTCAATATGTCATTAATGATAAATTTCTGCCCGTTTTTGAAAAAACTTACCTTTTAGTCCGTTGTAACGATCCACGTAGTATTCTTTATGAATCCCTGTTTATTTATATTTACCGTCAGTCGATTTGTAATGTTAATCCTGTTCAAATTTTAAGTTATGCTTGGCGACTCATTCTCGACTCTATGCAATTCAAACCTCTTAACAGTTATTTGTGACGTCATTCTCAGGAAAATCGAGCTTGACGTTTTTCCAAAATTTGTATTAGTTCTTTTCTTGCAATATTTTTTAAAAATTCGAAAGCGTTTAAGCTAAATTTTGTAATTTCCGTGTATATTTCTTGTTTTATTCTGTAGTAAGTTCATTTACCATTTTATATTTTTATACAAATTTGTTTTAAACTGGTCGCTATATATGTAAACATTCCATGTTTTTACTATTCATGTAGCCACTGATGAAGGATGTATATACGTCCGAAAGCGCTCTGGCAGTTTTTAATATATATTTTGTACGTTTTTTAGGATGTTTTAAATAAACGACCTTTTGTTTTAAAGACGATGTATCCTTGATTTTATTTATTGCATACAAACGCGATACCAATTTTGATTAAGGAACATTAATTTTTTCAGAAATATATCGATCCTTTGCTGACACAAATCATTTTATATGAACACTGAAAAGCAAACAATTCTTCATCGTATAAAATGTCCAAGGCCTTAATATATTTGACATTCGTGAAATTTCTGAAAAAAAAAGTCAAAATTTGCTTACTTTCACTCCAAAAAAACAAAACTTATAATAGAATTTATGAAATAATAAGAACAAAATCTTAAATGCGCAAATATATTTGAGAATCGCGAAATTTTAAAAAATCCCCTAAAATCCACGGAAATTTGCAAAATACATAATTACTGACCTAATTAGGAAATATGTAGCACTTTCATTATATGATTTCATACGCTAAGTCCCGCTGTATGTGACGATCTATCTGCATATGACGTCATCATTTGCCTATGTCATTTTCATTTTTTCAAAGCGTGTTTAATCTAAACATGATGATAATATGGGATTTTCCAGAAATTTAAAATGATGCTATTTCTTGTACATGATTTCAAGACGAATGTCATTCTCTCCAGTATAAAGATTTAAAATGGAAATATATAAGTTACTGGAAAGTAAGACTGTTTTCAAATATACATTATCGAAAAGTATACAAATAATTTTAAAAGTTCAAATTAATGAAAGCAAACAAAAGTTATTCTAATGTAAATTATAGAATTGTAAACAAAAACATTTTACGTAATTTAAACCATTGTAAATAAACATAGAACTTTTAAAATTCAAATATGTGATAGTAGCCATAGCTTTATCAAGTGTACACAATCCTGGTGTAAACAAAAGCGTTTCAAAATTTGAACTATTGAAAATAAGCAATAATTTTCATATTTCAAATGATCGAAAAAGAAAGATTTCTTAAAATTAAAATTTTTAAAAATAGACAAAATTTATTTGAAATTCAAAACAGTACAGAGTAAATAATACATTTAGTAGATAGATTCAAATTACGGAAAATAAACAGAAATCTTTGCATAATTAATTAATAAAGAGTCCTAAAAATATTTTTAAATTTTCAAGTTTTTGCATGACCACATTTCATTATTGAAACGACCCAGTTTTGTTATGCAATTTCTGTATTTAAACTTGTATTTCCATTGATTTCTATTTTTTATTGTATGCATTTTGTTTCATTACGTTCTTATTTAAACCAAGATCTTCCAGATCGAATTAAAAAAATTCGATTCGACATGAGGTCGGTAAAGTACAAAAGTACCGAAAGGTCTTTTAAAAGGCATTTATTTTAGCTCGACCTTGTTATTTTAAACCAGTTCTACTGTAGTAAGTGCGAACCTGTCCCCTACCCCTTCTATCGATTTTTATAAAATCTTACATCCAACTATTATTCATAGCATATAAGCACAATTCCAATTAAAAAAAGAACTCAAAGCAAATCTTCGATCTAAAAATACATAAGTGGTTTAGTTACGGGCGTGTCCTGAATTTAAATTATTAAATCAATTTTCTTTGAATTAATGTTGCTTCTTCTTACTCGGTAAGTTAAGCAGTGTAAGATAGTAAAACTGCATAATATTCAAGTAATCCCAGATAATAAAAAGTTGTTTTACAGTAATATAACAATAATACGTTTGATTTTTCAAAAGTCCAAAGACATCAAATGTATTTATAATCTTAAAATGGCAAATAAATGAAAATTTATTTACATTTGATATCCTGTAAGAAAACCTGGTAAAGTTTGAAACATTAAGTATCTCCACTAAGAATTGTACTTCCTGCTTGCAACTTGAAAAGGATATGTGTAACAAGTAAAGTAAATCTGAATCCTAGGAGAATCGCTCTATTGAAGCATATCCTCTATTGAAGTATATCCTCCATTGAAGTATAAATTGACATTGAGGTTTTAGTAAAAAGCGACGTACATAAAACATTTAATCATTTATCAATAATTTAATCATTTCTACCATAACAATTAAATGTATTATTGTCGTAATGTAACGTTTATGCAAATTCTATCATTTAAGTTCCAGAATATTTTATATAAATATAAATAGATAATATATTGTAAATTATTTATTTTAATGAATTTAAAATTTTGTTGGTTTGAAATTGAAAAATAAATATTATAGATTTTTACTCAAAATAATGGCTAAAATGGTTGAATCGTAACTGGAGATTTCTGGATTTTTGGCTAGACGTGGAATTCTATAGCTAAATATACAGGGTGTCCCAAAAACATTGACCTCGGCTTTTATTCCTTAAATATTGATTTTGGACATATATAATAAATTACAAAGTTGCGTGAAAAAAAAATGCAGAATTTTATGAAATCGATTAACATTTTCAAAAGAATTAAATTTGAAGAAATACAAAATTTAATTTTTTATACGGCCCCCGTACGAAAACATTTACAATGAGTAAAATGTGCCCCATACGCTAATAAGCTCTGATGTACAAAATTTCAGCATTTTATCATTAAGAGTCCCAGAGATATGTTTAAAGAAAGTTGGTGAGGAATTAATCACAAATTAAAATGTAAATGTTTACAGCAAGAGGGCAAATGTCGGAACGCAGTAATGCATCATAGGCAAATAATATCTGCCTCTTATCTTTAATGGATCTTTGGTATGGATGGAAAACATTTTGAACAAACTCTGTAATCTGTGTGTAAAGTTATTATTTCTACACAGTGTACATAATTTTGTACCAATAAATAGCAAAATTATTAGTTTTTTTATGTAATCATTGTTTTCTTTTTTAATTTGTGTATGACCCCTGAAACGCGATCTGCCGACATAATTTATCCCCTCTGAGTCGATGCATCAAAAAGCGGTTTAAGTCAGCATTTTTGTCTTTTCATATCTCTGGGATGTTTTATGACAAAATGCTGAATTTTTTACATCATCTTATTAGTATATGGGGCACGTTTTACTCATTGGAAATGTTTTGGTACGGGGATCGTATAAAAATTAAAATTTTGTATTTCTTAAAATTTAATTCCCTTGAAAATTTTAATCGATTTCATAAAATTCTGTACCTTTTTTTACGCAAATTTGTAATTTATTATATATGTCTAAGATCAATGTTTAAGGAATAAAAGCCGAGGGCAATGTTTTTGGGACACCCTGTATATAAAAATTGCTAGATCTAGTCGTAAAATAACTGAATTGCTAATCCTAGGTAGGTAAATTGTTCTCTATTTCAATTTATTGCATCCTTATTTGGACAGCTTTCTTGATACATATTGAAGAAACTGTATACTCACAATATAAGATTTCAGCGAAATCGTATTTTTTGTATAATATAGTATTTAAAAAATATTTCTGTTACATAAAAATATTGTTTTTTTTATTATTATTTAGATGACGGCATAACTTTGACAATTTTTGGCTTGAACCATGGCGATCAATCTGGCTGCTCACAAAATACAATATTGTTGTCCATGAACCCTCCACACCTTAACGCATCTAATTTAAAAATTAAATTATAAGTTCATGTATTTAAAAAATGTCAGATATTGGCACATAATATATAGTAATATTCTTATCTTTAAGTATGCGTTAGCACAAACGAAAGCATAACAGATTAGTCATGTATTTTTTAGCAATCGGCAGAGCATATGAATGTTATAGCATAGTCACAGAACCAATCTAGAAGGGGAGTTTCCAATGTTAAGTGTATGATCCTATTACAGATAACACCATCCACTGATCAATTTCACATTCATTATGAACCGGCCGCCCATTTTGCTGCTCCATGTCCTCGGACGAGTCGGATTGCCTGTGTTTTCTACACTCATTATGAACCGTTCTCGGCAACTCAAACGGCTGCTCGTACCCTAAGGTGAGTTCAGAAGTATGGGTTTTCGACACTCATTATGTACAAACTGCTACTCGTACCCTAGCGTGAGTCGAGAGGTCTGAGTTTTCGACATTCATTATGCACAAACTGCTGTTTGTACCCTAGGGTGAGTTGAGTGGTCTGGGTTTTCGACACTCATTATGCATTCTCTCTTAAGTATGGAATCGCCGATATCTGTATAGGCAGAAAGAAAACTTGCTATATTACTGAATGTTGTGAACTTCTATGGGAACCAACAACTTTAATCCTACCGACTTCACATTTTTTTCGAAATTAGGCTGGCCCAAATGGCTGCAACGAGCAAATTCATAGTCACTGAACTCGCTTGAAGAAGTTATTTCCAAAGTTTGGATTAGTCGTACACCGTAGATAACAGAGTGTATCGACTAGTTTCGCTCTTAAGAGCATATATCCGGAAAGAAAATAAAATTTGCTAATTCCATCTGTGAAGTGCAAGATCTTCATTGAAAATATAAAATCAGAATAATAGAAAATTAATAAATAAAAAGTCGAACATCGGGGTGGCAAAACTTCATAGAAAATATCTATAATAAAAATTTAAAACAGTGGTAGTAAAACCAAAATAAATAAATAAACGAATAAATAAAAATTACAAATATTTATTACGAAATGCAAATAATTTTTCGAAAATATTTGCTGCATAAGCAAAATGTAAAATATTTTCCCCAAAACAATTTTAAGGAAAATTTGGGTAAAATCGAGTAAATTTATGTACATTTTTGCAATCTTCTGAAGTGATTCAAAAGAGGTCTGACACCTTTAGTTACCCAGTTGCCAGTTACAGATCATACGATACAGACCTTATACAGAGTATTCATTTCATAGTAAGTAAAGAAATAATGGAAATTACATTTCACCCCATTCAAACGTTTTGGACCAAAATTCAATACGCTTAAATTTATCAGGAAAGTTTGAGCTCATCATACTTTCATTATGCTTATACTTTCCACTTAGCGTTCCTCTGAAAATCCTTTCAAACGCCCGCCCCCTTGGAGCAATGCTTTTCCAATTCTTAATATTTAACACTTTAAAGACCTTGTCCACACCATCGATCCATTTCAACCTCGGTCGCTATGCTTTTCTCTCTCAAACTCGGTCCACTATGCTTTCCACTTAGTTTTACTCAAAAAATTATTTCAATCGCCCCTCCAAGCAATACTCCATTAATAAATCTTTAACACCTCGAGATCCTTATCCCCACAATAAATTCATCTCAACCTCGGTCGTACTCTAGGTATTTTTACAATCGGTATGGAAATAAAATGTTTCTTTGTTATTCTGTTGTTATCAACTCTTGATAAATGTTCTGCCTTTCATCTGAATTTTATTTTGTGTACTATTCTCATACATGGTAATATTCTCATACATGGTATCAAGAAATACAAATGCTGATCCCAAAGGGTGACAGGTGCAATGAACTCTTGCACCCCAATTGGGACACCTGCATTTGAACGCTGGATGTAAACGAAGACCAGTGATCATATGCTTTGCGGGGATCATATGATTTACTGAAAGATTTCGGTTTCTAGAAAGAAAAATTATCGCATTGCAATTATTACTTTAAAAGATCAGATGTAACGCGGGGATTCAAGGAAACATATAGCCAAAGGGGTTACTTTCGCTACTATGCGTCCTGGACGTTATTTTGAAGCTGTCTATTAAAGAAATAGTAGACGGAGTTGAGATTTTAGAATTTTGGTAGACATAGATGAGTTTGGGGTTAGAGGAATCAGAGAGTTTTTCAGATCTTGAAGTAAAGTTTGAGAGCAGTCGCTGGAAAGCCGATGATCAATTGAGACGGATTCCTGGTGAGACGGATGAAGTCCTGGATAATTCCCTGAGTTACCATACTACAAGCAACATGCCAGGTAGGTCATTATGCATTTTTATTCCCGTGCGAATTCTCATACCCTCTCTCTCTTCCGCATTTTCACATTTGAAGCGAACGCACTCATCAATAGATGAAAATACTGAGGAATGGAAATACTTGAAACGTAATTAAGCTGTTTTAAAATGATTAGGTAATACGCCAAATACTTGAGCATTGTGTCATTTGATAGATATTTCTCAATATTCCTTAGTATATATAATATAGATTTTCCGATTTTATGTTAATAAAATGTTGACATTTTCTTTTATCATTTAAAAGTGTCCTCATTGCGTGAAATGCTTAACTTATATTTTGTTATATGGGTTATTACGACTTTGAGCGTACTTACTGAACGTGTGGTAAGTAACACTCGACACTGCCTGTTACTTTCTATTAGTTTTAATGCATTTGAATGTATCAGAATCTTTAAATAATTTGTATAGTTCGAAATCGTATCTCCTTCTCCGAGTAACATTTTTCTGAATTCCACCAAAAATATTGCACATGTTTTCTTGCTCAAAGATGCAAAAAACTTTATCATCATGTCTTGTGACAGTCCGGGTTTTTACAGCATAAATGAAAATCGGTCATATTAATACTCCATATAGCAATACTTTTTTTCTCTCAATCAGATGGAATCGGAAAAAGATTCTTAATACATGAAAACAGCGATCTGGAGCTGTAATACGTTTTTGGATTTCTAAAGTAATATTATTTTCACAGTTTATTGAAGATACTAGGCAGTTACAATGATCGACAGATTAAAATTTGTACAAACTAACCTCAAATATGAGAGTGAAACACTCACTTCTGGGAAAAGTATAAGCTATTAAACAAAACAAACATAGTGCGTAACACTGTTACACTAATGGGAAAAGATTGGTGTGTTGAGTGTGTGATGATACATGCTACTGAGGGAAAAGTTTTAATATCTACAATTCAATTTCTTTTACACTTTTCTACCAGAATTATTTTATAATGCAACTTAAAGGGTATACGAAATCAGAAGATACAATACATATGTCAGCGTGAAAAACACACTAGATTACAAAAGCATTACAACACCCAAATAAATGTAGACCAATCAAACCATATGGTATATTAATGCCTTGAATCATTGCTGGTACAAAATATTAAATACTTCTACCAGAAAATTTTTAAAATTCATGTGATGTCGATTGGTGCCATATGGTTTATTAAACTACGTTTGGCTGTTAAGCAATTTATTAGTTTTAAAATTGATTTGCCTAAAATACTTCTTATGTACACTACCTATTGCGTTATGCTTTGAATGAAATTTACCTATTTTCTGCACTGTATACAGAGCACCGTGAATGTTTCTTCTCTCTGAAGGAGAATATTATTAATGAAGAAGTCGATAATTACTGATAATCAAATTTAACATATGTATTATTCACATTAAGAATTTATTAAATTGCGTAACATAAAACAAGTGCAGTTAAGTAACCTGGATCTTGTGGGATTTAGATGTTTATGCAAGTTATTGCCAGTGGCCAAGCGAGACAAAATAATTTAGGAAGACATAAAGCTAAAGGCCAATATTAACAAATAAAATGTTTCATGCTGTATATCCCTAACAACGTTACAAATAAAATAAACTCTAATAGCCGAATTACAATGAAAATAAAATAAATAATTTAAGGAAAAACATAATGGACCGGAAACACTTTTAGCTAGTATCTAAACATAAAGGGAAAACAAGCAAGAAAATTAATTTACCAGTCACTAAACTTTGCTTTGTCACTTGTTTAAAGTTTGATTTATGATTTACGTAAACAAATTCCAAACGTATCAAAAATGTGAAATCTCTATACTTTATAAGATTTTTTAAATCTTAATGTTCTATTAACTCTTATAATGAATTTTTAATGACAGCTTAGGTTTGCGTTAGCAGACACGAAACAATTCAAGAGGGAAAACAAAAACCCATCATGAAAAAATAAGTGAATCTTCTTCACTCCTCCAAAAACCTGCATCGTAGACACGTCTATCCGGACCTATACGTCAGTTAGATAATAGAAGTTTCTCACACATATATTTTTATTTTTATTTCCAATGCTATATCTCCTGACAGGGTAGATATTTCGAGATATGTCTCGCCTGATTAATGCACCTACACTTGAGGAACAAACAAAAACATATCTGAATCTACGTTTATTTACAAAGAAAATATTTTATACATTATTTTAGAATAATGTATAATTAAATTAAAATTTAATTGAGTCATAAATTATTTGAGTAAAAACTAACTACTTTGCCTTTCAAAGGCGTTTTGCCACTTCATATTATTAAATTGTGTTAATGACTTAATTTTCTTTAATGACCTCATTGGAATATGAATTGATAAATAGGTACGTTTTCCCACATTATATCTGCCACTTGGTCATTTCAAGCAATTGTAGAACTAATTCTGATAACTGATATATGGCACAATTCTTCAATGGTAGACTTATTACGTTCTCATCAATTCACGCACTTCTGCCTCGCAGTATCTTCATCTCTGCGTCATATATATGTTTAATTTTCAGCGAGCGTCATCAGCACAGGACACATTGTTTTAAGGTAAAGGAAAATCTAGATACTAGTTGTAAGATAAAGGAAAATCTAGATACTAGTTGTAAGGCAAAGGATAATCTAGATATTACTCAGAGTACAGAATGCGAACACATGCGCGTATCAACCAGTTTCTTATCGTACTGCATTTAGCTGACAGGCTAAAAGAAGATATAGACGTAGTTACTTCCTGGTGTCCCTCTCTTCCCTCCTTAAATTTTGTCTGGCAGCTAAGCTACTCAGACGTTACAAACTCTGTCTGAAAGGCAGAAAAAATGCTACCCTGAAGATAATTCCTTTTAAAAACATAATTTTGCATTTTATTCGTGGAAGAAATAACTAATGCAACTTAAAAATGTGATTATTTATTCAAAAGAGAAGTTTCTATTAGTGCAGAGTAAAATATTTCTCAGTAAATAGGGTTTTCTAGCCTGGTGCATTTTGGTAACGCCTAAGGCAAAGGTAGAGAGGGTAGGAGTGGGGGGGGGGTCTCAGAAGTCGACGTAGCTTTCGCTATCAAATTTTAGAAACTTCTCTCTCCCCATGAAAATGATTTCTAGTATCCCCAGGAGTGCACACACTCCAGGTAAAGAACCATTGATTTAGTACATACCAACTCTACTTAACATGGCGTAATATTATGTAATATGAGGTGGGATCTGATTATGGTAATTTCTATATAGGCAGTTATCCCACCTCCGTCCTCAGTCATAAGTACATTAGCTCATTGTACCATTTTTTATCGTCTTAATGGCGTCATGGCTATATTCTTGCTCTGCTTGTAAATTGTTGAGTACATTGGAGCTAACCACACTAAGCTACATTATCATATTTACAAAATATACAACTTTTGGCATCACACATGAGTTTTGCGAATGGTAAACGAGCGACTATGGCCACAAAATCATGATTAGGGTAGCAATTGTTTCATGGCGCTAATTTTCGCGATTTTTTTCATTGTGAATTTTAGAGGGTTTCTGAATGTTCGCATATATAAAATATATTCGAAAATTTGAGAAATCTCTTCCGATTATTGCCGCATTTTTATTATGAATTATAGATTAATATTTCGCAGCACACATTTCCAAGATATTTTGCGAAATTTAGGGTTCTTCGGAAATGTTGCGAATATCAGATATAAACATTTCATCAAGTTTATGTGAGTGTAAAGTTCACATAAACATATCCCAGACGACGAAGAAGAAGATGTGTTTGTTTACAGAAGCGATGAGCGCCTACGAAAATGTGGATTTCATTCTTTTAACGCTAATGTAAAATAATTTTATTTTATAGTTAATAGATTTCTGGAATATAAAAAATATAGTTTTTCTATCCACATATAATGTCTCAGTTCGCTCCTTGCCTGTGATTATCCACAAAAAATATTGATTCGGAACGACCTTTATAAAAATGTAAAATGTGTAACAGAACATCAGGAACAACATTAAAGAAGAAGACGTATGCATGCGCAATACAATTTATCAAAATGCCTTCATTTAAAATATAACCTTGATCTTAAGTAACGACGTTGATAATATTGTCATTAAACGCGTTCTCTCTTATTTTCACTAAAAAATCCATACAAAAATAAAAGTAAAAGTGACGCCTCATAGCATTTTTTCAAATTGAAACAGAAAACTAATAAATATGGTTTTTTGAATTTAAGATTTTAAAAATATTGACAAGAAATGTCACAACATGAAACACTTCCTGTAAATAAGAGGATTAAAGTGTATTGTATGAAAAACATTTGACACGCTTTTTATCACTTTTTATCAAAGACTTAAGATATAAAAAAATTCTAACCATAATCCTTTTCGGGAGTCTTTTTTATCGAGTGTTGTCCCTGGCTCCTGGATCAAACGTGTTTTCAGAAGAATAAAAAATTGCAGTTGAAATGGCGATGCCTTTAGGTTTGTTTATTTTGGATCACTTTTATTTCTAGCTTGATAATGTTAATCTAAATATATACACAAGAAACAATATAAATAGCAAAAATTTTACTGTGGGTCGTTTTCTACCCTATAATGATATGTTGAATAAGGGAAAGTACCCAACTTATCATCAGGGTTGACAAAACTTGGATGATCCTTTGACTTAATTCATAACAAAAAATGATTAGATATCGCACATGTCCAACTTAGAAACTTAGCTATTTTATGGTTAGATATATCCTCTTTTATGTGCTAAACGTTCCAAAAATGGATATATCTAGCTATAGCATGGTTAAGTTATGGTTGTGGAGGTGACTCTGTTGTTTATCCTAATTACCAACTTTGTCAATTAATAATTTTTTTTGGATAGTTTAGCACCTAAAAATAGCTCAATCCAGCCATTAAATGATTGAATTTGTAGCTACTTATAATGGCCATCCATGACATTTAGCCACTTTTGCTACGATTCCAGTCATATAGTTAATACATGTGTTTGCGACGCTGGCCCCAACTCCTGGGCCATGGGTTCGTAGACAATACCTATCGTCAGCTCGGGAGTACTGAGCACAAAAATATTTAAAGTAAATATTTTGATTTTCTTCTGTAGAAGTATTTACATCGAAACTTGGAATGTTGTACATCATTGCTTACGCCCTAACAATAACCACGATTCCAGTGAAGCAGCTTCTACACGGCGACGCATAAAACTAAGAGCGTGCTCAGAATGGTTATCCTTAATGAAACATGAACTATGTTTTCTGGGTCATTTCCATTCGCCAATGCATTGACACAGAAATGAAAACAAAAAGAAAATTTAAAATCATAAGTCACAGATAAAGGATCCAATTGTCAGAAATCTCAAAGTGAAGTGTAGGGTATTATTAAATACAGCTTTACAAGTTGACTCTAAGAAGCAAGACCGTATGCTTTACGATAGTTACAACTGAGCTTACAAATTTGGTTGTATTAATCAATTGAAGCATTAAAACGGATATATATATATATATAGATGTGTGTGTGTGTGTATGTATATATATTAAATAGATTAAAACCAAAGCAAACTAAAAGTGTTAATTATACTTAGCAAGTACAATTAACATTAGGGACTTATATAAACTTTGGACTTTTATAATCTTTGGACATTTATAAATAATTCTTATTCTTTATTATTTTTGTATATCAAGTAATTTGGAAAAAATGCTATGTTTCACTTTTTCCTAGTTATAATTTGTTTGGTAATGGTTTACATTTGGTACCATAAGTAGCTATCTTATATATTAAGTTATGATTATATGATTTATCCCTAATCTATCATTGGAATTTCATATAATATTTTATTATATGCATATATATATATATATATATATATATATATATATATATATATATATATATATATATATATATATATATATATATATATATATATATGTATAAGTAAGCTACTCGCTAAGCCTTCCTTCTTTTTCCCAATTTTAAATGCTTTTTATACTTTATATATATATATATATATATATATATATATATATATCCAAACGGAATATGAAAGGGAAGAAGGGAAGAGAACAAAAACGGTACCAAAAAGTGGCCGAGGGGGTTGTGACCCCCTATCCCCAGTTAAAGCATGCTTAGAGCCGCGGCAAAAATTCCCAGAGGCCGGTACCAATTTGAAAAGGTAGGACACCACAAGTATTCTTTTTTATATTCCTTTTCGAGATATATGTACTTGGTAAACGAAAGATTAAGGCTGCTATGCGCCTAATAAGTCGTTTGCTTATGGTTTTATTATTTTTATCAGTTTTTTTTTTACTTTTGTGATGTATATATATATAGATAGATAGATGTAAGATAGATGGGCCGCACTTAAGATTTAGAGAGATTCAAGATAGATGACACTAATCTTAAGACTCTCTCTAATCTTAAGACACTTAAGATTAGAGAGATTTAAGATAGATGGGCCACACTTTACTAGGTGGTAGGTCACACCAAACCAAACATTTTCCCTCATAGCTTAACGAGTCGGAAAATAAACTTAAAGACGACAGTGGACGCTTAACGTTGAAACCGATGAGGTGAGGTGAAAACACAAGAATGACTCAGAAGTTATAAAATGACATTAATTAAACAATAATTACAGTAATGGCTCAAAAGAACGATCGCAAATCTAAATGTAAGTCTCTATGTAACAGTGGGATTGACGAGCTATCTCGAACAGGCTAGGCATATCGCGCACTTCGGCGGCCAAAATTTTGGCGACGAGTTCCTCTTCATATTCAAAGGGAGTGTCTTTGACGAGACTTTCTTCAGAAAAAAAATCCCGGTTCTATTTTTCAAGGAACCACCGTGTTTTATTAAATCAAAATGTTTTACTAGACTTAGCTGTGTGCCAAACTTCAGCTTACTAATAAGTAGGAATGTGTGCCACAAATGCCATCAAAAAAGTTGAAACAGATATAAATCGGTCATGATGAGTTAAATATAGACTTTTAAAAATAATTACTCAAACTTAATAACAACTAAATAACATGTATTTGAACATTAAAAAATTATTAATTATCATACGTCTGTTTTAGAAAGTTTAATCAGTATTTTTCACATATCTCTTCATTATTTTATCTCCTTAAAAAAATCAGTGTCCTCGTTAATTAAAATTGTCTGCATTTCTATGTCCACAAATTTTATTAAGTTATTGAAATGGCGTTTTTTAAAGTAAATGTGTTTTTGAAATATAACTATTGTGGTAAAAACACATTGAGTAAAAATTATTGTGGCAAAAACAAATTTCAAATTAATTCGAACAATAAGTGCTACACTGTTTCTATCGCTGTGATTTAATTTAGATTTAAAGCAAAGTGTATATACAGTCACTTTATATTTTACAACTAAAGCACATTTTAAAGATTTTTTATAGAGAGTCTCACATTAGGGAACTATAATTGCAGTTTTCTCATATATATTTGCATTTTTTTTCATTTACATTCTCGTACATTTCAGAAATATCTCCATTTAAAATTTATGCGGTCATTTTGTTATATTTATTTTTAAATTCATACCATAAATAGATTACACTAAGTGCCTTTGACAACCAGTGGGGTTGCTTTTTTTAAGCTTTTAACTTGCAATAGCTTCTATGCAGCAGTTGTTGACCACGTAGCCATGTTCTTGTCTATATCTGACATAAATACACTCCATGTTTGGAGTACCTTACTGTAATTGGAGAGTTACAATGTAAACACTTTAGACACTTATAGATAGGAACCCACTATATAAAAATAAAGAATTTATACTTGTTTTGTCAGAAATAGGGTTTGACTTATTAATTTACAAAAATAATTTCAATATTTTAAATTCTTTTCTTTTTTCGAAGATTTTTTTCCGTGTCATTTCTTGCTTTACTTTATTTACGTTCACTCAAATTATCTTCTGAACTTTAAGAAATAAACAGTAAGCAGCAAAATAATCAGAAGTAAATCCAAGTTTTTAAATCAGTTATCTGTTTCAAGAATAATACCAACCCCATTACTCTAGGACTACAGAGATATTTCATTTTTTTCACATTTTTGCAACGTCGCCTTTGAAAATATTTCTTGTCACCAAATTAAATTGAAAATTATGTTAAAACTTAAAATGTATTAATTTTAAATAATGATGTTATTTTGTGAAATTAAACTCAATTAAATATATTATGAAAAAAAGAATGCGAAAATCGATTTAAGTCTTTAGAAACCTGTCATGGGCCGTCCACATTAGATATTTTAAAATGCTTGATTAATTCTTAAAACATTTTGTCTCTCTCGGTGTGGCCAAATTTAAACCAATCATATCGAGATTAGCAAAAGAAACTAACTTTTCTGTTAATTTTCAAAGCAATTATTATTGACGAACTAAGTAAAACTGCCCATTGATTATGTTGCTCAAACCATTGCCAAAACCATAACAATAAGTAATAGAAATTGATGACTGTAAATAAAATTGAAATTGAAATTCTTGTAGTAATTGAAATTCTTGACCATCTGTATATTGCCTTTCTCATATATTTCTTTGCAACGGCAGAATCACATAGAAATGTAAAATTATGGACAAGTGTAGAAGTTTAATAAATGCGTTTTTTCTGGGATTAGTATGTCTAAATGCTAATATATTGAACAAAATAGATTTTCTCAATCCTCAAGTGAGGGCGCAGGACGTTAATATCTCTAACTAAGCATTCAGTTCTAAAATCAATACTATACATCTCTATACATATACTACCTCTATATAATTCTACTGAAATATAAAAATACTAGAAAATTTTAACCTGTCAAAGTTGAAAGACCATACGCTAGAAACTGAGCTGTAAATATATTTTAATAAATTATATTTAGTTTAACAATGTATAGCTCTTAGCGTCGAGAATATATGTACTATTAAAAAATTTCCTTAGTGATGATTCTGTTCCGTACAATAGTCTAAATATGTAAAATTCCTATCTTTGAGGTCACAAGGGTGAGGTCTAAAGAAATATTTAAACCGTTTGTTTGCCTCCCGTAAAGAAAACGAAATTCCAGCACCGATAGGTTCTGTCCCGTGGTCTATACTGTAAGTGTACAAAATTTAGTTATCTAGGTAGTTATAAATATTTACAGAGGCCATAGAAAATTTTTCTTCAAAACGGTCGTATTTTCTTCGTCCTCCGGAAGAATGGAAATCTGTCTTCGTTACGTTCTGCCCCATGGTCGATAATATAAATGTGAAAATATTAATGTCGCGTTCATAATAGCGGACACAAACGCACAAATTCTGTGTCTGGACGTAGAATTCATGCTTTCTCATATTCACACCAGAAGAAACAAGACACAAATACAGCTTTTTCGCTCTTGTATCCGAGTTGTTCCTGACTTCAGCAACGTTTAGTATATGTGGCCGGCGTAAGTATTCTACGTCACCGGAGGAGCTTCTGCAGTGTCTGGAAAAAGAAAGCATCTTCCCCACTGCCATAGAATCTGGCACCGTTAGGTTTTGCCTCGTAGTTGATACTTTGGGTGTTCAAATATTCAACTTTCTATGTTATCAAGGGGCTTCTGGAGGATCTGAAAAGGCAAGACAAAACCACATTAGACAATATTAATATAGGCAATGTGCAAGAACATTTAACATTTTAAAAGAAAATAACAATAAAAAAATATATCTCAAACAAATTTACGCATATTCTAAATTAATATTGAACGGCCAAAGTGCATTTCGAAAGAAGTATTTTTCTTTAAAGTATTTTAAAGGTAATGCATTCTGACTCTCTCCTAGCATTCGAAACTTTCTAGGGGAAAAGACAAAATGTATCCCATGTCTCCTCTATTTGTTTCTTGTTCGGAAGGCGCATATTTCTGCTCGTCTTCCAAACTAAACTCAGACATGAGTGGAGAAGACAGAGGCGATCAAATTCCGAAATATGGACATATCAATTTCGCCAAAGATTTGCTTGAAAGAGCTTGCGTCGCACGGTCAAATGAATCTTCTGGATTGAAGCACAAAGTATCCTTTTCCTGAAAAGAACATTTTTATGTCCCTTCAAAGCGAAGTTTGTGTGTATAAAAATATTCGAAGGGAATATTTTTATAGATTCGACAGATTTTTTGGCAGGTTTACTCGTTTTGAATACCGGTCTCCGATGGAATTTCTCATATATTCATATTCCATAGTGTTCAGTTTTACTTATATCAAAATCATCATCACAATGAAAAAAAATTCTCAGGTCATGTACACAAGTTTTTTTTTTAAATGTTTCCAACATTTTTAAATACATTTTAATTTTATATTCAAGTCAAAACACCGTAGTGACGCCAGTGGATGCGTAAGAATTATATTTGTTAATAAAAGCCTGATACCATTAACATCTCATAACACAGTTCATATTATAATTCCTCAAACATCCTGCAACCTCTGCTCATTATTATGAGCTACTTTGTTGATAATTTCAGAAAACTGGAAGGGTGAACCACAATGATATATATATATATATATATATATAAGCAAAGAAATACGAGGAAAAATGGATAACCAAATGCTTTGCATATAATGGTTGGGGAGGATTGCGACTCCCCCTCCCGTTTAAATTTGCTTTACTGTCTAGGCAACGCTCACGGCACCAATACAAAGCAAAGGTGCAAAGGTAGGTTCCCCATGCGTGCAAACTCAAAGACAGACTCCAAACAGAAGGACACAAGACCAAATGAAAAATCATCCCAACACTCTATCTTATATATGAACTTTGCACGCATGCGCGCAAATACAATAGGAACGCATAAACTTATATACATGCTGATTGATGAAGGAAACCATTAAAATCCGAGAGATATTTGTAAAAAGATTTATAGCAATCCTTTAGGAAATATAAAGGATAATGTTTACTTAATACCTCAGATATGATTTTGTTGTTGCTAACATTGCAATCCTTCTTAAACGTGTTGTTAGCCTGGTTTCTCCTGAAGTGTCCGAGTATAATATTTCGGAAATTATTTTTTGTAAGATTCGTTTTCCAATCGATGAGATGATTGAGTTTAATGCTATATAATTCACGTTTGTCATATAACCCTGTATAATGTCCATAAAGTCTGTGTTTTTTATTGAGATGTCCAGAAAATTTACCGTTGCATTTTCATTTCCACTGTTTTCAATCAATCCTAATTCCTGTGGGTAGAAAGTGAAATCGAAATTTGTGGTGTTTTCAAAACACCCCAAGAGCACATCGTCAACATAACGTAAATAGGGTATCTCTGATAAAATATGGGTTCCCTTTTCAAAAGTTGACAGGTATATATCAGCCAAAATTTAAGAGCAGGCTCCTCCTCCCATAGGTATTCCTTTTATTTGTCTGTAATAATTGTTACCGTCATGTAGAATATTTTCTTTTAATACGAGATCAATAAGGTCGAGGTATCTTCGAAATGTTATAAACTCCTTCAGGTTAAACGCTTCATGTAACTTCACCAATATTGAATATAATTTTGATAAATCAATTTTGTTAAAAAGATCTCGAAAGTCAAAGCTTTTAAAATTAATGTCTTTATGACAATGTTTAAGACGATCGATAACTTCCAATCCATTCTTGATCATAACATGATTATGTTTTTCGATATTTTCCATGACATACTTGAGGATATTCAAAAGTTTCATATTGGCTAGTGTCAGGTAGGACCCACAACCAACACACAGTAACTGTACGAAATTTGACAGGTATTTTATGCAACTTTGGAATAAGGATTAAATACGGAAATTTAACAGATTTAATTTCAATGCCGATTCGGTTGTACAGAGCAGTTATCTTTTTGGACAAAACATTACCTGTGTTATGCACAGGGGTGTACAATGTACTGTCTTGGTAGCATTGGAGTAAGGATTCCACGTAAAACTTTTTGCATGTAAAAGCGAAATTTGAAACGATTTTATCTGTATATGTTATAACAAAGTTTTCTTTTATAGTTTTGATAGATGCAGGTATGGAAGTGTTACGTGTTTTATTATTATGTTTAAGGTAATATGACTGAAATGCTTTTGTAGAATTGAATTTCCATTCTTGAAAGGCCTGGATGGGAAGACTGTATTTTACTGCTAATTTATAGATGAACTCTTCAAGATCATGATTAAAATCAGCGATTACATTTTTAAATACTTGTGAACGGAATTTAGTTCCAAGTTAAAAACCGTTTTTTTAGATTTTGATCAGATATAATAGCCAGATCACCAGTAATAATGTGATTATGAAAAGTATCTTTATGAATGCTATCAAGGCAATTGCATTCGGTGGTTTTACGTATTTTCCAATGCTTTATGGATCTTTTTGTAGTTGAAGAACTTCCTTCTGTACAAAGCGGTAAGTCAATTTCACCCTAATTTCTTGTATTGGTAAAAATTCTTTAATATTGAAGAAAATCGAATTAAAAGGCATCCCTTCAAAGTTTTTATTTCTGAAAGTGGTTATAAAATATTCCTTGTTTTCTTCTGTATTTTGGGTTGTAATGTAATATGGAAATTTCTAGCCCTTAATTTAATTAAATCAAGCATAATGGCTATATTTATATGTTTTTCTTCAATATTATAGTTAATATGTTCTTCAAACGTATATTTCTGCATAAAAGCCCATATGCAAGGTAGATATCTGATTTTGATGCCGTATATGATGCTCTTAATCCAGTTGTATTTGATTACTGTATTAGCAGTAAAAGTTTCAATAAAGTTGGAGATTTTCTCTTCTGTGTTGTTATAACATTGATGGCGCTTTCCCCCTCCTCTATGCCATCGATGTGTTTTCCTCTGTAACGAAGAGCTTGCCTAAGGATATTTGTCTATGTTTCTACAATATTCCATATTATAGTTTTCTTTAAAATTAAGGGAATTCAATCCATAAGGGAATGCTTAGGAGTATTGTATGTGTGCCTTCCCACCACAATCTTTCCATCTGATCAATATATATATATATCAATATATATATATATATATATATATATATATATGTATATGCATATATATATATATACAGCTGATTGCAAATGTTTTACAGTATAATATTTGGGAGAAATATATCAAGAAATGTCTATCCCTCATATGATATTACATTAGGAATGGAACTAAAAGTGAATAAGCGAGCAAATTATATTATTTAACTGCTGAATTGACCTAAGTAGATGTGCATAATCAAAGGAATTCCCTGGAGGATTTAAACTTTTCTTTCTTCTTTCACGACACAATTTCACTATTTCTGTTTGTATGCTTTGTTTCCGTAAAGGTTTATTCTCTGAAGGCTCTGGAGAATTATTTTAAGAATTAACAGTGAATTTAATTTACAGAATCGCTAAATTATAGAGGATTTATTTATTTATTTCATCTATGTTTGAATTTTTTTATGGGAATCCTAAACTTATGGGAATCCTAACTATTGAAAAAGTAAAGTTTGGTGAATGGTATATTCATTTTACTACTTCATTTCCTTGACATTTATATACTAGTTAAAATAGCGTTACTTGCGCATTTTGTTTTTTCACATATAATATTTTTTATCAATTCTATTTAGAAATGACAATATCCCCTGAAAACCAATGGAATAACAAAATAGTAAATTGACATTCATTTATTTTTATTGTAATTAACCACATCGGCATACAAATATTGAACCAATATTAGCAGCCAGTCCAATAATGTTCTAATATGAAAATGTTGATATTTCGGTAACAATGGGCCTCTACTGGCTTCCAATATTTGCCCATAGTTGGCTGGCCATTTATAGCCAATATTAGAAAGATAATATATACCCAATATATAGCTAGTTTTAGTTGCCAATATATTGGAAATATATGCTGTTTAACCCCAATATTGGTCTAATACTGCAATGCCGATATCTAATCCATATTCAATGCAACCTCAATATTGGCGTTACAGTGGAAATATTTGCACTGGATATATGAAACGGCAAGATATACAATATTGTCAAGTATTAAACCAATATTTGCACAGTACTATGGAAGTTATTGTATTTTATTTGTGACCCTGATAAATATATAGCATGGAACTTTGAATTTGATAATTTATGACACTGGCCTTATGTTTCCTCAAATTATTTTGTCTCGTTTCGTCTAAGGCAGCAGTATTATAAAAAATATGATGTGGACAGCACATGACTTTCCTTATATAATGTTCATAGTACATTCTTATATTGCTTTCAAGATATTGAATGTTCTTTAATTAGTCGCCATTTTCATTGATTTAGCGAAATTTTTATTAAATTGGCAAACTTTTTATCAATTTGGAGACATTTTTGTCAATTTGACAACATAAAAAACTGTCGAAATAGGTTATTCTTTTACATGACTATTGGCGTCCAAATAGAAAACCATTTCCCAAAGTATATTTTCTCATCAATGGAATAAGCTAGATCGTCGAAAATAATGCAAATAAATTTATCCCATAATATTACATGTGAAAGGAAGACATATTTCACATTAATTAATATATTTTTGTTTTAATTTTTTGTCATTTTTTATAAATTTATTTTGATAAATTCATGCTAGCATTCTAATGTCTGTGTCAATCGTTTTCTAATGGAAAATTAAATAAGAAATTATTATTTATGTCATTTTATTGACGGTTTTTGTTGTTTAGTGATTTTTTTAAATTTTTTTCTAAAATTTTGAGAACATTCGATTGCGTTTAAAAACAATAGGATTCAAGTCTACATGGATTGTAATTTTGGTACCTAATTTCACCGAATCACTCCATTTGTTCATGAGATATCGTCTCCACAGGCTCGAGCACACACATAAACACTTACACACAAACACACACACACACACACAAACACACACACACACACGCACGCACACACACACACACACACACACACACACACATATAGACACACATACACACACATATACACGAACACACACACGCACACACACACATACATACAAGCACATACACACAAGCACACACACAAACACATACTTATACACAGATACACCCATATACTCAGACATCACCTCATAAATGTTCGATTCGTATTCAGGGATGCTTGAAACGTGATAACCCGTCGAAAACTCGAATTCCAATTTTCGACCCCGTCACAATACCTTCTTTATACATTGTACTATGCATATAAGGAAAGTAATTAATTGCATGTACAATAAACAACACATTATATGTTGTTTAATGAAAAAAAAGTGTATGAATCTTCATCGCAAGTTGTAAAAATTATCGTAAAAGTATTTGTGATTGAATAAACAATATTATTGAAACATCGCCAGTTCATTTACACTTCATTTCCCTATTTTTAGCCGCACTATCTTCACAATGCTCCTCCCTATACTCAAATAAATTTAAGCAATATTTAACTTTATTTTTGGTCAAATACTGGCTATTCGATATTTTATAGTTTAACTGGCGGTCATAAAAACTTTGAAGCGTAAGAATACCGCATGAATGTGCTTTGCAAGTCAAATATATGCATAATATATGTGTTTAGAGTACTTTTGTATGATAGAGCTTCGTAAAAGCGGAAATTTCTTTTAAGAAAAATATAGAAATGCACCAAAATCGAATCGTGACGTTTCACATTGAATTGAATTTTTTATACGATAGAAGATACTATGGATAAACTTCTTTAGTTTTTTTATCATAGTAGTAAAAATAAAGTACTATTTAAACTGAAAAAAAGATAAGATCAACTTTGTTTTCCAATACCTTCCTTCATTAGAAGGAGAAATTCGGAAATTTATCAAAGATGCATTTATAGAATGTCTATTTTTTTACCTGCAGGTGTCAATTTAGCATTAAAAATTGTAAAAAGTGTGAGGCCAGAATATGTCCTCACATGAGGCATGTTTATTGCAGTATTTATGGTGGCCAGAACACCGAACAAAGCGTGCAGAGTGGCTGGCACCGAACTTTACAACAACTTGAACTTTTAGGTCAAATACAATAAATTTGAGTGTCCCATGCCAAAGGGGGCTGAAAGAGCCCTTGATAAATGTCAAGTGATGCCATTGGGTTCAGAAGAACCAATGAGCAGCAAGGAGAAGAAGGGTGGAGCTACCTCCCCCCCCCCCCCCCCCAGCCGAAGGAACCAAGACACTTCGATACAAAAAAAAGGAGAAAAAACTCGGATCCAGAATGTGGTGGGAGAAGTAACTTTGATACGAAATGTTGCAGAAGTCTGACACGAAATGTGGTGGCTAGAAGTTTCCTACGAAGTGTTGGTGAAAAGAGTTTGACAAAAGGAGCGAAGCGACCATGACCTAGCAGTTATGTGCTCATTTCCCCGGTCCTAGAAATATTCGAAATCTAATATCGCTGGTCATATCTCCCCGAGATAAAATATTAAATGAAAATTGATAATAATTGAAAGTTGATATTGTTGAAATTAGTGCTTTTGATAAATTGATGTTGTTAATAAATGATATTATTTAAGTTTTAAATAGGCTAGTCTTTTTTTAATGATTAATGAATTCTTTTCAGGACTTACACAAAAGGTAAAAATAATTGGAGGGTTTTTGCTTAAACACAACGTTTTATTTCATATATTTTCCACGTCCCACAAAAAGAAACTTGTTTAAGGTACAAAGTCTTATAGGATATTTATAAATTACACAATAGAAACTATATTATAATAGACTAAACTAAACAACCGTAGTTGGAGAACTCTTTTTTTGGAGAAAGTTTTTTAAAAAAAAATTCTATTATAAAAATTTCCAGTAGAGATCCGGTTGTAAAAATGAATCAAATTTAAGTACTTAATTAATATAAATTAAATATTTAATTCAAATTTAAATACTACAAAATGTATCGACATCCACTAACAAGTACATTTTGTAATGCATAGTCATATGAAAAGAAAGCTGAATTCCGCATAACAGCCCATAAAAAATGGTAATTCTATTGCTAAATTTACGAAATTAACTCATGAAATGCATAAAATTTATTAATCTAACTTTAGGATCAGTATCTAGCTCATTCACTTCTAAATTACACACATCGATATCACCGGCCGGCCAAATGGCTACTCATGTCCTTGTTGACGAGTCGGTCGGACTGGGTCTTCAACACATCGATATCACGCTGTTTTGTTACATCTGGTTACTTAAGTTTTCTGGTGCAATTTTCCTGTCTAATTAATCTTACAACCTAGATTTTTTTTGTCTTCCTGTATTGGGAACATATTGCATAAGTTTTTAATCATACGGTTTATGCTATAATGACTACAATAACGAAACTGCTTGTTTATCTGTTAGGAATAGGCATCTGAAAAGGTCACGTGGGGAGACTAAAATTGTCAGTTCCGGCTGATTCGTAAAAAAAAAAAATTGCCGGCTAAGTAGAACGACTGAAGTTGTCAGTTGACATTGAAATTCGTAAAGATTTGTGGTATAAAGCAAGTTTATTGCCGCCATTGCATATATTGGCTATTCCATGCTGATGAGCAACAATAAGCGCGAAAACGTCCCATGGATGGTGGTGTCTACAATGAGACTATTTTCTAAAATCCGATGGCATATTATACACCTACATATTTTAGCTTATCTTTTCATCTATTTATAAATCTTTATTAATATGTAATATATTCTTAAAATGGCTTTTACTTTTCGACACAGTCGGTTCACAGTGGACGCATGTAGGTGGCTGTTTGCTGAGATTTGATGTATGGACCAGCCTGCCCTTTTGAGTCCTATTACGATACACCTCATGATATCGTCTGTCTGCTGGAACTGCCTTAGTTGGCGGCGGTCTGGCATTTTCTGCTATTACACGTTTCTACTAAGACAATAAAAATTGCAAAATGTTTTCCCTGGCAGACAGAGCAGCGCGACTATTGCCGATTATCTAGGTTCATTCCCTTATATCTCACTCAACATGCTCGGGACTGATGCACATTTCACATCATATAAACATATCACCGTGAGCTGCGCCTACCCTGCAATTTGCATATTTTTCTGCCCACTCCTTCCTTCTTGATGGCTCATTTTCACTGTCACGTAGTATATATATATATATATATATAAATATAGAATGTCATATAACAGAAACTACCATAGTACAAACAGTACAAATGTACCTGTTGGCTGACTTCATGTCCAATCTTTCAATTTTCACTATATATATATATATATATATATATATATATATATATATATACATATATATATATATATATATGAGGCCTTCAGTTCCTTGAGTTTCCATAGCTTTAGCCATTTTTTTCTTTAGTTTCATCAGGAAATGCATCAAAAAAGAAAATGCAATAAGTTCTTCTGACAAATAACATAAATTCTTTAGGTATATATAAAGCAATTTTTGATATGGTTTTGCTAACAATTTTGCCTATATCCAACACGCAGCTAGATGTTATTTTGAGGAGCACACGATGCTGATGTAGCTTCACATCCTGCTTTAAAATAAATTTGAACAAAAAAAAAAAAACGCAAATATCTGTGATTCCCCTGTCTTCGGCAGTTGTAAATTTGAACTGATTCCGATACATCCAGATCTCGAAAGGATATATCACTTTTGACCTCCAACTCGTTCGACGTAGTCCAGCAGGAACTTTAATCAATATTACTTTTATTAAAATTATTGTGAGTTCCAAGAGCTCCTTGTAGTCATCACGAGTTTCAAAGTTTTCGAACTACTTTATAACAAAACTTATCATATCAATAGCCTTACCAGCAATAAACGATGCACATCTCTCATCTGATGTTGCTGTTTTATATTCATCATAGTTCATAACCGACAAAGGATTTTTAAAAAAATTAAAAAGTGAATTTTTTTGGGCCTAAGAATGAGACCAGTAAATAAAGAGCAACAGCCAAAAGAACAATTTCAAAGATATGGTGATGCAATATAGCTATAATATTTTTTTTTCGTTTTTCCTCAAAAAGAATGCAAACTCCAGACTCCAGACTTCACTCATATGTTTGTTGTTGTATCAAAGCTAATGCACTTCACTTTATCACAAAGTTCCTAAATTTCAAATATATCGTAAACAAAAGCCTTTTTCCTGTTCCTGACAATAATTTTGGAACTCCTAACATGAAATTTGTCTAACTAACCATACTCTCTTTTTTAAACAAATTGAACTTTCATAAGTTTTACCCGTATTTAAAGCCATTTATTACTATGTTGTAAACACACTCTGTTCAATAGTCAGCCGCTTACTTGACACCTTTCCGGACTCACCAAACTCATATATATATACATATATATATATATATATATATATATATATATATATATATATATATATATATATATATATATATATATATATATATATATATATATATATATATATATACACATATATATATATATATACATACATACATACATGCATACACACACATATATATATATATATATATATATATATATATATATATATATACATACATACATACATACATACATACACACACACATATATATATCACCTTTCTTTTTTTTTACTACTTCCGAATATTTCATACGCTATCAGGTGGACAGACAGATCTCCATTACTAAGAAAATTGTAGTATCTGATGCTGATTTCCGTCATAATGTGTAGAAAATTGCTTCGCGTATCCGTTACATTAACTTTACTATTTCTGATAGATTTCTTTTATTCACATAGAAAAGCTGCAACGTAACTATGAAGAGGAGTGACTGAGACAATCAGACTTCAAAATATGGATATATCACTTTCTGAAAGATTTCGGAAGAAAGGTTTGGAGAAAGATATATTCTACGGTTCAGAAATTTTCTGAAAGAAATATCTGAAATATTTTCGAAGAAAATCCATAAATTATTGTGTTTTCTTCTTTGTCTGCTAATTTATATGTTTAAAGAATTTCCAGCTAGTATTTTAAAACATTTGAAAAATTATTTTGCACTTATGATTGTTTCGACTTGCTTACACAAAATTAGAGAGTAAAATCTAAATCAATTTACGTATTTTAGTCAAATTTAATAAGCCACATGTTTGTAAATTAATGAAAAATATTTCAAAAATGTGAATTCAATCTAGTCTAAATTTAATAATAAATGGCCTTTTACCAATTAAAATGAGAATAGTGGAAATAAAGCATGAAACTCAAACAAATGTATTCTTAAATAGTAATATATATTTAGATTCAACACGCTTTCATTTTACGAATTGCAGTACTTAAAATTGTATTGAGTAAATTTCAGCTGACAGGAAGTCTTTTCAAAGATTATATTGTATTCATTTTATTATTGTGCAAAATGTGGGTGTGTGTACACAGGTGAAAAAAACTTATGTTTATAAGCAAATTTTGTTTCTTTATTTTAATAAGTAATTTTTGTTCTGCTAAAAATATGGATTCTGTAGATGTGAAAAAGTAACTATAATATATTGGCAAACTATTTCAGAACTCAAAGCAGAACACCATCAAACTCTTTAGCTGAGTACGTTATACTGACTTATCTTAAATTGTTCATGGTGTAAAGTCTACATAACCAATAGGTGTAAATCGAGTTCACATTTATCGCGTTTCATCAAGAGTAAAATTATGTAATCAACTGTAATGGAAACAAAAGAAATAAATTAAATTACTATGGATTTTAATTTTGAGTTGGACGAGAATTGCCTTCATCTGTCTACCTATGTGCTTTGTCCGACGGTAACTCATCGCAAACTAAATGAATTTGTTTTAATTTGAATATTTTGCGTAAAATAATGTTTTCCAGACTAAGTTTGTTTCTGAACGTCAATGGATAAAAAGTGTGCTGCAACATCCTATTCAGCTCCTACTAATGTATATATAAACATTAATTGGTTTGTATGAAGCAGAAATTTGAAGATAAAGAAGGAACCAAGTGTCTGCAACTCCATGGTTCTGAAAGTTTAAAATAGGATATCCGAATAATATTAACATTCTTATTCAGTTGAATCGTGGAGTAGGTCTCATCCTTAACTACATGAGCTGAATACATATTTCATTTTAGTCTCAAGACTCTGCAATCGCATCATATTGTAGCAACGTTTATGCACGTCGAATTACTGATCAAACATAATCGTCGAGCGACCGCATCGATCAATGCCTACCGCAACAACAAAGAAGGTGATATCAGCAAGCTCAGTGAGGAGTAGGACACACGTCAGAGGACTCTAGGAATGGATATTACGAGTTTGCGTCATCCATTTGACAACTAAGTGCAGAGTAAAATGATTAAATTGGTGTCATCAGATCGCGACTTGTACATAAACGTAATGGTCTAATTCCGTTTTCGCGGATGAGTTAAGATTTGGCCCAGATTCAGACAATAAAAGTATGGGTCTTAAGACAGCATTCAACCATCCTAATAAATGAGGTGCTCATTGCATCTGTTCGTGGAAGGGTTACCGATTGTATCACCGCAACAGATAGTCCTAATGACTACTGACTATACTGAATAGCATTACTGACATTACTGTATAGCATTATCATTTTGGAATTAACAGTACTTATTTAAATATGCCATCTCAGTCGGTGAGTCCTTTGCTATCACACTCTATTACTCTATTAGTTCTACTCTTTCATGGTGTTGCGTTTTCTGTGTAGTGTGGTGTATCATATATATATATATATATATGTATATATATATATATATATATATGTATATATGTATATATATATGCATATATATATATATATATATATATATATATATACATATATATATATATATACATATATATATATATATATATATGTATATATATATGTATATATATATATATATATATATATATATATATATATATATATATATATATATATATATATATATATATATATATATATATATATATATATATATATATATACTCATGTCCAAAAGTTAAGAATCGTATACGGATGTAATAAGGTTATAGAAGATGAAAACAATGCAAAACAAGGATAATAACGACTTTTATTATCCAAGGAAAAGGGTTGAAAGAAAGAGGGTCACAATACGAGTATCAATCTCAGTGAGACAGAATGATTAAAACAATGCGATGCTGCAGTTTGATACGGTGCGTTGGAATCTCGTGTAGCCACAATATAGCATAACGATTTCCCATACTTTCGATGAGGGTTTGGATGAGTTGTGTGCTGAAACAGTTTTCATCCTCACAGAGAATAGTTTTCAATCCCGGAACAGAGCTTGGTCGGTAGAGGAAGAATGCAAGATGTCTCCCGAGCATATAACACATCTGCTGTATTGGATTCAGATCAAGAGTGTTGGCAGGCCACTGCATGTGCTGGATATCTTCAGTTTGAAGGAAGTCGTCGACTAATGCCTTACGGACAGGATGCGCGTTATCATCCATCAATATGAAATCAGGACAAACATCACCTCGAAATAATCTCATGGTAGGCTCAAGGATTTCGTCTTTGCATCTTTGATCGGTAATCGACGCGACCCTTTGCAAAAGATATGGAGACCTGTGCGACCGTCCATCATGATGCCTGCCAAGACCATGACTCCCCCCCAAAAAACTGTCCATTCGTGATGGTTCTCGGGTGAAAACGCGTTCCACTTTCACTCCAGATCGTGGTACGATGAGGATCTGTTTGCAGGCTAAACCTGGACGTGTCACTGAACATGACATTTCCCAACTGTGATGTCCACTCCATTTTCGATGTTCCAATCTCCTCTGTAAACGCGCGCGTTTCTTTGCAGACGCCAGTGGGCTGCAAACTTCTGATCGTCTGGCATAGAGACCAACGTGTCTGAGTCTCCAGTAAACAGTTTGCCTCGAAACAGTGCTCCTGTGGCGGTGGTTAGGCCTGAACCCAGTTGTCTGCCGGAAAGGTTACTCTGACGTCGCGCAGTTATCACCAAATACCGGTCTTGCTGAGCGATTGTTACCCTTGACCGACGTGGTACTGGTCGTCGGGTAACATCTCCAGTGCTTTGGAACCCTGTTAAAGTCTGGAGATCACATACTGAGGCACATTAAGAATTCGAGACGCTTCGGTTTGGTATCGACTGGATTCCAACATTCCAATAATTCACCACTTCTGAAACATGACCATTTGGCATCTTTGTGACATATTTCGTCCTTTTAACAACGCTCCTTACCACAGCAATTGCGAAATTCTGCCTCAACTGGTCATGTCGCCCGTATATATATATATATATATATATATATATATATATATATATATATATATATATATATATATATATATATATATATATATATATATATATATATATATATATATATATACATATATATATATATATATACATATATATACATATATATATATATGTATATATATACAGGGTGGTCATAAAAACTTCCACGATATATGAACCCGTAGCGGCTTATACCTTCAACCAATCGAAAGGAAATTTCAGATATTGTTATTTGAAGATATGCCTTGTGATTTATTTCAAACAATAGAGCTCTCATGTTTACGGTCAGTGAAAAAATGTCGAGTTTTTCTAATGGCAACCCTCACTTTTTTCCTGTGCAAATTGATCAGAACATTGAAGAACCATAAATGGCGTTAGAACGATACACGTATGATGAAAATTGGCGGCATAAAACATTTGCAAAGAAGAGCATTGTAAAGGACCAATGACAACATAAAGAGTCCCACGTTCCGTACGAAGTGTATGTTATTTGGTAAAAAAATTTGAAACTGGATGCACATGTGATAGACCGCAATCCAGACGACCAATCTGTTCCTGTTGAAGTTGTTGCGGAAGTGCATAATACGATTACTGCAGGTCCATTTCGACTGCAAGGAGTGTTGTCCGCAATTTGGATGTACCGTAAACCACAGTCCTCAAACTTCTGTGCTCTATTCTGCGGATGTTTACTTATGGATTCCAGCGCGTCCAGATGTTGCAACCTGGAGACGATCAACAGCCTGTCGACTTTGCGAATTTTTTCCTCATCAGATATGATGAAGATAGCAACTGGCCGCTGCGGGCATTATGGACAGATGAAGCACATTTCTCCTTAACTGGGAACGTAAATTCCAAGAACTGCGTTCACTGAGCTGACCAAAATCCTCACGATGTGGCACCAGTGCCTTTACACGAAGCTAAAGTGACTGTGAGGTGCGGCAGTGCAAGCACATTCGTTCTCGGTCCGTACTTCTTCGAAGAAGTCACTTCCAATGTTATGCAAACGTGCTCCATCACAGGTCCTCGGTATAAAACAATGTCGCAGAAGTAAGTAATTCCTGAATTACAGCATCGAAATGTCGTTAATGACATTGTATGAATGCAAGTTGATGCTGCTCCACACGTCGCTACATGTTTTCGACAAGTGCTGCAACAGAACTTTAGTGATATGGTCATCTCCCGTAACTTTGCAGTTTCGTGGCCACCGCGATCTCGCGACCTCACTCCGATGAACTTCTGACTCTGCGGTTATCTGATATCTAAGGTGTACACAACAAATCCACGAGATTTTTCAGAATTGAAAAATACCATAAAACGTGAAGTTATACAGATTCCTCCTGCGATGTTACGTTCGCCATTGTTGTCAACAATCTCCCGCATGCAAAGTATTATCGTCAGCGAATGTGGACACGTTAAAAACTTGTATTCCAATAAACGTTTTTTTTTTTGCCTCTCCTCTCTAGTGTTGTCATTGGTCCTTTACAATGTTCTTCTTTGCAAATGTTTTACGCTGCAAATTTTCGTCATACGTGTATCGTTCCAACGCCATTTATGGTTTTTCAATGCGCTGATCAATTTGCGCAGGAAAAAAGTGGAAGTTGCCACTCAAAAATTTCGATTTTTTTTTCACTGTAACCGTAACCGTGAGAGCTCTATTTTTTGAAATCATCACAACCTCGAGCGCACACCTTCAAATAACAATATCTGAAATGTCTTCTTGATTGCTTGAGCGGATAGGACGCTAGGGTTTCATATATCGGGGAAGTTTTTTATGGCCACCCTGTATATATATATATATATATATATATATATATATATATATATATATATATATATATATATATATATATATGTCTGAGTTTAAGCATTTATAGTAATGTACTATTGCTTAATCTGAAACAGGCATATGTTTGGGTTAATTAGAATTAAATACTCAGACGTGAAGAGGAATTTTATTCTGATTAATCATCGAATTTGGGAAGGTTCTGTTCTTTTCTCTTATCGGCATTATGGCCGTGAATTTGCTTCAATGGTGATGTTAATATTACTTAAATTGTATTTTTATTTATTTATTTATTTATTTTTTTTATTTTTTTTTTTTTTTACATAATTCTTATTATTACATTTCAAATATATATATATATATATATATATATATATATATATATATATATATATATATATATACATATACATATATATATATATATATGTGTGTGTGTGTGTGTGTGTGTGTGTTTAATGCATTAAATGCATTTCTATCTAATCCAATTTCAACGATGTTAAATAAATATGCAACAAATCCGCTTAGACTTACATATGCAATCTGGTTATTTGCATCTGAGCATCAGAAACGAAAACTCTAACTATCGTGTAAACTCAAATCTAAAGCTGCATAATATGCTCAATTTAGAGCGATCTACGACAACGTTTGAATATGCATCATTTCAGTTGAGCGTCGTGTAAAATGACATGCATTATCTGCATTTGAATAGGTAAAAGCGTTCATACCCAGATAACTTTAACGTATCTGATTATCAGCAAAGGGTCGGTATTATGTTAGCTTTGACTGATATTTTGTAAATATATGGAAGTCTGAAGTTATGTCCAAAAGTGCGTTTCGATTTAGTACTGTAATATGTTCTTCGTCAAACGCACTACAGACGCTTTTGAAATTGTTCTGACTTCTACATTTCTATTCAGAGCTCCTTTCATGTATAACACAACTTTCGAAAGGCACTTTCAATGCACTGCTAACTTATTAGTTCTTAACCCTTTAAGGTAAATTTGTTTTGCCCAAGCGGCCTACATAATTATTTTTTTTATTTGGATCGAAAAGGCAAAACATATATCAACAAAAATTAATGACTAATTTATATTTTTAGTATCATTTTTGTACGTTTTATCATATTTCAAATCATAAATTTCACTTTATATCTTGCCCACCTGTCATTTTCAGAATCTACTTAAACATCCATAATTTCATTTGGTCTTAATTATCGTGGAAGTAATTATCGTGAAGTAATTATCGTGACAAAGTTATACTGCAGCTCATCCGGCATCTGACCATAACTAATAAATTTTAATGTCGGGTCTTTTCCGACACAGGGCTGTCATTTTCCATAGTTGTACATTTAATTAAACTATTTATTTGGTTTTAGCTTGCCTTAATAAAATCAAATAATAAAAAATATCCTCTTTTTAATATACCTGCTTAGATATGAAAAATAATGAAACTGATTTATTATTTATTTACAAACCAAAACATCCCTTTAATTAATTCAAGTGTGAGCGGGGAAATTAAAACCAGAACAATAGGGCGGAGATAACCCAGTTGTTAAGGAGTTGGGATTGCACACTGTAGACACAGAGTCGATATTTCGCCGAACAAAACTATATTCGTGTCAACGCAGAGCATGAACGCATTAAATCTATAAGTCCAAAAGTCCATGGAAAGATTAGGAAAAGGATGGTTCGATCCGTCTGGTTTCGACTCCGGTTCGATCTTTATTGAGTGGCACCGTTTCGAGGCCATACAGACAATTACATATTCAAGTAGATCAGATGATCTGGGTAGGAAATTATAAAAACCTAAACAGTATTTCTAAAATATAAAACATTTCATATGACTTTTTGAGTCGGCCATATATAGACATCTACTGCGAACAAAGAATGGAAAGCAATTTACCTTCAAAGGAAAAACTCAAATAAAGTACATATTTAAGCACAAATCAAAGCAGCATACACTTGTTTCGAAGATATGTTAGATCCCTTTCTAAAGTGAAAGAAAGAGAAAAAACTCGAAATCAAAATGACAGAATGGGCACAAATGGGAGAAACGAAATTGTGTTATGAAGGAACGAAGCGAAGTCCATTCTCCATTCTTAACGAAGCGAAATCAAGATTTGTCTTAATTTTACTCCTTTATCCGAAAACTACAATAGGAGGGAAATCATTTTCCACACGTATGTGAAATGGTGATATTTTACTGATCATGCCCGCCTATAAGATACAACTTCCCTATTCTTTTAATTTGTTTATTTTTTTTTTTATTTCTTTATTTTTATTTATTTATTTATTTAATTTATTTATTTAGAGAGTGGGATTTCTAAGGTGCAATTTCCATATCGAAGGAATTTTAAATTTTGTTTAAATGTATTGTTTAAGTAACAGACGCTTATTCAATTATTTATAACTGGTTTATTTAATTATTTAATAGAGGGCTCTTATTTAAAATCATAGCAACGCCAGGTAATTCGTTATAGAATTATAGAAAAAAAATAAATAGAAGTGTTTTGTTAGATCAGCTTTATGATGTGTATTATATTTTATTTTATTTGCTATCTACCTGGTGGTCAGAATTAAAACATCCCTACTCTGACCTCTCTATAGATCGAACTACTCAGTGTAAAGGTTCCAAAATTGTTGAACATAATATTCAAGACATGGGGAAATGGATTACGCGAAAAAAAATTAGTTCCAGAAACACCGATAGGTGGCGCTGTACAACTGAAAATATGCTTAAAAGACACAAAATACACATTTGTAACACATTTTATTCGAACGTACCAAACATTCATATCACAAGGACCTTATCCATGCAGGGAATGCTGCGTATAACGTTATCCTTTGATTGTTCAACAACAGCGGTGGCAACATCGTCAACGACATCTGAACGAGTCAATTTGCATCGTCGACCCGGCTGAACTCCAAGATATCCAGTTTTCTCGAATCGAGCTATCATTCGCCTGAAAACTTGTGGAAGTAATGGCCCTATGCGCAAATTCTTCAGTCGACGAAACTCTCGAAGTGCAGCTGCAGCATGTCCTTTGTTTTCATAAAACAGCTTCACAAGCAAAGCGCGTTCTGGCAGTGTGACAGTCATCGCTGATAAGAATGAAAATTTCCCAGTTTTATCCCCTTTTATGCCCAGAACATAGTAGCTACAAACCAAGGGTTTATGCAAATTTTAATGCTTACCGTGCGAAATTGCAGTTACAATGACAGTTTAAGTTTCTTCACTTTTTATCTTCTTTTTTTTCATATCAGCAAAAGAAATTAAAAAGGAAAAATTCCATATCGCATGTGTTTGTTTTTTTGCGATTATTTTGTGTCTTTCAGCATATTTTCTGTTGTACAGCGCCACCTATCGGTGTTTCTGGAACTAATTTTTTTTTCGCGTAATCCCTTTCCCCATATCTTGAATAGTAGGTTCAACAATTTTGGAGCCTATACACAGAGTAGTTCGATGTATAGAGAGCTCAGAGTAGGGGTGTTTTAATTCTGACCCCCCCCCCCCTAAATTTACATTAAAGTCAATTATTCCTTCACCAAGTAGTAAAAGAAAATTCTAGACTAAAAAAGGTATGAAAGCAAAAGAAAAGAGAGAAAAACGTATCCCGTCTCGCATTTTTTGCCTTTGTCTGTGTTTTCTTGCGTCTAGATGTCACTTTTCGCAAATCAATAAAGTAAGTAAAGAAGTAGACGTAAACGCATCGATATCCCATAACAGCAAAGAGGCGTTTCTTTTGAACTTTTTCTTTCGAGTATGTTATAAAATAACTCTTTGGATACATTCAAAATTATATAGAATGTTTGGGGAAAAATTGTTTCATCACTGATTAAACTGTCAGTAAGTATTAGTGATTTTTAAACCATTACTCTTAAATTTTTAAGGAGTATTTAAATAATAAACTATGTAGTCTATGTCTAGAGGCAGTTTTGAAATTCTGAAGTAAGTTTAGAAAGTATAAGTACAAGTATGTCTAACTCGTGAACGAGCAGTAGAAACATTGATGGCTGAAATATTTTCGCATAATGAAGAATTGTCTGCATTACTTGAGCGAACCTAAATTGGAAAAAGCAAATTATTTAACTTATAAAATATTTTAAGAGCAAGATATTGTTAAAATTCCATATTGATTATGCTTTGGGCTCAATGTGGTATTTTGTGAGCCTAAATAACAAATCAAATTTATCGCGCAGTCAGAGCCACCCAGAGAGGGGGCGAATATCACTAAACTGGAGGTCAGCCTGAACACCCAATATTTCTAAGGAAAGAGAAAACATAAAATATTTACGAAAAAAGGAGTATCAAATATGATGGGGATCGTGATAAATGTTTGTATGATGGCCCATAATTTGTATGCATTGTCCGGATGCGGTATATAAAAAGAGAAATTCGACAAATATGCATCTGATTCGAAATATATCCTTAACTAACGTCGTTTTAAGCAATGAAAATTTAATGCATCTATCTGATGTTTTATAACCTTCATCTATCTACTGAACAAAGATGATTGAAATTAAGTGTGTTCATTTATCCATGATCCATACAATCTAGTTTATAATTTATATCTTGGTTTCTATGAATTTTTTTTTAATATTAATATTAAAAGAGATTTGTCATAATATGAATAAATCGAAAAATAATTCTATGTATCAGAGCCTATTTACTGAAACTGTAAAATTTGATGTCTATTGCAGTTCAAACGTCAAAAAGTCGAGCCAGGGTGAAACTTGCAGGTCGAACCCCAGGAACTCATAAAAATCTATTGCATTTCAAAGAAATGATATATGTAGAAATGGAAAACAAAATATTTAGTTATCGCCCCCCCCCCTCACACACACAGATACACACAGACACACACAGACACACATACGCACACACACACAAACATAATTTTTTCTGGCAATGTTACTGGGTTGATTTGAATAGAAATACTCTCAAACATCAAAGTAAAAAGAACATGTAAAGTCCATTTATTATTTACAATGAAATTACGCATCAAAATTGTAGATCATCATATGTCATTTTCAGTGATATTATTTTCAACCGATCAATTTAAAACTCACTGCCAAATAATAATTTAAACAAATAAAAAAATCTGATGTGGGCAGCACATGACTTTCCTTATAAATTGCAATGAATTTACTTCTTTAAAATTGAAAATGGATGAAAAGATCTACGACACAGTGCTTGTAACGTTACATTGCACATTTGGTGCTTTTCCGGATGACAACATGCAAAAGTATTTTGTACCAAATTATTTTATATTTTACGCAACTCTAAATTAACAATTATCAATATTGAGATTATCATCATTAATGTAATATAGTCCATATATTTATATATTTTGATAATAAATTCATCAATTAGGTGTCATTTTCATTAACTTGGCGTTATTTTTGCAATTTTGAAGATATTTTGGTCAATGTGGCTGTAAATATCGCAAATTTGCCGATATTTAGAAGAGCATTTCTTATATAATAAAAGGTATACCCGTCGTATGACAGAACTAAACATTTGGGATACATTGCATCCCATTTGGCGTCATTTTTATAAATTTGGCGACATTTTCATCAAGTTGGTAACAGTTTCTTCAATTTGGAAACATTTAAATAGTCACCAAATTGATGCTATGCCGCCAAAATGCATCGCCAGAATTTCGTCAAGCGTTACAAATGGAGAAATAGGTTATTTTTATGGTAGAATCGTAGTTCTTTCCAAAATGTTGAATTTTCATCAATTAATTGTCATTTTCATATATTTAGCGTCATTTTTATCAATTAGGTAACATTATTTATCAATTTAGCGAAATTTTCGGCAAATTGGCAACATTTAAAATACTCGCCAAGTTTCCGATGTTCAGCTAAATTCGTCGTCAAAATTTCGCCAAGCACTGTTGATAGAGAAATAGGTTATTCTTATAGTAGATAAACGACGAATAGGGTCAAATTACAAAGTTATTACCCAACGAGTCTTCTCTCGTGAATGGAACGAGCTAGATCTACGAGAATGATGTTATTATATTTATCGTATAATATTACATATAAAAAGTGAACATATTTCGCAATAGTTCATACTTTTTTTAATTCTATATTATTGTTACATAAATTTATTTGAAAACTGGACAATATCTTGAGAACGGCTCATGCCCGTGTTCTAAAGTATGTGCCAAGCGTTTTCAAGTAAAACATTGCATAACAAATGGTCATTTGCATAACTTTATTGAATGTTTTAATTTTTTAATGAGTTTTTTCAAAATTTAGAGGGTTCAGAACATTTGATTGCGTGTAAAAACAACAGGATTCCAGTATTTGCTGACTGAGATTTTTATATCAAATTTTATTCGAATCGCTTCATTCGTTCATGCGATATCATCTCCATTGACTCAATGACGCGCATAAGCAGACTTCACCTCAAAAACGTCTGATTCGTGTTCAGATATGCTTGAAATGTTATCTCCTGTCGAATACTCGAATTCGAATTTTCGAGCCCATCGCAATACATTCAACTATGTATATAAGGAAAGTAATATATCAGTAAAATTTAGTATTGTTCAGTTTAGTTTAGTTCATTCCTTTTGTCGCTTCTAACTAATTATATAATGCTTCAACTCTGTGATATCCATTGTTCTTCTATTTCGCTTCGTTGCAAAGTGTGTGTTTCTGACTTCATCAATTATTCTGCCCTAAGGACACTGCAATCTCTTTCATTCGACCAGGTTTCGTCCATTTACTTCTGAACACATGGGCCTTTCATTGAAAAGTTATTGGGGTACTTTTAAACACTTTTTTACGGACCCTGTATAATTACCCAGCGAACTGCACATGTATTGAAAAAAGAATTTAAAATCACACAGGGAGAGATCAAAATTTTAAATCCATGATTTTAATCATTCATGTACATTACTTGCTTTGCTTGCTAACTTCTATTCCAAACTATCAATATTACTTTTTGAATCATCTACTGGGAATTTTCAACTCGCATCTTCAGAAATAAGTAATGCATTATCTACATAGTTTCGTCATCCGGCGACACGAATCAAGTTCAGTGAGAAAGCATTTCTTACATACAATTAGTGTCTACCTGGCCCTAGTTTATGGATTTCTGACACGGAATTAGTGTCTATTTGGTCATTATTTCTAGTTTATGAGCACTAAAGTGGCAATTGAGTTTCTAATGGTTAAATATAAAATGGTAGAGACAAATACTTCTTACTGCGTGCCACATGGAAAGGTGTAATTTATTTCTGAATCATATACTGAGAGTTCCCAACTCGCAAAGTATTAGTAAATACTTTGCACATCATTAAGACGGGAATTATTTAACAAGTGATATATTTCAGCAAAAATATTTAAGACATGAAAATTGGGAGTTTTATAACTTTATCAATCTATATTAGGGGTATGTGAAGCATAAAAAAAGATTGAGAGGAAGTGATCTAAATTATATTGTTTGTAAAAACTATTCAAATATTTAATTGCATTCCTTTGAGAAAACAACATCGAAAACATTCCATATCCCCAAGAATAATTGATTTCATACCCCTACGAATAAGATGTACAAGAATAAAAATAAATCAAAATTAATCAAAATTTTATATCCATATTTATAGTAATTCATGTTTATTTCTTGTTTTACGTGCTAACTGATCTTCTAAAGCTACAAATATAACTTTTTGAATCATCTACGAGAGTTCTCACTCCGCGTCTGGTGGAGTAAGTAACACATTGCCTAATTAGTTTCGTCAGAGGAGCGACACGAACCAAGTTGAGTGCGAAAGCATTTCTTACACGCAATTAGTGTCTATTTGGCCATTATACCCAGTTTATGGGCACTAAAGTGGCAGTTGCATTTGTAATACTTAAATTGCGGAAAATATTTCCTACCGTGTGCTGCATGAAAAGCTATTGCGTATCATTAAATACTTTACACTTCATTAAAAAGGAGAATATTTAAGATATTCTTATTAAGATACTCTTATATTTCATTATATTTAAGATACTATTTGGGAGGTCCTACTTCCATAGAATGTATGAATAGAAATTTAAACATTATAGTCTCATTAAAATCAAATTAAAATACGATTTAATTGTTTTATACTTATCGAAAAGTTAAATTATTTTCTCCAAATTTTATATTCTTCTCGATGAAAAAGATAAAATAGTCAAATTTGTAAAAATTGGGTTTAATTGCTAAAAATTTGCACAAATATATGGTGCGAATTCGATAAAGAACACCACTAAAATGGTTCTTTTGTTTGATATGTGTTTTAAAAGTGATTCATATTGAGCAAAGAAAGATATTTGAGGTCAGTAATGATTAGTATGTTCGATGGGTATTTTAAAAGTAATATAACTAGCTGAGAAAAAGTAATATAACTAGTAATATAACTAGCTGAGAAAAAGTAATATAACTAGTAATATAACTAGCTGAGAAAACATATCTGAATCTAATATGCAAAAGATAATATAGTCAAATTTATCAAACTTGAGTTTATCTGCTAAAAATGTGCACAAATGCGACAAAGAAAGAATTCGATAAAAAACATCGTTAAATATAACAAAAACATCAGTTGAACACATAATTCCATACAGGCGATCCAATTAGCTGACCCTAATAGTGATACTCATAAATACACAAACATTAGTAGCTGTAACTGTCAGTGGTAAAGTCTGGCGGTAAGTCGTAGTACCAAACAATAATTAATATCCCTTGTACTTTATATGCAATATGTATACACTACAAATTGCGTTGAATAACATGAATACAATTACATGATAGAAATTAAGCCTTTAAATCCATATATATAATCATTCACACATATTACTTGCTTTACTTATAATCTTCTTTTCAAAAACAATAAATATCAATTTTTGAATCAACCACGGGGAGTTCTGAATGCGGATTTGTAGAAATAAGTAACGTATTGCCTAATTAATTCCGTCAGCGGAACAGACGACCCAAATTCAGTGCGAATGCATTTCTCACACGCAATTAGTGTTTATTTGGTCATTATTTGTAGTTTATAGGCACTAAAGTGGCAGTTGCGGTTTTAATGTTTAAATACAAAAGGAGAGTAGCTAATATTTCTTAGTGTCTACTCATGGAAATGTACTGCATATCAGTAAATACTTCAATTTATTAAGAAGGAAAGTTATTTAACAGGTTATATGTCTCGACAAAAGTGATGAATATATGAGGAAATTGGCAGCATATATATATATATATATATGGGATATCCTATAAAATGATTATATATATATATAGCAAATAAAAGTATCAAGGCAATAATGGGAATCAAGCCAACGGGAAGGCATAAATGGCCGAGGGGGATTGTGACCCCTCGTTCCCGGTTGTAGCATGCTATTACACCTAGGTAACACTCCCGGAACCAAATACTTTGCCGAAACTTGACCTCCGAAATGGTATCGAGCACAAGACACTGACCGTGGAAGTGAGTACAAAACTCAAGAATCGAAGAAAAGTCCAAAGTACAAAGCTGAAGTAAAACGCATAATGAAAAAGGCCAAGAGTCGTTAACTAAGGAGAGTGCAATCCATATATTGCATTATACTACCACTAGGGTGCGATATCAGCAAGTTCCGTGTAGGTGAATCTCACAGTTACCATTTCCAAAATCGATAACATCGTAGGTGTGTACAAGTTATATCCTTAAAATAAGCGTTTTTTACATCGTTGTATACTGTATTATAATAATGTCTAAAAAAACTTGCGGGATAATGTTTCTTGATCGCCTCTTGCATTATTCTTCTGTCATTTTCAGTTCGATCTTTTTTGAAAGTATGGATTCTTTGATTGCGTATCAGATGATTGACTATAATATTTCGTAATATATTTTTACTCAAATTTGAGTTCCAATCGATAACGTGATTGATGCTGGTCTTGAAAGTATTTCTTTTGTCGTATAAAATGGTATATAAACAATTGTTTTTATCGTAAAGGATACTAATATCCAGGAAATCAACTTGATTTTTATTTTCCATGTGTGTTTCCATGAGATCCAAGTTATCAGGGTAGAAACTGAAGTCAAATTCAGGCATTTGTTCGTATTGGCCCACAAGAATGTCATCCACGAAACGAAAGTATGGTATTTCATTTAATATGTGAATGCCTTCCTCGTATTTATCAGCTAGATGTCAGCAAGGAGTGAAGAACATCCTCCTCCCATTGGAATGCCTTTGACTTGCTGATAATAGTTGGTCCCGTTAAATAGTATATTTTTGAACAGAACAATCCTGATCATGGCTTTATATTTACTTAATATAATATATTCATGTAATTCATAAATCTCATAAATCTCCAATAAAATAATAAGAAGATCATCAAGGTCAATATTATTAAAAAGATCTTTAAAATCGTAACTTCGGAAATTCATAAGATCATGGAAGAATTTGAGTTTGTTGAGTACTTCATAACTATTATTTACGATAATGGAACATTTATGCTTAATTTTTGTCATGACATGTTTCAACAGAGCTAATAGTTTAGAATTAGCTATAGTCAGATAAGTCTTGAAACCGACAGTTACGGGGGTTTTATGAAGCTTCGGAATCAGGACGAGGTAAGGAAATTTAATTTGTTTTAAATCATAATCAATCCGTTTATATAAGGCCTTGATTTTAAATGAAATTAATGGTAAAATACCGTGATTTTGGAATGAAATTTTAGTATGTTTTTCAGACGGTCTGTGGAACCTAAGGGAATATAAATAAATAATATCACCCAATTAGTTTTTTATTGAACCCGGGTTCAAAAAATGAAATACATTGAACCCTATGGGACCTAATTTTTCAAACATTTTTTAGGCAAATTTAAAATTCACAAATTGCTTCGAAATTTTTAGGAAATATTCACATTATCCCATAAAATATATAAAAAACATTTCAGTAAAATATATTTGGTAGTTATTTAATTAAAAATTATTTAATATAGGGAGAAAAATATATTCAATTATATTCTGACTTTGGGGATATCCTCCAGAAAGAAAAAAGAGATATATTTTATAATAAATATCTTTCAAAGAGTTTAATTATGTTGTATATGAGAGATGCTTCACATTTTAAAATAAATTTAGAAGACAACAATTTTTCAAATTTTTTTTTTAATTTTATATAACTCTTCATGATATGCTTATTTGATGGCATTTTTAATGCACTTTCCTACGTCCTAGAGAGTTAAAATTTGGTACACAGCTTAAATTCGTTGAACATTTTATTCTACAAAAATTTGGTGGATCTTTAAATATAGATCCCACATTTTTTTCGAAATGGCCTGCAAATAATCCCCGTTCACTTCTATAAATCACTGTTGTAATATTGTTAAAAATTCTGATGTGGGCAGCACATGTCTCTCCCTGCAGACTCATATTCACGTTCTCTTTATTTCTTCAATAATATTTTGAGTTTATCTGCACAAAATAACAGCCATAAGTATTTTAAATGACATTGAATTTCCACGTTAAACTTGAATTTGGTTCTCATTTGATAGCTGGACTTATTGTCAAAGGTGACGTAGCGAAAACGCGAAAAAACTAGAATATCTCAAGAACGGCTAGTCCTAGAGTAATGGGGTTAGTCTTATTCTTTTTGTTGTCAAAAATCACATATAAAATAGGAATTTAACTGACATAATTGAGCACACGTAGGCTTTTGTTTTTATATTTAACGATTTTTTCGGGTCATTTCGCAAAAACAGCCCGTTCCTTTTTCCCGAATCGTACTAGAATAACCTACAAATGATTTATACACAAAATTTTGTTAAATTGGTATATATATCACTTGTAGGTTATTGAAATATTATACACCAAATTTTGTTAAATTTGTTCCTTTAGTTTTTAACCAGAGTGGATAAAAGCAATTTCTGCCGGCCATTTCACAAAGAAAGCAGATTCTTTTATTACGAATCGTACTATAATCTAATGAACATCAGGGTTTCCCACAAAAAACATACCTACTAAATTTTATGAAATTCGGTCCATTAGTTTTTCAGTTAGAGTGGATGCAATATCCTCACAGACACTCAGAAACACACAGATACACCCTTACACACACAGATACATCCTTACACACACAGACGTCTTCCTAAAAATAGTTTTTTCGTGTTCTAGAAGTCCCAAAACGTGTAGATCCTTCGAAAATTCGAGTTCCGATCTTCGGCACGATTCTAATACTTTGAATACATACACACACCCCCACCCACATATATTATCTGTGTATCTAAATTCCGTGCCTACGCAATTACAATAGTTGTGGTTTTAAATGATCCCTAAACTTTTATTATTTCTTCAACGAAGCCTAATTATAACTTATGCAGAATACAAATATCTCAAGCGATTGTAAGGTGAGTTACATAAGAATAGCTGAATTTTTTTCACACAAAATTATTTAGATCTAGAGTCTGGAATACAAGTTATATGAATGAAATATTCATTGATTTTGCATAGAGAATCAGATGATATATATTTCGATACAGTTTTACATATTTAAGTATAATAAATTACTGTAGTACTGTGATAATGTAAAAGATATCACCACTGAATGTAGCACATTTTAAAGATTTTTAAATGAAGTTGTATTTCAGTTGGAAAGTGTTTCATAATCAATGCTTATGCATGATTGATCTTTCTTGTTTTATATATATTGTAGATTAAAAACATTTAATGTCAAAGACAAAATATTTGAGCTGCTATTTCGCGTCCTGGATAGACTAACAAAAGCAAGATCACGAATTTTTGCATGCTGGTACCTACATGGGTAAATTTTTGCAGAACGGAGTTTTTTTACTCTACAAGGATGTACCTTTGATGCCTTCACTTAGGGTGGAGTATGAAAACTCCGGTTCACGAGCGCAGGAGAATAACACTCAAGACATAAAATAATAACTCTGAATTAAATCGATCAATTCTTTAACTTTATATATAAATATTTTAATTAATTCATAAAGTTTATTCATAAAATCATTTAAGTGGCACACATATCTATAACACACTATTACTATTATACTAAAAATATATACAGATTTTTTTATTTTAAACACAATAGTTCTTTACTAAGATTTGAGTTCTCACTCAAGTACTGCTAAATAATCGATATATGTTATGTGCCTTCTATGATCATTATTAACAGACGAAATTTGTATAAATACCTCATTTTGTTTGCACTTTGACATTTAATCGAGCGCACACTTTGCTGGATGCCAGCTTATACTTGCTACGTCACGTGTATGCACTATGCACATACTCATCACATTGATGAACCACGTTTTCTTTGTGCGATCCTAGGAGATCTTTGATTCTCCTAAATTTACGTGTTTTTAGGATACTGTCGAACATTGAATCTGCTGACGCTTCTCGAAATATCTGGAACAACTTTGTCTTTCCCCTGTGGTTTCATTCCACCTTCTCTTATTTGTTGTTGGTGATGGTGGGAATTGACACTGTTTAACTATGTGTGAATTCCAATTGGTTCTCGTGGATGCAATTAAAGTGCTTGTTAGCATCTGCATTGACATCTGCATTGGCATTGTTATTGATTGGCATCTGTATTCGAAATGTCAACATGTCGTACGACATGATACACTTGTTTTTGTTGTTGTTGAAACCCAGACCGTCCGACCTACCAGAAAGGTGTAAGGTAACTGTTTGGACGGTCGGGAAGTGCCACCCAATTTAGACCGGAACTCAGTGGGGGAGGCATCCACAGGGACCGTACCCTCCTTCCCCTACCACCAACCTCTCGGAAGGACTTTCGGACCCACATGTTTAACGTGATCGAACTCCGCATGAACACGGCGGCAGTTTTGGCAGTGGCTGGAATCGAACCCGGGCCTACCGAGTGCAACTCCAGCGTGCTAACCAATGGGCTACCGCGCCCACACTTGTTTTTGTGAACTTTTTTTCGTATGTGTACATCTAGCGATTTCTCTATCTTGTACCGTAAAAACTATAGTATACAAATATATAAAATTTGGTGCATTTATAGAAAAATAATATGGTAACACAATTAAATAAACCGTTTATCGATTTAAACTTTAGTTTGGCATGAAATAGCTCGTGAAGCGAGATCATGATCAAGGATTTATGTTTATGGATTCCCTGGGCTAAGAAAAATCCCTGTTTATTCCTCCTGCGGAAAATAGGCAGGGAAAATAAATTTTAGAAAGTAGAATATTTAGGAAAGATAGATATGAATCGAGCTCTGAGAGCGCAGCAAGTAGGAGGCGAATCCACCCGAAGGTGGTTGAACTAACGGAGCGAACAAGGGGCAAAGCCCCTAGAGTGGATTAAAACATTGTAATTCTTCCATTTTTTTATGAAATTTCTTTTTGTGGATTAAAAAATAAAACTTTTATTTTATATCCTAAATTTTAATAGTTTTGCTTAAAAACAATTCATTATAAACAGGAGATAGTAGAAAAATTAAAGAAATAATTAAAAAATTACGAAACATATCAGTCGAAAGGTTCAGAATCTGGTCTTACTTTCTCATACGTAATATTGAAAAGTATTGTTTTCACAAAAAATTTCGATTTCGAGATTTTGATGCCAATATATGTTTCAGGACCTCCTGAACATGTTTCGACTAATTTTCGAGAGACATCCGTTTGTCTGTCTGTGGTCGATATCTTGTGTACACGATAGCAACCACAAATATTATTGGATTTTCACATACATTTATATCAGTTTCTTATTTTATTTTTTTTTGTAAAAAAATCTAGAACTAGTTAGAATTCTTTTTTTTTTAATTTGAGCGAACACTTCGAATTTTATTCGAGATTTTATATTTTTTATAACATGGCAACATAGGACAAAATTTGACATAATCATGCATAAAAGTGTTTATTTATGGCTCAAGGATCGCAAGACTTTGTAATTTCAATCATTGTTGTGGAAAAGAGCTGCTATATATATATTTTTTTTGTTCGTGAAGTCTTTGGCTTCCGTGGGGGGCAAGTTATCCCTGGGGAGCATCATCGAATATGGTGTCAATCGAAAGATATTTTCAATCCTGTTAAAGTGAAGGGTAACACACTCCAGTTGTAATAATTTGATTCCACGTTACCGATTTTTCAAATTTTTTTGTAAAATTTGAAGGAAAAAAAATGAATTCTTGCATGAAACAGTCGAGATGAGCTATATTCCAATTAATATTTTTGCAGTGTATGCTGAACAGTCAATATGAGACATTTTTAGCCACAAACGAAATTAAAAAATGGCCCCCAAATAATATGAAAGTTATACGAAAGGAATTAAAATGGAAATTTATTACACTCGTTTTACCTTTCACACACCACGATATATCAAAGGAATAAACTTTTGCCATTCTTCCCAATCAGAATATATTAAATAACTTTCGCACAAAGATCACATTCTAATGCAATTGCTTTAGTAATTTGAAACTTCCTTCGCTCCTCTCATAACTCACGAACGAAAACTTTCCCTTTTATAAATTGCTTTGAGTTCAGTGTGGAAGTTGGAAAGCATTTATCAATATGGTAAAGTTCGTGAAAATGTTAGGTTACTTACGGAATCATTTATTTTGAATCACGTATTTAGAAATCTTTAACTTAAGATTTAAATATTTAGCTAATGATATGAACTTTCAATTGTGCCGAAATTCTGACTCTTTTATTTTTACATACCTGCGTTATATGACATATTCCATCGCATACCGAGCTGCATAAAATCCGACGACGACAAGGGACAATTTTTACTTCATAAGATATATATCAGTTAGCGTTTATAATACTGCATTATTTATTTTTCTGTAATATTTAATACTAGAAAAATACTAAAAAAATATTTTTAGCATTATGTACTTTTTTACTATTTAAAAATTGATATTACGATAAATGACGTCTTATAAATTCCAATGCTTCCTTGAAGAAAACAGGCATAGGTAATTTAGATAGCTATAATTATTTCAAGATTATTTTAAGCCCTCTTCTTATGGTTAAAAATACAGTTTGCTCTATTAACAACCGCTAAGATCAAACTGAGCAGTTACTTCTTAGAGGTTGTCAACAGAGGGCAGGCCGTACGCGTTTAGCTACTGTTAAGAGCGTACTTTTTTTTTCTTAAAGTAGGGGGCTTTAAAGACCCCCTAAACACTTTCAGTCACCTAATTGACTTATGCCATATTTCCTCAAGGAAATATTGAAAGTTATAATCTCAGAAGTAGCCATTTAATTTATTATGAAATGAAATCAATTGTTTTCCCCATTAAGTTTGAAGATACTGATTGTTGTACAAATGGTTCGCCCACTGAGACTTACTTTGTTTATTTATTTTTAAATTGTAAATTTATTTAATGTTTACTTATACAACTGCTATGCTGCGCGAAATTTCGAGCAGTTCCAAATATACTTATGTCAAGACGGTTTTACTTCAACTTATTTTTGTATACTTTGCTCTTTTCCCAAACTAGCAAACTATCAATTCATAAAGCAGAAAAACGAAAACTTATATTATAACACCGTCCTTCTTCACGTAATAACGTCAAAACTAAAATATAAAAACGTGTTTTCATCATAGTATTGTTGCATCTGATTTTTGATATACAACTCAAATATTTTTACTGTATTTTTGTTTTCCAACCCGCCGCTTGAATTTTTGTACCTATCCCATCATCTAATTAATCTGAAGCATTTCTGATGCGTTTCCTGCACTTCAATTAATATCATGTACCTTTAACCATTTTTTGTTTTAGTAGTCGTTAAATCATTGCTTTTACACGACTAAACAAAAACACAAACATTTTATGTTTTACATTCATCACTCCCACTCAATCCAAAAGTTACATATATCGTATTTTGCTCTTGATGCAACATTTCTCGTGATATCTTACTCCATTTGTTTAAATGGATTTTATTTTTTATTTTAAGAACTACTTTTCTCCCTATACTTTTTCTGATTTTTTTTTTCTACAGTATTTTTTCTTCAGACGATAAATCTGCACCTACACGTCAAATATCGAGCTGTCCATGCAGAATGATCAGATTAGATTTTAGAGGAGTATATTTTTACCGACAGACGGACAGTTTATTAATAGTGTTACTGTTTATAACCTAATATATAATAAAAATTGACAGAACAAAAGAAGGTGAAATTTTTGGTGACAGCATCACTTACAGTTTTGTCGAGATGATAGTTTTTACAGTAAACTCGTTTTTAAAACATTGCATAAACAAGAAAGATCAATCATTCATAAAGCATTGATTTTGAAACACTTTCAAACTCTAATTTTATTTAAACATATCTAAGCTGCGATACACTCAGCGGTAATATTTTTGAAATTATCGCAATACTGCAATAATTAAATATATTTGAAAATTTAAAACTTCATCGAAAACAACGAACTTGATTCAAAAGACGTCATCGAAATATAAATCGCCTGGTTGTCTGTGTAAAAGCAGTAAATATTTCATTCATCACAGTACTATAATAATTTATTCTACGTAAAACCTAAAACCATGGAGGTAAAAGTAATTTAACTCTATGCAAAAAACTTCACTGAAGAAGTCTGCCATTAAATCGTATGTTTCTCTATGTAAAAATCAATGAATGTTTCATTCATATCATTTATATTGCAGACTCCTGAGCAAAATAATTTTGCGTTAAAGAAATTCAGCAATTCTTATACAACTCATCTTACAACCTAATCTGTTTATATTCCTCCATAAATGAAAATTAAGTTTCGTTGTAGAAATAATCAAAGTTTGATGATCATTTAAACTCACATATATTGTAATTGTGTTGTTTCAGAATACAGATGCACAGAAATTAAGCAAAAATAAAGCGGTTTTAGGACGGATACAACACTAAATTTAAATTAAAAAGAACTTTAAAAATCACAATTATGATACAAGATGTATGGCATTGATCATTTAAACTCAAATATATTGTAATTGCGCGGTTTCAGAATGCAGATGCACAGAAATTAAGCAAAAATAAAGCGGTTTTAGGACGGATACGACACTAAATATAAATTCAAAACACTTTTAAAAATCACGATTTTGACACAAGATAGATGCCATATTTTACTTTGGGTCGCATGATCTCTTCATATAATGGTCACGTGATCTCTTCATGTAAAATGCTTAATTAATATTTCAATTTTTATTTTCAAAACTACTGAATTTCTTTTGCTGAAAGTTATTTTATATATTTTATGGGATAATTTGAATATTTTCTAAAACTTTCGAAGCAATTTGTGAATTTTAAATTCGCTTAAAAAATGTTTGAAAAATTAGGTCCCATAGGGTTCAATGTATTTCATTTTTTCAACCCGGGTTCAATCCAAAACAAATTGAGTGATATCATTCATTTATAATCCCATATATCCCACAGACCGTCTGAACATCATACTAAAATTTTATTTTGATAAAGTCATTTTTACGGCAGTTATCGTGCTAACGGACAGACAGACAACTACACTAGAAACACAGACTATAAGCACTGATAACTTGGACTACATGCATAAAGATTAAAAAATTATAGGAAACAAGAATACCTGAAAAGTCACTGCAAATGTCTGATCCATTGGAGCCTTGAATAAAGAGACCAATGTTGCCAATCACAAAAAATAAAAAGTTGAGAACTGATGTTGCCGATCGTGAGAAATAAGTAACAGTAATGCGAAAAGGCGATAAAATGTGATATTCAACAGTAAGAGCTACAAAATAATGGGGCAGATGATAACAGAAAACATAGAGGCTAAATTATAAGGGGATGTAAATACATGGTAATGATTATTCAAGAGAAAGTGGACGGCTGTCTAATATAAGATTCTAAGGAGAGAATTTAAGTATATTCAACCATTATATACTTTTTAACTATACCATTTAATAAATATGCTGGATATTTATATAATTTACTGGTAATTTTTAGCATATTAATAGGCATAGCATGGAATTTTTTATCTGATAATCTATAAATTCTAAAAAGTTCATTAAGTTTTATACTTCTAAACAATTGAATCGAGTTACAGGAATTAAATGGTAATCTTTTATTAATGTTAAAGATAAAATAGTTTTTTTTATTATATAAATTACTAGCTATCTTATTAGTAGTTTCAATAAATAAATTTACATCCAAAAAATTAATATTTTTACTAATAGTGTCTTCATTAGAAATTAGTTCCAAATGATCCGGATAGAAATCTATATCTATGACACAGTTGTCTGTTAAAACCAAACAAATCAGATCACCAACATATCTGTAAATTTTATAATCTGTTGAAGTAAAAGATTTTTCATAATTTTAAAATTATAAATTATCTAATATACTGATACTACAGCGGCCTTGTGATACCCCTGAGATTTGTAAGTTTAATTTATTACCTTGGAATATATAATTATTGAAAACAACAAAGTGAAGAGATTTAGAAAAATTGGTAAATATAGTATGAGTAGAATGATTAGTAATATAAACATTATATAGAGCTAAAATTACTACATATATATATATAAACAAACTAAACTTGATAGAAATTAATTAGAGTTGATTAATTTCTAGCATGGTGTTTTCTCAAAATTATCCGCGAAATATACATAGATAGTTAATACGCCTATGCCTTTCAGCAGCATAGATTACGGATCAAAATTCGCACCTCAGGTGTTTCATAACATCTAAAAATGAATAAATTAATTTATAAGTCATATAAGAACAACATTCTCGTGTATATGGTAACAAAATAATAGTGATTCTGAAGCTACAAAACATATTAAAAGTTGTTACTCACTATTATATGCATCGGTTAAGTTATTAATCATTTCGTAACGGCAATGGTATTTGCATCTGAGTCCTGGAGCTTTGTGTAACTGATATATTACTTTCAGTTATGTTTGAGATTGATGAATAAGTATTTCTCTTACAATTTTGACGCTACTTTCATATAATTAAAGTATTCTTAAAAATTTCACAAAATGTGTTGGTTAGAAACATTTTTGTCCTGAAAACAATCGCGTCAGCAGAAAAGTTTGGGAATGTATATTTGCATAACTAATGTTTCCTCGTAGAATATGGAAATTTTCTCAAAAGTTTATTTTACTGCAGAAACTTATTTTACTCCATTTTTGACAAATTCAACTTTTTGGTTTGTTATTTATATATGATATAGTGTTTTTTAGTAGAATAGGAATTAATTCGGTGGTAAGAAATTCTGTATTTAATCAGAATGAGCTATTTTCTTCTTTGACTACCAAAAGCCAATTTCAAAAATCTATATAAATAAAATTTTAAATATGTTTGTTTGTCTGTCTATCGGTTTGTCTCATCATAACGACAGAACGGCTGACCCGAATTTAATGAAATTTTGTGGGTAACCTTCAATAAGCCTCACATAAAATCTAGTCTATATTTCGAGTTTCTAAGACCTGGTTTTGTCGAGTTATTAATGAAAAACGAAACTTTTCTTAAGAGTTCTATACTCTAACTCCCTGGTTCCTCCAAATGAGAAAGGTTGGAAATCGCCGATTTAAAACGTGAAAGTGAATTAAAACTCTTTCTCTAAGTTTGGTGGGAGTTTATTGTGCTAATCAGACAAATTTTGAGAATCGCTGGTTTGAGCCATGAATTTAAATGGAAACTCTATCACTATGATTTATTTTTCACAGGCTCTTACTCAACAAAAAAAAGTATCAAGAAATCAAAATAGTTTTTAATTATCAGCATTTTATGAGGGAGTTTCTATCTTATATCATGTTCTTCAGTAACGCAGTTAAATCAAATGTGTTTGCTAATTTATATTCTTATTTTTTATAATTTGGCTAATAAACAAGAAAGATCAATCATGCTTAAAGCATTGATTATGAAACACTTTCCAACTTCAATGCAATTTTATTTAAACAAGTCCAAAATGCAATACATTCCTCGGTAATATTTTGAAACTTATCACAATACTGAATTAATTTATTATATTTGAAAACTTAAACCTCCATCGAAAAAAATGAACTTCATTCAAATGACGGCATTGAAATATAAATTGCCTGGTTTAAACATCTCTAAAATGTTATACATTCCTCGGTAATAGTTTTAGAATTATCATAATACTACGATAATTTATTATATTTGAAAACTTCATCGAAAACAACTGAAATTAATTCAAATGACGTCATAGAAAAAATAACACGCCTGGATCTCTCTATAAAAACAGGATTTCATTCATAACTTTATCCCATTCATTTCATTAATCACAATAATATAATAATTTATTTTATTTAAACATTTTGTTTAAGACCATGGAGCTACAAAAAACTAAACTCTATGCTTGAAACTTCATCGAAAAAAATCATCCTTCTCTTTATGAAATCAATTAATATTTCATTCATATCAGCTATGCAGACTCCATGGACTAAATTATTTTGTGTTAAAAAATACAGGAATTCTAATACAACTCATTCTATACATCTTGCTGTTTACATTTTACATAGGTGAAAAATAGGCTTAGTTGTAGAAAAAATCAAATTTAGATGAGCATTTAAACTCAAATATATTGTCAGTATGTAGATGCACAGAATTTAAGCAGAAATAAAGTAGTTTTAGGACGGATACAACATTCAATATGAATTCAAAAGAACTTAAAAAAATCACGATTTTGAAACAAGATGGATGCCATATATCATTTTGAAGTGGGCCATGTGATCGTTTCATATCATGGTCACGTGATCTTCATATAAGAGGTGTAATTCTTATTTTAATTTTTATTTAAAAAACTACTGAATATATTTCGCTGAATTTTTTCTTATATATTTTATGGAACAATTTGAATATTACCTAAAGTTTTTGAAGCAATTTGTGAATTTTAAATCCGCTTAAAAAATGTTTGAAAAATTAGGTCCCATAGGGCTCAACGTATTTCATTTTTTCGACCCGGGTTCAATCCAAATCTAATTGGGTGATATTATTCATTTATATTCCCATAGTTTATACAAACCGTCTGAACAACATACTAAAATTTCATTTTGACTAAGTCATTTTTACGGCAGTTATCGTGCTAACGGACAGACAGACAGACAGCATGAGCAAAGTCATAAACACTTTTCAACTTTGTTGTAAAGTGTTAATAAATGGATATAAAAATATATCTTATAAATAAACGGTTTCATTTTTTTTAATTATATTAATTGCCTATTTCGTTTTCAAGCTTATATATTGCGTTTAGCTAATAAACTCATATATTGTGTTTAGCCAATAAACTCATTTAGCCGATTGCTAAAACAGAATGAGAGAAGAACGGATATATTTTCTAATACAATTTTAGTTTTCATTTAGTACTTACAAATGGGATCATGTTGTCTTTAGATCTGCATATGCAGAGCTAAGAATTTGACGGGATATCGCTAACTTGTAAACTTTTCTTAAACGTTGTCAAATTGACGGATATGTCGCCTAATTAAAAAAAAACGGCGCTAAATCAATAAAATCAATTTTGATTTGGTAAAAGAGTGTACTAAAATGATGTTTCGGTAGGATTTGTCTGTCAGTCTAACCGTTCTACATAGTAAGACATTTAGCAAGTTTGTAAAGTGTCTCCAAATTGATAAAAATGTTTGTAAATCCATAAAAGTATTTTGAAATTGATAAGAGTGCGCTAAATAAATGAAATTAATTTATTTGTTTGGGGATAGTATTGTGAGGATGTTTCGTCAATTTGTCACCAAGTGGAACAATCAGTTCTACAGTCCCACTTGACGATAAATTTGCCGATTTTTTAAAATGTCGCTGAACTGACGAAAGTGTCACCAAACCTTCCTTAGAGATAGCATTATTCAGACGATACTTTTTCCACCAATCTATTTGAAGAAAATGATAAAATGTCGCTTAGCAACGGATTTAAATCCAATGTGTTTATGCAGCAGACGATTTTTATTCAATCTTTTCCGATTTGAATAACAAATATATATATATATATATATATATATATTGTGGCATAAGAATAGAAAAGGTTTACTTACAGTTTAACTTACAATTAACATTAATTGATTATTATTATTATTAAGCATTAAAGACATGGCCGTTGATCTCATAAAGTGGAATTAACATTTAAATGGTACATCGCTCGTTGTTGTGCCGCAAAACCCTCCAATTATTTAACTTATGTGTAAGTCCTGAAAATAATTATTAATTAATATTAAAAGATTAGACTATTTTAAAACTTAAACAATATCATTTATTAACAACATCAATTTATCAAAAGCACCAATTTTCATAAATATCAATTTTCATTTATTATCAATTTTCATTTGATTACTTTAGCGAGGGGAGATATGCGACAAGAATTATTAGTTTTACCGTTGTTGTCTAGGACCTGTTATTATGAGCATGTACCTTCAAGTTTAATCTTGGGCTTATCATCTCTCCAAGGTTTTCATCACTCTTGCCACAACTCCTCATTGTCTTTCGTATGCTACTGCACTCTCATTTTGTCTATAACTGAAACTCGTGTATTTCGTCCACAACTCTCGGGTGTGTGTCTCCGAACTCTGATTTCATTCCTCTTAAGTCATGATAGTGTAAATACTCGTACCCTAACTGCAACTCCTAAGTCATGTCTGTTAGGTCATATTCACTTCGCTCATTTTGTAAATCTGTTTTAGACTTGTGGTTCCTTCGGCGGGGGGGGGGGGGGGGGGTAGCTCCGCCCTTCTTCCCCTTGGCGCTCATTGGTTCTTCTGAACCCAATGGCATCACTTCACAGCCCCTCTCAGCCCCTGTGGCCTGGCACACCTAAATTTATAGCATTTGACCTAAAAGTTCTAGTTGTCGTAAAGTTCGGCGCCAGTCAGACTCAAGCTTTCTTTTCCTTAAAGGACACCATAAATAATCAAATAAAAATGCCTCATGTGAGAACAACTTCTGGTCTCACATATATAAAATGAATTTCATTGAAATTGCATTCTTGACTGGATAATGTCAATTACGGCCTTCTGGTTTAAATATTATTATTATTGATATTCTTGGGGATTATTGATTCAGGGAATATTCATATTTTCAATTTATTATGCCATTATTTTATTTTGGTAAAAATTTTTGAAACACATATATTGTACGTTGTATGAGTAATATTCTACAAATGTACGGGTATATATATCTACGAATCTACAAGAATATAAGTAGTACAGGTATATTGCCATATATTTTGATATATATTGGCAAATTTTAGAATCAATTGCGACCTTCTGATATACAGATTGCGAGGATTGTTGATATTTTCAATTCATTACGTCATTTTTTTTATTTTGGCAAAGATTTTTGAGACTCATACTGTAATACGGGTAATCTTCTACTAACACTCTGACGTATCTTCTAATCTACGTCATTATAAGTAGTACGAATATATCTTCAATTATAATTTTAGCACATTCATTTTGGCATATATTGGAATCAATTACTGCCCTCAGGTTTAAAGATTTCGGGTCTATTAATATTTTCAATTTATACATGTTATCTACTAATGCAGTATATATCTTCTAATATTCGCGTATATAAGTAGTACTGGTTCCATATAATTTTAACGCTTTTGTTTTGCATATATTGATTCAATTCCATATTTTTTGTAAATTTGCTTACAAACGAGACCAGGATGTTTTATTCTTTAGATCTGCCGGTTGGTTAAAATAATTTTGTGTAGCGAGAACATATATTCTTAAACTTATTTTTAGGAGCAATAAATTAACTATTTTATCATAATATTTTGATTAACAATGTCATTTAATATACTATAGGAATTTGTACAATTGTGAATTTTAAGTTTCTTCATATTATATTCTCTGTACGAAGGACGGGTATACTGTTAGTTATATATAAACTTTAATCATTCGGTTTAGTCTAGACAATCACATAGATGACTTACAGGAGTTTTTAATCAACTCGCCAATTCAGTTTTTTTTATTAAATATCTTCTTGTTATGAACGGTTTACTTCCAGCAGAAAACTCACGAAAATATTGGGATTCTGCATTTCCACTGAACTTTCTCAATGTTACATATAGTGCATGCTAACATGCATCTTTATCAGCATCGGAATACAAATATATTACACTATTTTCTCAAATTTTTATTGAAAATGTTATTTTGTTAAACTTTTCGTAAAATTTCTTAATTTTACTTGCAAATAGGCAACACATCCCGCAAGTCAATGAATGGAATGGATTTTCTAATATATCGTATTTATTCCCATTTTCAATCACACTGTGGTTCAAACTATCATTATCCTCAATTCATTATATTATTGTTTTCAAGAAATACAAGATGCATTTTTAAGAAAAAATGATATTATAATATGAAACTTCAAATTATTCTTGTTCTGATGGTGTGAATTACAAAATTTTAGATCTAGTCCAAATTCTTTGCTTAATTTATCTGCATATGCTATTACATGAACGCATGGTTAATCGTTTTTGAGTGAACTTGTCAATATCTCACACGTACAAACACACACACACACACACAGAGACGAACATATTGCCAAAAGTATTCGAAATGAAATCAGAAAGTCTTAACGCAAATTACTAAAAAATTATAGTGCTTTTCTTATGCAACAGTACTATAATGTAAACGTTAACGACACTTTAAGTAATTCTGACTGATTTTATCAAGTTAAAAATGTAAGCAAGTTTCATTTTTTTTTTTACACTTGTCAAAAATCAAACTATTTTTTCCAAATTCTAATTTCTTGTAGATGATGAATATAAAATTAACATATATATGTAAAATTTTATTTTAACTCTGCAGAATTTAAAAATTTTAGCAAATACATATTCGATAAAAAATAGCGTAGAAGTTACTTTTAATCCTGTTTCTACCATTTCACTGCAATGGCCTGTAGTACCAATATTGATTATTATGTTCCTGTGGTGTTTTAAAAGTGATACAATTAAAAAAAATGACCAAACATATTTCATATTAACGTATTACAATAATGTAACTTATTTATTACATTTCATTCACTACGCAGCGAAAAGTTAGCACTTTCCAGAAATTTAAATTGCTAAGTATCATTAAGATTACCGTAAATCAGTTCTCGTGACACGACACTACGGGGACGCATTGTGTTAGGGAAAAATTTTTTTTTGTTTTATTGCATGCTGCGAAAATGAAATATAGAAGGAATTATTTTTTTTTTCACTGAGGAATCCGCCCCGCCCCTACTCTTATGCTCTTATACTCCGAGAAGCTCTTCACAAATTTTAGGATATCTAATGAATTAACAATTTTAAATAACCACTATGAATTTATAATGAGTGACTTATACCCATGGAGGAGGAGAAATATATCTTAACCTTTTAACATCTTAACCGTAGGAATAGCATATAACCACAATGTTTATTTACATTCGGAAGTACTTTTCTATGTAGCATTTTTGGTGTCTTGTTTGTTGGAAGATTAAGAGCAAAATTCATTCTTGTAATAAAGTAATGAACTCCATTCGCCCTTTTCTACAACCAATTTTAAATTCAAGTCTACTTAACTAACATTGTAGTTTAGTCTGAAATTAAATATCTATACTTTTAATGTTTTCAGTCTTCAATAATTCAGTCTTTGGCCATCTTTGTGAAGTTTCTGATAGCAACCAAGCACAGAGAAGTTGGAAGCTGATTCCACTTCGGCCATAATGGAAACTCTAAATTTTGTTAATTAGTATTTAATTCACTAAAGTTGGAATCAAATTTATATAATTGTCTTGCATATATATACGTCTATATGTAAAATTTTGGAACTGCACATTTCGAAATCTATAACCATGCAGTGTCAAACATCCACAGAATGTTTTCAATATAGATATACAATTGTTAGCCAAAACTGATACTAAAATGGCTTTTAAAATATGACCACTGCCAGAGGAACCGATATTATTTAAAACTAGCCTATCTATAATTTAAAACTCTGTTTTATTTATGTGCAATTTTAAAATATCATAATTACACAAAAATAAATTATTCACTGTCTGAAAATTTCCTACTCCTACACTAATTTTAGGTTTACCAGAATTTTGAAAATGTAAAACAACCTTTTAATGAATACCTTGAAATATAGTTCGATTAAAGTTTCCTTGAATTTAGTGCAAGCACAGGATTGAAATCCAGTCTTTGGATATACCAGGTTTACTATTGATTATACAATAATATTTCTGATGTAAGTTATATTTGCACACTGACGGCTTTCTTATGTTATTTTAAAAACCTTTCAGAGCCCTTCATTGGCCATATTTGACAAAATCAATATTTTTGTGCGAAATAAATCAAGTATAGTTGATTAATCCTATCCTCGCACAGCATTTGATTGATATGGACGATCTCGCAAAAGTATTTTATTAAATTTGCAACATTATATCATCGACAGGAATAAACTGATAATTTAAAAATATTGCAAATTTAAAATGGTTACGCAAATTAATTACATTCTGAAGTAAATCAGGCGCAATAATTCCCTCTCGCACTCTGGAGCCTGCTTTGAATTAAATGGGTGATAGTGGGCGCTCTAAGAAGCAAAGGGATTTCATATGTGTGGACTATTAACCATTTCATGCAAATTAACGGAAAATCGTTTCTGAAGATCAGAAATTAATAATTGTACGAGTTTGGTTGATTTAAGAATGGTTTACTTCTGAACGATTATATTTTTATTTATCTCTAATAATAACAGAGGATGTCTGTTTTTCTGCTCTTTTATTATGTCACCTGTAACGGAAAATATATGCATCATATAGACATGAAATTTGGTAGAGGTAAATATGCTTCCGAGAAAAAACGCCTCATTACGAATAGTTTTAGCCTAGAAGTGGTATAGATTAGGAAGTTTTACAGAGAGCGCTTGCCAATATCAAGAAACACACGCTCGAACTCCTGTTCAAGCAACTACTATAATTGTTTATTGAAAGATGTTGATGCCTAAGGCGCCTGCTGCTTGAATGGTGTAGAAAAGTTATGCATAAGAAATTTAATGGTATTGTGATTCCTATAAGTTGTTGTTGTTGAGACCAAGACCGTCCGACCTACCATAAGTGATTCCGATAAGTGTACGAATTCTAATTATGGACATACGAACGCAGATAGTAGGTGTACTAATTGTGCTTTTTGCCATTTTCTGCTACGACGAATGCGTTCAGCAATAACTGTACTTATGGCGCCAGTCTGACTACATGAAACGACACTATAACATTAAATATTTATGACATAATGAGAGTCACTTGAAATAGCTGCACAAATGAAAATCCCACAGGCTGACATCACGTTACGTTACTTAATGTACATAAAATTCAACATAAGCCAACTAGTTCATCGCAAGCCAACTAATTCAATACAAGACAACTAATTCAATACAATCCGACTGGTATTGAAAAGTGGATCAATCATAGCCCGCCCTTACCATACAGCAATGTGGACGGAGATGACTGAGAGAAAGCAAATGATATAATGAAAAGTTGCAGGGCGGATTATCCGTAAGAAATGACTTAATAAACTTAAATGCCCAGCACAAATTAAACAATGTGAAGGGGATCAGCTATGATGATCGGGGCATACAATGATTTCACAACAGTGTGCATGTAAAAGACTGGCATCAACAATGTGTGGTATTGTATCTTCTCAAGCTGTTGCAATAAGATGATACAAATAAATTTACTTAAATATGAAATGTAAGAAACACTGTGGTCCGGTATCATATATTTTCAGATCCTCTACTTAACTATGACTGTGTTGCATTATGAAATTTTGATGTCAATAACAAATAGATTACATTTGATTGTGAGTAACTATTGATCTTCCCACTACTGCAATTCCTTTACAGTAGAATGCAAATATTCATGGTGTACTAATGTAGCAGAGAAAACAGGCAAGTATATTATTAAACATAAAGCAATGTAAAATCCATGTATTTCACCATTTAATTTTACATTAAATGAATTGCTTTAACAACTAATTTTAAACCTGATAATTAATCTATTTACCATTTAACATCATAGATATAACATAACTTGGATATTTAAAAACAAAATATACGTCTTACCCATTTAGTAGATCAAAGAGACTATTACTTCTCTCAAACAGCATGAACAGCTTAGTGTACAGTGTACTTGCCACTAAATCATGAAACTCGTGCTCAACTCTAATTCAGAGTCTTTTCATAGCTACTGCTAGAACGTTGTATATACTGGACAGCTGCTACGTGATTTAATGAATAGAGATTGAGGATAAAAAATAATTTATACCAAGTAATTGGGATGATGAATAATGATACACTAACTTATTAGATAACTGTGGGTAATTTGAACTTTTTCATAATTTTTTATGCATTTTAGATCATTAATAACGAAGATTTCGAGAACGACGAGTGTTAACATTTTATAAATAGCGCTATCTTCTTTTTAAAACATTAAACATAAAATAGCCATACCATTAAAGAAATCCTAGAAAATGTCATGAAATTTTCTCAATTTGTTGATATCATTCACACAGACAAACAAAAACATAGAAATCATGGAAAAATGGCTCATTATTTTTACACAGATTTAAGACTCTTAAATCCATTTAAATCTGGGAGATGGATTTTAACGCCATCACACTACTACCTTTTCCATATTATATATACTATAAAATGCAATCATATTTTAAGATATAAAAATATAAATAATAATACATAGACAGAAGCTCTACATCGCTCTACATCGCTCTACTCGCTATTGGGGATTGTGTAAAAAATTCAAGAATGTTCTTCTTAAAGAATGTCAATAACCTATGGCTTAAGAACTTCATAATTATGTTTGCTAACGCTAAATGTGCGCAAAGTCATTTATCGGATGGAAACCAAGTTATAATGCTCTCCTCAAAGTATTTTATGAATGCCACTGCATAATTAAGAGCAATTCTGAATTTTTTGCGAGGTTTTTAAGTCTACTAACGGCATACGGGAATTCGCTGAGATGAACCCAAACTTATAAAACTTTGACCACAAATTGTATTTTTTTATGAATTTTATATCACTTTTAGCATATCTACATTTTTCCAATTCCTAAAGATAGATTTCTTTTTTTTTTGTTTACTTGTTTTCGGGGGGGGGGATATATTTTATATTCAACTTAAAGTAAAATTATTTCACTCAGTATTCTGTCTCAGTATTCTGTGTATTTAACTCAGTATTCTGTCAATTATTTACCCCATTCTCCACATTCTGAAAAATAAGTAAATTTAATGTTTCGTTTTTCTCAAAAATAAATTTTTATTTCTATTGGAACTATACAAAACAGCTGCGATATTAAAATTATTTAAATAAGCTAAATACGAGTATAGTTTAGCCTGCAGGAATACTATTTTGTTTTTTGTTAAACTAGCTAAATATAGGCTATCTAATCCAAAACTTATTTTGTAGTAAGTAGAAGAAGTAACTTTCACATTTTTTCAACAACATTAGCATGAGACTGCATGAACCAGAGAAGAGTTGTTTTCAACCCCCTCTTGTATCTCAGAAACTAAATAATATAGAATATTTATTGTTGAATTTTGTGACAGGCAGATACTGTGTACAAGTCGTTATTAATTTGGCTTACTTTGCCTAGCCAATAGTCTGCATCAATGCGTCAAAGATAATGTATTTAATGTCCCTATGAAATTTCATCCTTTGCACCTAAATATTAAAGTCGACTGATAAAATTAGAACTTACTATTCGGTATACTGTGTATTTCGCTGCTACTCTTAAAGAAAAATGTAGAAATTTCTCACTTGTGAAAAATTAAATAAACGTATATGAAATGGGAGTATCATCCTTTACCATTCGAAATCTCGCAAATGCCACATTTATCAATGTTTCTCTCAAAAAGGGTATCTTTCTATAATCAGAATTATATAGCAAATATGTGTAAAATGCACAGCGTTGAATTCGTTATACAGATTATTCAGTAGCAATCACTATAAGAAATATTTTGAGATTCAAAATTTACAAATTTTATAAAACTGTGATGAATATTTGAAATCTTGCAAGTGTATTTATCAGCTTTTCTCTCAAACATGGTGAATTATACGAATAATCAAAATGCTACAGAAAATATGTCTAAGATATACAGATTAAATTCGGTATTTTGAGTGTTCTTCAGTAGTCGTTAAAAGCAAAATTGCAAAATCTGAACTTTTCGAATTTTAAAAAACACTAAATGACTGGTGAAATATACCAAGACTTAACATATGTCACTTTTGATCAAAAGTTCATTGAGAATACGTTTAAGCTAGACAATTGACATTTGGTCTGCTGATTGTCCTCCTGTTACCGTCATTATAGTAAGTGTTGAAAAATTTGAAGATTTTAAATTTTAAAGTATCCTGATGACCAGTCAAAATCTTGCAAATTTCTATATTTTCTCAAAAGGGGACACTAACACTCAAAGTTATGCAGAGAATATGTTAATGTCAGGCAGTTTCAATTTGATATATTGAGTGTCTTGACTGCTACAAATGTGAAAAAAGAAAGAAAAACATCTACGAAAAGAACTGATATCTCATCAAAAATAAAGGTTTCAAAAAAGCCAAGTTCATTATCTCTACAAAAATTTTCAGCCATTAAGATGATTGAGATAAAATCAACTTTCCAAAAAGTGTCAACCATAGAAATAATTGACATACATTTTTGCATCGTGTATTTACCGCAATATCGGATGCATTGTTACAAAAGATTAACAAAGAGAATAAAATATCACATATTAACACAAATAAAAATATTGCATGAAATTAACACACCTTACTGGTCTTTTAACCACTTCTAAAAAGCTAATATGGGTTGCAGATGATCCCTACAGACTCATTTTCCCTTTATTTTTTTAATAACACACACGCACGCTATATATATATATATATATATATATATATATATATATATATATATTTATATATATACATATATATATATATATATATATATATATATATATATATATATATATATATATATATATATATATATATATATATATATATATAGAAAGAGAGAGAGAGAGAGAGAGAGAGAGAAAGAGACGACAAGGTAAGAATAGTTTTTTCGTGTTCCAGAGGTTACAAAACGTATGAATCCATCGAAAACTCTAGTCGTGATTTTCTACTGGTCTCTAGTACTTTCCCAATACATTACCATGTATTGTAGGGAAAATAAAAATAACAAGAAAGGTTTTTTCCCCCTGGAATAGTAACTTATTACTAAAAAAAAAGCGCAAAAAATGATCCAATAAATGATTAATATATGCGTATGAGAAAGCTAAATGAAACCTGACACCCTGGACGTTTATTTGAACATTGAAATGTACAAGAAACTTTCGCTTTTTGAAGCTATATTTTACCACACTATTCATATTTTTGTAATCCGACATCAAGTATATATTTGAATAATATTTTGTATATATTTTATTTTTACCTTTTTCTTTTCTTTTTAGATTTTTGTTTCTTTTCAGATAACATGTGAAATTTATGTTTGAAAGAATAAAACCATTCATAAAAAATTAAAACATCGATCGATTACCAAAAATACTTGAAGAGTTTCTCAATGCAGAGTATGTGTGAAGAATATATGTTTCATCTTAACTAACCGAAGTAGCGAGGAAAAATTCGTATCACATTATGTTTCGTAAAAGAGAAATTCTCAGCTGCTGAGAAAATCGTCCATCCTCCCACGAGTCATTCTTCCATTTTCTGTAGTTGTCGCAAAAATAACACTTGTAGATTTACTGTAGCGTGTAGTTTTGTTGTATCAAAGCAATTGCTGCTGATGTGTTATTTTCGTCTTCCTTTCTATTTTTATATTAATGTAGGTGTTGGAGTTAATTCGAGGAAATGTTGGTAATCGAAGTAAGTAAGGGTTTTCTCTTCTTGCAGAATTCGACCTGGAGTACTCGTATACTAGTTTATACGAAAAATAACGAGATTAAAATTAAGTGTTTGGGTTGCATTTTAATTACCATTAATGTTGAAAAATAAACGTTATTTACTCCGGGAAATAAATTAATGGAGTTACCTAACTCCAAGTGTTGCCGTATTTGTAATAGTGTCTTAATGTTATTAATGTGCAAAATTTTAAAGCATTTAACTAATGGCCGAATATTTTCAGAGGTGAAGAAATCGAGAATATTTTCAAAGCCGAGAATATTTTCGAAGACGAGAATATTGATTTAAATGATGATTTGATTAAATGATGATTGATTTAAATGATGATTTTGCTTGGAACTTCGTCCCAGTAGCTCAACGGTAGAGCGTCACCTGGTCAGTAGAAATCCTTGGTTCGATACCGGGTTCGGCAGCACGGCTCTTAACAGTACTTACAAAGAGTCATCAAGAAAGATAAATGTTAATGCATTTGCGTCACAAGTTAGTTATCTGAAGTATAAAAAAAAATTGTATCACAAATGTCTCGTAAAAAGAAAAATGTCAAGTCCAGAGATAATCATCCATCCTTCTGTGAACCGCTCTGTCACTTTCTTTAGATGTCGCAAAAATAATTCCCACAGATTTAGTGTGGCGTGAGGGTTTGTTGTATCAAAACAATTACCGCTGATGTGTTATTATCCTTTTCCTCTTTATTTTGATGTTATTGTAGGTGTTTTAGTTAACGTGCTGGAAAATGAAGAAACGGAGTAAATAAGGATTTGTTTGACTTTTACATTATTATAGGATACGCTTACAAAAATTTTATAGAAAATATCGTTTTTAGTTTGTTTAGGGAACTAATTTACTTTCATATCATAAAAATTATATAAAAAAATTATATAGGCAGCACATAAATTGTCCATAAATGTTTGAAAAAATAATTACATTGAATATAAATAACGAAAACAATTTTTATCAAATGATTAATAAATATTGACTAATTTTATGAATTCATGAATATAAATTAATTATTAATATTTATATCAAATAACTATTTATATAAGTAAATTTAATTATAAGTTTCGAGATTTTTTTTCATTACTGAAATAATTTTATTTCAATAGAAGTTCTCAAATGTTTACTCTGCGTAGGCATAATATATTTTATTTAAAATATGTAAAATATATACTGAATCAAATACACATAGAATATATCTTCCAGTCTCAAAATATTTTCATAAAGCAAGTCTTTCTATGCTATCTCGTAGTTATATCCATATGATTGTGCCCCGCAAAGAAGATTGAAAATGCCTCAAATAATGCCACGGTTTTGAATTAACTCAATGATTTATGGATTTGTGATCCAGAAACAGCTATTGTAGCGTTTTTTCTTTCGCTATTTATGAGGTTTTTATTTTAATATGTTCCCCCCCTCCCCCATGACCAGATAGGAAAAATATGATGGAACTCAATATTGAAATTGAAAACTGAAACTTTTGATTCATTGCATATTTTGAGAAAGAGAACTCCTTTGAAAGTAATGATATAAAAATGTAAAGGTTTTAATGCAGAAATATAACGAACTAAATTGTATACCATATAAAGGCCACTTCGATAAAAATATGTCGGAATCTGGTACAGGTAGTCCTTGCAAGCTGTCCATTTCAAAGATCTTCTCTTTGATCCCCGACTGGGATAGTGAGACTTTTGCAACTATAACAAGTAGCTATAGTTCTCAAAATGATACTGAAAATTGAGTAAAATAGGAAATAGTTTTGCTATAAACTTAAAATATAAACTTAAAAATTAAAAATTAACAAAAGCCTAAATTTCTCTAAAATGGTTCATATTAGAGTAATAGAGTTAATTTTATACATTTCGTCGACGAAAATTACATATATAAAACAAGAATTCCATTAATACATTCAAGCCCATTTCGTTTCTTATTTCAGATTTTTTAATGGTTCTTGGGGACCGTTTCGCAAAAACAGCTGATTCTATTTTTTCGAATTGTAGAGAAATCGAATCATCACCAGTAAAACCCATAACTCATAAATTTTTAAAAATGTTTACGAATAAATAGTCTTCGAGCTACACTCGATACATACATCACTCAGACACATTGGCATGCACACAGAAACACAGAAAGATACACATAGACAGACCCTACACATGCAAGTAAATATGCAGACAAACACACGCCTACAAAAACCCTAGTCACGCTAATAACATTTTTTTTTTCGTATACTACATCGCTTAAAACGAGTTTCGATAATTGACCCTATTCAAATATTGCCCCTGAGCTTTATCAAGTATAATAGGAAAAGTAACAATACTAATGATAGCAATACTACTAGCTGATTTTAATACTTCACTCAAAAACTAACTCTAAATTTGTGTTCACTGTTATTTTATTTAGTGCATTTTAATGAATGTAATTCTGATGAAAACCAAACGTAGAATGAATGGTCATGTTTACCTTTAGGGTGGGTGTATTCCCAGCAAATCAAACTTGACTAGTAAGACCATTTTGAGAAACAGAGAGTTATTAATAGAGTTATTAATAAGTTATTTAAGCCCATCGTAAGAATAGATTTATAAACTTCTGTAAAGATCCACATTCCTTCGCTCTCAGGCAGCATTGCAAAATATAAAATATCGAATCACAATCCGATCCCCCCCCCCACACGTCCCACAATTTTTATTATTAATAACTGTATGACACCTAACAAACAAAATATGATGTGGGCAGCACATTATTTCCCTACAGACACGAATTCATTTCCTCTTTATTTCTTCAATTCATTACATTGAGTTGAATTGCACAAAATAACATGCATTGTTATTTGAAAATACGCTGCATTTGCACTTTTAATTCAGTTTTCGTTTTCATTTCGTAACTGGACTTATTTTCAAAGACGATGTAGTCAAAATGCAAAAAACAAAAACTAAAATATTTCGAAAACTACTAGACTTAGAGCAATGCGGCTTGATTTCATTTTTTCATCGTTAAAAATTATGAAAAAACAAGCACTTCATTGATACATTTGAGCTTACGTAGTCTTCTATTTCAGATTTTGACGAATTTTGTAGTACATTTCGCAAAAAAAGGCAGGTTATGCCAAATCGTACAATAACATCGAATCAGCACCAGGCGACCACAAGCGACTTACCTATAACGTCTTATGAAATTTGGCCAATCGGTTTTTGAATTAGAGTTGATACATATATTGAGCAGACAGACATTTATTCCTGACATACACACACAGAGACGCCACACTAAAACAGTTTTTTCGTGTTCTGGATGTCCCAAAACGTGTAGATCCGTAAAAAACTCAAGTTACGATTTTCGACCCGATTCCAATACTTTCCCTATACAATACCATGTATTATAGGGAAAGTAATAGTTACTATAGAACCTGCTACATTCCTAAATAAATCGAAATTACTAAACCTCGTTTGATGTTAAATTGTATACTGTAATTTTTCCGTGTAACTTTAGTGCTGTACATAGTTCATTTTCGTGATTTACGCATAGGCCAAACATCATGCTCCCCGATTTGTCTCACCTAAGTAATATGACTAGAAAATTTATTCCTGACACTACATTCCTCTAGCACAAGCAAAAGTTAGAAAGCAGAAATCAACTTGGTCCGCGACTATTAATATATAGATTAACTTCCAGTAAAAAGTTTTCTCAAAAAAGAAGCCCAGCATATGCATAGGTAAACACGCTAATGGCTTTTAATATGTAGTACAGATTAGAAATCCTAATTTGCACATAAAAAGTTGTATAATATGAGTAAATGAATAAAATATGCTATAAAACAAAACATAAGGACAGCTTTATGCCTATAATAGCAAAATATTAAGTGATACTAAATCAGAGGCTTCCAAATTTGAAAGTTGTTACTACGCTATTATATGCATCGGTTGGACTATTAATATCAGCTCATTAGTGTAATGACTATGTTATTTCGATCTGTGTCCTAAAATTTCGTTTATCTAATTTCACTTCTAACTTCCAGCTAGAAATTAAGGAACAAGTATTTCATTTTTATCGTTCGAACAACTTTCATATACGAGTAACACAGGCTTTCTCCCGAATTTTGTAAATGGTGTTCGTTAGAGACATATTTTTATGCCCCAAAAATAACCGTGACATGTGAAAAGTTTTGAAATATTCATTTGCATAACTAATGCTTCCTCATAGAATATATGCAAAAGTTTCTTAAGAGTGTCGTGTGTAATTACGACTGTTTTACTACGAATACACCATTGACAGGATATTGCCATTGTTCTGACAAAACAGACCACAGAACTTTCTGGAATCATTCATAGCCCCTTTGTAGTTTAAAAGAGTTCACGTTGGTAGCAAATAACATCATATTTAATATAAATTAACGCTTTACTTTCTGATACGTGGTATTGAGAAAGTATTGTTTTAACGAAAACTTTTTATTTAAACATTTTGATGCCAATATATGTTTTAAAACCTCCTGAACACGTATTGACTATTTGAGTGATGCCCGCTCCGTCTCTCTGTCTATCTGTCTGTGTTCGACTTCCGCCCGTGGTCGACAAATATATTTACACAATACTTCATATCTAGCTGTGATATCAAACAATCTAGAACTAGATAGAATTTTTTTTAAATTAGAGCGAAAACTTCGAAATTTATTTAGCATTTTACATTATCTTAGCATGGCAGCATAGGACAAAAGGGTTTATTGAAGGCTCAATGATGGTTCAATGATCACGAGATGATTTCAATGATCATTGTTGTGTAAAATAGCCGCAATTGAAACATTTTTTTGTTTGTAACGTCATTGGCCTAAATCAAGGGACAAGTTACCTACCCCCGAGGATGCATTTTCATATATGGTATCAATCGAAAGATTTTATCAAACCCTTTAAAGTGAAGGATAATACGCTATAATGTAATCATTTGGCCTCGTAAAACCAATTTTTCAAGAAATTTTTTATAAAATTTGAAAAGAAAAGCCACTAAAAATGGATTCTGATATGAGAAAGTCGAGTTGAGCCACAGTCGATTTTCCTTTCTAAACAACGAAAGTGAGTTTTTGTAAATTAAAACGAAACTTTTACCATCAACTATAAGCTATACAATCGCATACTTAGAACTTTATGAATGCAGATGATATATTTACATTGCAAAATATTGTTTGTTTGTTTTTATGAGCGATTTTAATTTACTACAGAACAATTTACAAAAAATTGAACTTTAAACATTGTATAAATACATAAAATAATGCCTTTAGGTAAAAAATAACATCTTGAAGGTAGGCAGAGCAATACTCAAAAAAGCTGTGGTAATCAACAAATGTAATAAATGACCCTAACTCAGATTTGATTGTTACGAGAGGTTAGTCAAAAATATATTTCAAATCTATACAATATTTTTCATTTTAAATAAAAATAATCGGAGGTTAGATAAAAATCGGCGATCAGATCGCTGGGTGCTGAAATGTTGTTAAAACCTCAATATATCGATCATTTCCCTAAAATTTGTTTTTAGTAAGGCAACTAACTCTCTGAGATAAATTAATTTTATATTGTTCAAAATTAATCAGCATAACACTTGATCTACTGCAATGAATAATTTTTTTTTCAATTTTTATACACTACACTTACACAAAAAGACATTTTCTTTACTTGATAAAAATTTATTTATTTATATAAATTTTCGAGTTCCGAGAATTTCAAAACTTGAACCAATTTTCTTGCGTAGAAGACCTAGAATTACACCTTTAAGTTACACCCAATAGATTGCGTGAAGAATGAGACTCCAAGAAGTGAAACTAGAGGTTTTTTCTTGCAATACTAATAATTCCGAGTTTATACGGAGCTGCATACTACTCGCTTTCTTATGTATCTTTTTAAATTCATCTGTAATTATTAAATCTAAATTAAATCTCACCAACATCTATCTCTTTGTAACATCGAAATATTTTTCACAAATTAAATGAAGTATTTTTGACTAATCTTTATCCCACGCTCCAATGAAGTGGAAGGTATCGCAAAAGTATATAATTTTATTTATAACTGCATCATCGACTGAAATAAACTGATGAGTTTACAATATTTTAATTTTAAATGGTATCGCAAATTAATTGCATTCTACAACAATTAATCAAGCGCCAGTAACTTTCTCTGGAGCACCTGAGTCTGCTATGTATTAAATGGGCGATAGTGGAAGCTATAAGATGCAAGGGATTTCACTTGTGTGGATGATTAACCATTTCATCCGGAGACAAGGGATTTCACTTATGTGGATGATTAACCATTTCATCCGAATTACCAATAAATCCTTTCTAAATGTTAAGGAATAATACTTGCGCATGCCTGCTCTATTTAAGAGTGGGGAATCATTAAATTGTTATATTTCCATCTATAACAAACTAGCCGCTTTCGGCGGTCAGCTTAATCGATTCTTAAAGAATATAAAATATATCTTCAGTATGTCTTTGTAATCTGTGTACCGAGAAGAGGACGCGCCGGCAATCCTCTTCCTATATCAATCATTTGAAAGCCCTCTGTTAAGTATCCTATAAATTAAAATAAGGTCACCCTACCTCATAATAACTTCTTATTATTATGAACGCACCTCCTAGAATCGTGAGTGTATACGAAGAAAGCAAAAACGAGTCGAAGTTTCTGGATAACTTATGTTTATTCACAAGCAAAACGTAAACTGGAACAGTATAAAATCAAACACAGCACTTAAATGTTCTACTAATTTCACAGAATAAGCAATGTTATTCTCAAAATTTTAACGAAAATAATTTCACAAAACAGCAGCTCTTGGTGGGTGACCACCTCGGAACACCGCGTGCTGTTGGCCATCTCGGGTGCGGTATCCCCGTGGTTTGCGCGCTAGATTTGCACGCTGCCACAAATGCCGCCGTGTTCATGCGGAGTACGATCACGTTAAACATGTGGGTCCGTAAGTCCTTCCGAGAGGTTGGTGGTAGGGGAAGGAGGATACGGTCCCTGTGGATGCCTCCCCCACTGGGTTCCGGTCTAAATTGGGTGGCGCTTCCCGGCCGTCCATACAGTTGCCTTACACCTTTCTGGTAGGTCAGACGGTCTGGGTCTCAACAACAACAAAACAGCAGCTACTATTCTCAGAGCATTCACAAAAATCACAGCCCAATGTAGCTCGTGTCACGTCAATTCGCCAACTCCCATGCAGCGGTGGAATAATCCCTTTTATAGCCCCTGTAGAAATTTCTAGAAATATATTCATTTCTTCTAGACAAATCGTTGTTTCGTGGAGTTTTTCAAAATTTCCGGATGTCGGCAAATGTCTCAATTAGCGATAGATCTCCATATCTGGCAACCCTTCTTTTAACTCGGAAATCCTGGAAACCCTGGGCTAACGTCATCATCATGTCATTCTGACGTCATGAACTGTGTTTTCATCGCCTAGTCTTCGAGACAGACGAGAGAGGAGGCGCCAATGAGGGAATATTTCGCGTTCGCGAAATTACTAATCCTCTAACTATTCTGTCACCTCAAATAATGCATGACATATCTGAATCCTACTCGATGAAAAACTGAATTACTATAAAGATCTCTAACCAAGTTCCAAGCATACGGACGTTTTCCTAAGTGATTTGTTTAAAAATCTTATCCCAAGAATCCAACAAAATAAAACGGAAAACATCCCAACTCGTCTAATCCTTATCAAGATAAAGTACTAATTCGCCTAATTATTAGCAGAATATAATATTAACTCGTATAATTATTATAAAAATCGTATGATTTTTGAACCGGAGATATGCCTATATATCAATTTCGAAATAATTTACTATAAAATGACCTGACTCACGGTAGGAATTCGAAGACGTATACAAAGAACACCGTCGATATCATGAAACCCATGTTTGATTCCAGTCAGCCATTTCCCATAACTGATGCCCGAACGTTATATATACCTGACGGCTGCAATGTAATTTAATCGGTAGAGTGTTTGGATAAGAATTCCATTGGTGTAAAATGATTAAAATAATTTACAATGTTTTGCAGAGGCCAGACATCTATTTTGGAAGTGGAGGGTGTGTATTCTATCAAATAACTGAGACTGTTTTGTTGAGAGAGCACACTGTTAAGAGACTAAGGTGTTTCGGTTTTTTCTCTAGACAATCTTCATACAGTGAGTAAAACGAGGTCTATCACTGGATTTATGTGGTTATCTACATCAAAATAGTCATATTCATATGTTAAGTGTTCGATTGCAGCACAAGGACTGTTTCTATTGTAGTGTCAATACACCCATCTAGGGAATTCTTGAGCTCATCTCGATAAATACCTATCATACTAGATGTATTAATTCTACAATTGCTTTTAAATTGATTATCTTGGGAGTAATATAGATATGGCAACTCAATTGAGTAAAAATACCTTGAGGCAGATTTTAAATCCATAACTTAGTTCAAACTATATTTTTCCTGCATAGGATTTACTACCTCAAATTTTCGTGATGTATGTTTTACTGTAGGGAATAATGCTATGATTTTGCTTTATTCTAACTAATATTACATTCATACAAATTGTAATATATTTTGCCTAGTTCCAGTATTTAAAATGCATTCATTTTAAATCTATCATATTTGCATCTTGCTAACACGTATACATGCATTAATATACACCCAGAAACACGCATTCACTGCGAGAGACGGGCATATTTTGGAAAAATCTCTTAAATGTGTTAAATAAGTCTTAAAATTTACTTTCCCTCTCGAATTTGAAAATTTTCGTGATAAAAATTGCTTTTTATTATGCAATAAAACGAGAAAATAAAATTTCAGGTAAGCATAAGTTAAAATCACTGCATTTTTACCATCTAATGCTTTAGTATATGAAACGCATTGTGTATCCTGATTACTTGGAGATTTTAAATGAAGAAAATTTTTATGACCTTCTGAAGACGCTTCAGAAATGTTTCTAATTTTACTTCAATATAATCAATTGTAACTAAGAGAATTTTAATCAGACAGTGTAAACCGAGTACATTATTATCCTGAAGGGTCTTATTATATATACAGCCTTACAAGCCAATTTTATTATGATTTCAGTGCTAAAATAGTTCTATATAAAAACAAATTCTCAAGTATTTTTTCTGCTGAAACTGATATATTTTACCTAAAATATGTCTGCATCAAACATGAATGAAATGCATCTATCGTTCCCGAAATATTTTCATAAAACCCTTTTTCTATGTTTTATCCATAAAATTCTACCCTCCAAAAAATTGAGAATGTCTTAAATAAAGCCACGACTTTGAATTAACTCGATGATAAATGAATTTTTGATCCATAAATAAATGAATTCGGGAACGAACAATTCTCGTAACATTCTTGTTGGACACCATATTGAAATTGAAAACTTGAAACATTTGATTTATGAAATTTTTTGAGAAATATTTTTCAAGTAGTGAGACAATAATTTAACACATCTTAATACAAACCATCAGACTATGAATAATCGCAATTGCATAATGGTAATCGTTTACATTTGATTTCAATTACACAATATCGTTTTGTTAAAATTACTACTATCAAAATCGTTCAAGAATTGCTGATATAAGTCGAATTCGTAATTATAATAAAAAAAACCTTGCATAATACTAATAATTGTAATCAAAAAATGATTCCATGCATAATCATAGTCTTAATCATGATCAGCCAACTAATTCCTAATATAATAATAATCATAATCAGAAAAACAATCTTATTCGTAACTTCATATTCAATAGAAATAAGGCAGGAGGACCTTACTCTAATGTGTTGTAGAAGAAAGTTAATGCCAGTGTCGGATTTAAAATAAAAGTCCCAGTCAGTCAAAAGAATATGAAGAGGAATACGATTATCTATAAACGAAAAACATTAATTTCTTGCAAAGCTTGTATGAATTGTTTTAAATTTCGTACCATCATCAATGTAAATAGTGAGATACTTAGACGATTTCACCAAACTCCACAATTGCCCTTAACTGCAAAATTCTAAAAATTACATAATGTGTAATCCAACACATGGAATGAACGATGTGCTCGCTGTTTTTAGTGATTGGGCCCTGTCGTTTTAGATATTTACATCTAAATTACTGTCACGTTAGTAACACTGGTGTCTGACTGAGACAAGTACGCTCACAGAACGGGCTTCAAATGAGGCAACACACACACATTCGGTTTAGCCCGATGTTATTTATTTGTAGGGCCATGTGCGAAGAATAATTTAGGCGGAACCCCCTAGACCTACCCAAATTGCTAAAGTACATTTTTAATTTAAAGCACTTAAAATAGACATTTGAGACCCAATTACGGTTGCAATTACTGACCCTCTTAGCACCGAACCTGCCCTGGATTAATAATGGCACCGAAGATCTACGCCTGTGGATCTCCAAGAATCCACAAGGGGTTGTATTTCCCAAATTAGAGAAGGTTATAAAAATATTAATGTCATGGATTGCATTAGCTCTCCCAATACAAAATATTGCATAAGGTGTCATAAAATACTTCTGTTGGGACTCCTACAGTCTAGGGGTCAAGTCGGCATTGATCTTCCCGTCGATAAATCCGCCACTGGCTGAGGCGAGACAATTGATGATGAAGTTTCAGATCCATTAGAGTTCTTGGAAAAATATAATAGAAATGTTTCACAATTCCGTAAAATTGCTATTACATTTTTATCTATATGTGCTTATTTTGCTCATGCAAAAAATAGTATTAACTTTGCAGGAAAAAGTTATTCTCCAACAAGCATAGTGTTGAAAGCTGAAATTTTCGGAAAATTAATTTTAATAAAAATGAATAAAAAGTAATCAGGAATCAAGTACTTTGTTGCGAATATTTTTGCAATACACGTATATAGCCACACACTGTCTCTTGATGGCAAGGGATATTTTGTAAATGGAAAATCAATTTTATCAAATTAATTTGTCTTTCCCCTCCCAAAAACGTGCCATTTTTTCTTAATCTATGTAACTATATTTACACTTCATTCTGTTTAAAATTGAGTTTCGAAAAATAATCTAAAACCTCCACATTTCTTCAAGAGATGAAACAGAGAATAATTTTCTGTATAACCAGGCTGAAATGCTGGAAATGGCTAGGCATATATCTCAGGTATGAAAATAGCTATAAAACCAAAAGCTCCTAAATTTCCTTATAAAATGATGATAAACACCTAATCCTATAAAAAAATTTGGAGCTAAAGTCCCACATTATTTATTGAGCTATAAGGATATTGAACAGAGGCCGCAATTTCCTTATATTCTCATATAAATAATCTAAGCCAGTCCTATTTTTTATAAACTATCATCTCCTTCCAAATTTCAGGCATTTCACAAATTTAATCATATCCCAGTTACTAATTATGCAAATGATTAGCTTTAAAAAATATACTTCTTAGCATGATCTATACTCGAATGAAGGATCCCTAACAGCATTTTTTTCACAGTGACGTAGGATTGACGTCACACTGTGACTTTGGGACGTCACAGGACGTCGCAGTACGTCTCGGTAATGTCATATTGAGGTCACAGCGAAGTCATTTTGGTCATTTTCATGGTCGTTTGTGACGTCGCATATTAACTTGTTTGTGATGTCATATTGTAATTGTCATTGTAATGTCGTCACATTGTTGCTTGTTAATTAAATTGTGTAAACGTCACAGAATATAGTCACAATGATGTTACAAAGTTACTAATACGTAACGTCGCATAGAAGTCACAAATATGATGTCACATTGCGACCCAGGTGTTACGTGACTACAACGTCAATATCACACATGTGACGATCTTTGCTGTGAGAGATGTGTACCCGATTGCTCCCCACTGTGCGCATTTATTTAAGACGTATAACGCTCCCGCAGTATTCATGGCGCAGATGTGCATGCTTCCTCTCAGAGAGCGAAAGCATGTTATAACTTATTTGGGTAGGACTTATGTTATTTCTGTGTTTATGCGTTTTATGTTATTTCTGTTCTAAACGGGCTATTATTAAAGCAATGTATGGTTTTCAAGAATTCTCTATATACTAGGGTGTATTTTTAATCAGAGGTTTGCATCTTACATGCCTAACTGCTTCAAGAAATCTCTGCTAAACTAATATTTAAAAAGAAAAATTCAAATGCACATTTACAACTGAAATAAATTCTAAGCCACGCGGTGGATTTTGATCTTTTTTTTTCATATGAGTTCAGGAAGTATTATAATGTAATATTTATACAGGGTGTCCCAAAATGATTGAAAAAGGTTTTAATTCTTTACCTGTTGGAGATAAATGGACAATGTAAATTGCAAAAATGTTGAAAGAAAGGTAGGACATAAGACTATGTTAATGAAATAGTCCTCCCATTAATTTTAAAAAAGTTACACTTTTTAAATTTTTATACGATCCACTTGGACAAATTTGGTCAACCAGAAAAAATATATTTTTAATGCAACAAGATCATTAAAAGAAACCGCATATCTGTGTCTTTAAAATCAACTTAATTATGATAAAGAAAATAATCTAACTTATGCCACTTTTTCGCACAATATGAAAGGCTGTTTCATAAGTGAAAATAGGGATCATAAACAAATTGATGATGGAAATTGTTTAGATCAAAAATACTTTAATATGTATCAAAATATTTTATCACAAATGCATCTACAGCTTTTCACAGGTAGAGATCATATAAAGCAGTTTAACTCACTACGCGGTTGGGGCACATAATTAAAATTACCATCCAATTTTATCTTTTTAGTGATATGTCACAAATTTACATTTCTAATTTTTATATGGTCCCCATTCATAATATTCAATTTTCAATTAAATATAACTAGCTCAATTTTAAAGATACAGATATGCGGTTTTTGTAATGATCTTGTTGCATTAAAAATAAAAATTTTCTGATTGGCCAAATTTGTCTAAGAGGGTCGTATAAAAAAGGGTAACATTTTGAATATTAAGGAGAGGACTATTTAATTAACATAGTCTTATCTCCTACCTTACTTTCAACATTTTTGCAATTTACATTACCCATTTATCTCCAACAACTAAAGAATTAAAGCGCGTTTTAATCTCTTTGGGACACCCTGTATGGTTAGTTATGTTTTTGATACTGTGGCGTTCAAAAAATTTACATCATTCCGAAAAATTTAATATTTAAAAAAAATTAACATACCTAACGCACTTGAATGCTGCATGCTAACTTAAATGTACAGACTCTTGTATGATCATTTCAAGGGTCATCACCCTCTAGCTATTATTATGGGACAGTTGACATTAATTAATGTCATCTCTAAAATTACAAAAAAAGATTTTCTTTTTCAAATACGAAATCCTCATTATTATAAAAATGTTTGATAATATGAGAATGCCACAATATTTCTCCTTATTACTAAATAATTAATAAAACAAGAAAGTCCCATTATTCTCATTATTTTGAAATATTTCACACATTGTCATTTACTAAATACCCTCCTCTTCAATGTATTCATCAATATTAAACATATTCCAAATGTCACTCTAAATGTAATCCTATTTTTTCTCTCCATCAAAGTCATGGGAAAACGTGGGTGATGCAACTTTTTAAACACCAGCTTATAATTTAGCAAAATAGTTTTTCAATTCTCAAAAACTGTTTATTGTTAAATATTTAATAAAATGAGAATGTCACGAAATGCACCTTGTTGTCAGTTATTTAATAAAATAAAAATGAAACATATTTATCATTATTTTGCAATATTTCACACACACAGACTTCCCCAAATAAATAAATATTTGTGCATTATTGAATACCAGCCTCTGCAATATATTCATTGATATTAAACACTCTAAATATCACTTTAAATGTATTACTATTGTTTTTCTCCTTCAAAGTCATTGAAATATGTGGGTGATGCAATTTTTTGAGCACGAGCGGTTTTTAAGAAGGCCTACTGTTCTTTTGGCTTGAGAAAGGAAGCTAAAAATGCATTCGAAACAATAATAGTCCCCTGTTTGCTTTCTTCAAGGAAATATTATAAGTTTTATCCTTACAAACATCAGTTTTATTAAATGTTACTGCGCATCACGTTTCTCATTTGATGCATGGTTTTAATTTTAGAACTGAATAATAAAACTAAACATTCATTTCATGGAATTTCAGAAATTTACTTATAAATCCCATGGTATATTTAAAAATCGACTAAATAAAAAATTCTATATATTTTAACAGAATAGTATTTTTAATGTGAAAAAGTGAAAAACATTGTTTAATCAGGTGCCTAAATTATAGTATCAAATATATTTAACACATTTTTAAAACTGACAACACAAGGTGACTTGAAATAAATTAAAATAGTGTGTTGTTCTTTATATTTAGTTATGTATAAAAATTCAATGAAGATTCTTTGTAAAAAATTCGATTTTCAGAACAAAACTATAACTCGTGAAAAGTCTGCGATCTCTCTAACCCTTCATAAATACTAAATTTCACAATTTCGCTGACTCTTCTTTCAGAAACATTCTTAAATGTTATTTCTCTTTTTAAAGAATCAAAAAGTGTGAAAATATAAACTACCGAAATGTATAAGTATATATTCAGGTTCCGAAATATCGCCAAAGGTTCTGTTGAATACGTATGCGCTCATCGTTCATTGGGCTTTTGTGTTGAAAAGTACAAATTTATGAGAATTTTATTCCGAAGAATTTTTTTGCACTTTTATCCCTTATATTCAGTTTTATAGTTAAGAGCAAAAAAATCTACAGCATTGTGTCACGTAGTTGTGAGAAACGTCGCCTATATATCGGGTGAAACATGATGCGGCAGAGAGGAAAATATTTCATTTCGGAATTTATTAAATCTTCAATGACTCAGCATTGCTTTAATTTTGACCATCGTTATGAGATTTTCTTCGCAAAGATTATAGGGAAATGCACATCGATCTATGATCTTGACTTTTTTTAGGCTTTCCATATTTAGACAAATTCTATCAATTTAGTTAGTGACTTATCCAGTACTCCAGTTTTGCCTTTAGGCTGGAGGGGTGCCCTGCATTTTTTTACCTTTTCATTTATGTTTGTTTCATTTTTGCCTATTTTTATTTTTTGGACTCCTGCGTGCCATTTTGTTTTATTTTTAGTCCTGTTGGTAGTCATTTGATCTTATTCGGACTATGTTGTCCCGTTGGTACAATTTTATTGGGTTTTGAAGCACTTCAATCGTGTTGAAGACCCAGAACGTCCGACTCGTCCGAGGACTTGAGCAACTATTTGGACGACTGGGAAAACATACCAATCATGTCGAAAACCCAGACCATCCGACTCGCCCTAGGACACGATGAGCAATTTGAGTGGCCGAGAACAAACATTCCAATCGTGTTGAAGACCCAGTCCACACCACCAACCCTAGGACTTATGGCAGTTTCATGTTTGGCCGGGGAAATTCCAATCGTGTAGAAGACCCAGACCGTCCGACTCATCCTGTAATAGTTTAATGTTTCGAATTGGCTGGACTGTCTTCTAATTATGTTTTCTGATTGGCTGTCTGAGGTGAACTCTAAATTAAAGACTTGGGTATATATATCCTTCTGTTTCGTCGAACCTATATCGTCTTTTTGTCTTGGGGTTTTTTGTTGACAAGTACTGATGGAAAGGTATCCAGTGTATTCTTGAAAAAACATTCCGTATTGCTCCTCTATTTGAGCTTCAATACGTTGCTCAAGTTTCTATACTTTTTGAACAAAGTGCTTTATCAGTTAATGATTCTTCCATTGCATTTTAAAACATTTTCTATGTTTTGAAAGCAAGCTTACAATCAAAACTGTAGCAGTTTTTATCTACTCTTCTATAGTGAACTTCCTGTAGGATAGGGATTTCTTGCTGCAGAATAAATCCCTCCCATCAAATATATGACGAAACTACGTCTTGCAACTAATAGATACTGTATAAAATTTCAACTAATCAAACAACTGGCTACAATTTTACCTTAAAACTGTTCTATCGATTAACCTTTCGATTATTCATAAGGAAAACGATTCCCTGACTCTTACAAAAAATTCAAAAAATCCCCCATTTCTTGCTTATACACGTCTTACATACTCTGACTCTTATTTCAGGAAACACTCTTACTCTCAAATACATTAACACGTCATAAATTTCAAGTTATTTCCGTAATCGTATTAATCTTTCCTAATCAACTACTACTTTTTACGTTCTAAATTAATTACTTTTACATATTACTTTTACTTTTACATATATTTAACATACGGACATATATTTAACATACGGATTATATCACCCAAATGTACTCCCAATTGCTTCAGCCCTTTAGGTTCACAGACAAAATTTCGTTTTACGTATAGATAAAGTATATACATATTTCTGATTTTTCCTGCATTCAAATCTAGATGATATACGCAGTATATCACCCAAATTTGGTCTTAATCGATTTAGAGATTTAGTTCAATCGATTCGGAGATTATTATCAACAAAAATCAATGGTTATATATATATATATATATATATATATATATATATATATATGTATATATATATATATATATATATATATATATATGTATATATATATATATATATCTCATATTTTCGAAACAAATACATATGCCCTTTTTATTACAATGTCATATTTAGCTGCACATTTTTTGTAAGATTGTGTGTAAGCAATTCGAATATTATAGAGGAAAATACTATCACCATAGAACACAAATTGAAGCATTTTGATACCTATTTAAACATAAAACATCTCTGAGACATGTGTGGATGCATCGAAGCTTGCCAGGAAAACATAATTCTAGCGGATTTTTTTTAAAGATTTTAGTACAATGCTTTATTTTAGCTTTGATACATAAGATCTTAATAGGATTGCCCCTAAAAATAACTAACGGACAAAAAATAGCTGTTTGCAGCCAATATATTTATCTGTCTGATAGCTACTCCAAACGACATATTTGTCACAATATATTCAGCGCTAGATATTAAACCCATATCTTAAATACGACCCTCGAAGATTGCTTATATTCTTTTCACTTATGACAATCTCACTATCAGAGCCATAAATCGAGCTATGAATCTGCGAACTGACGAGCTAATACGGCAACCGTTAAGCTACTGTGACAAGATTCCATATTCTTCTCGTAAACGTGGGCCCTTTAATTTTCCCTCTCTAAAGTCATATCGGAATGCAATCAGCCGATCTGAAAGACCAACTTAGTATTATTTGCTTCTTTTATTAATGGAGACATGACACACTATGTGGTCGTGATCCCAAATCTGGCACCACAATTCACAGGGTTCGCTGATAATTCGTAACCGTGCTTTTTTCGACCCCCCTCCCCCCATCAATGCAGTTAGATATTTCGGACATTATTGCACAGATCTCAATGTGCAGGCCAGGGATAGAGCTACAGATCTTGGAACAGGGCAGCCGATGCTATAACCATTGAGCAATTGCAACAGGAATTTCAACTTCTTGTCAAAGTGGACCGTATACCCTTTCCATTCGATTTAATTGTTGTACACATTATTCTTTTCAATGCGTTTATCGTAGAATGCTCAAGGATCGCACACTTAAATGTATCAAATTTCCCTTATAACTATTACTTTGTTAATCTACACCTTATAACTATTTCCTTATTAACACATTCCTATAGCCTAAACATTAACAAGTTAGAGCCTAAACTTTATAACAAACTCTATGTAAGACAATTCATATGTTGATACACTTCTTAGGCAAAATTTTCTTGAAAATAACTCTGGGAAATTTTTAGATCCACTTGCTAATATACGCATACTAAATGGCTCTTTATATTGCAGATTAAGGGCGTCTATTTGTAATATCAGGAATTTTGCAATATTTATATTAATAAATGAAATTACCTGTCCGTTCGTCTATGTCGTCTGTAGCGGAAAATCTAAGCGACGTTCGGTTAAATTTGGTATATAGGTACTTCAAGACCCCAGAAGGTGCACCTCGGCTTTATTTTTTTTAATTCGAATTATTTGAGTTGTTTTATGTTTTACACTACTTTGAGCGATTTTTACGCAAATCAGGGTTTATCAATAATATTTCAGAGTTTCTATCTTGACCCCATCGAAAAGACGGAAAAAATTATCTTTCAAAAAATGATGAACAAAATACATAGGATAAATAGACGAATTTTCTTGAATTTAAAAATAATATATATATTTCGTGTTTCGGAAACGCATTTCAATATAAAATAATTGACTGGCAATCCGATATGTATAATTTAACAGCAGTTCCTTTAAATATTGCACACTGCCCAAAAATTAAAAAATAGCCTGAAAACATCCTTTCCTTGATTATAATTATAACTTTAATACAATAATAATCATTAATTTCTATAAAGCATAAAAATATTGCTAATTTTTGCAAACTGACTTTCGCAAAGCAGGTCGGTCGAAAGATCAGGTCCCTTCAAGCACGCGCGTGAACACCGATAGACGGAAATTGGACGTGTTTGTCGCACGATATGTTGATACTTCGGATACAACTGTCAGTCAGGTTGATAATCGTTTTAAATGCAACGTATAATACCAAGTGACGCATTCACGAGAAACAATGTGAACACAGGCATAAAAACAACTTTCATTCCCTCTATCACGAAGAGCAAATCAAAGAAAGTGGCGTGACATCACAGGGAGGAATGGATTTATTTTGTGTTCCAACAGAGTTTAAGAAGCATGGGAAATTCAATGATTAACCCACATGCAGTAAACATGTAAAACAGGAGTTTCAATCCAACTCCGTTTGTTGTTATACGAGATTACGTCGAGAATATAATGATGTGGCATCACGATGAGCACCTTGTCGTACTTAAATGAAAATGTGCCTTCAATAATAAAATCTGAATCATCAATGAAAGTAACACTAATTAGCAAATATGCACTGTCAGCATACTAAATGCTGAATGGCAGCAAAGTGATTGCTGAAAATTTGATAAGTGACCATACTGCATAGTGATCACCAAATATCACTACGTCAACCATACATCTAATGCAAATCTGTTAAAATATGTATGTGCGAAATACGAAAGGGGTATCTGTAATACGCATACCTCAATACTATTTTCCCCTGTGATATCTAGATGTATGACAGAATTGACGATCTGATGATTTTAGTCGCTACTATGCAAACTGAGGTAACTATTTAACTATTTATTCCATGTTAATATCGTCACGAAGGGAACTTTGTGTACTAATAATCATTAACTGAGTAAGAACTCAAACCTGAGTAAAGAAAAGTTGCTTCTGAAATTAAAATCAATATATGTGTTTATGTAATGTAAATTGTTTTGTTATATAAGTATATATATATATATATATATATATATATATATATATATATATATATAAACATATATATATATATATATATAAGTATATATATTTATATATATATATATATATATATATATATATATATATATATATATATATATGTATATATATATATATGTATATATATACATATACATATATATATATATATATATATATATATATATATATGTATATGTATATATATATATATATATATATATGTATATATATATATATATATATATATATATATATATATATATATATATATAGAAAAATTGAAATATAAAAAGTGAAAAAAACATGTAAAAAACATGTAAAAAAGGAAGGATGGCTCGGCAAAAAGCTTACATTATGGCGGTAAGGGGTTGTGACCTTACTCCCCAGTTCAACGAGCTCGTCAAAATCGCCGCGGCATTTACCGCCATAATGTAAGCTTTTTGCCGAGCCATCCTTCCTTTTTTACATGTTTTTTACATGTTTTTTTCACTTTTTATATTTCAATTTTTCTATATATATAGTGTTTGGTACCCTCATGCTGCCTTGCGCAAAAGTTACTAAAACATTTTTATTTCCGATTTTTCAATTTCTATATATTTATATATTATATATATATATATATATATATATATATATATATATATATATATATATATATATATATATATATATATATATATATATATTCCTTGATAAGCTGGATTCACAGAGCTTCTATCCTATTTCATATTTTCGGATTGTATCATTTCTCTTATTTTGTCATTTTAATATTTTGAGCCTCCAGATTTTGATAATGCTTTGTTGTTTGAACTTGATTAGTATGCTTCGCTCTTGAATGTTGATAAATTCATGTGTATTATTCATATTTAAAATTTAGATCTTTTTGTCTGTTATGGTAGCATTGTTTTCCTTTTGTCTGATATTTCCTATCATATCATAATTAATTAATTTTCCTCCGTATTGTATTTGAACCAGGGTATGACACTGATCATGTTTTAAATTAGTATAACTATTTTAATTTTATTTTTAATTTTATCTTATTTATTTATTATATATATATATATATATGTTTATATATATATGTTTATATATATATATATATATATATATATATATATACATATATATATATATACATATATATATATATATTTATATATATATATATATATATATATATATATATATATATATATATATATATATATATATATATATATATATATATATATATATATATACGCAATACATTCCTCGGTAATATTTTAAAACTTATCACAATACTACATTGAATTATTATATTTGAAAACTTAAACCTTCATTGAAAAAAATGAACTTCATTCAAATGACGGCATTGAAACATAAATTGCCTGGTTTAAATATCTCTAAAATGCAATACATTCCACGGTAATATTTTTAAAACTACCATAATACTACGATAATTTATTATATTTGAAAACTTCATCGAAAACAACTGAAATAAATTCAAATGATGTCATAGAAAAAATAACACGCCTGGATCTCTCTATAAAAGCAGGATTTCATTCATAACTTTCTCCCATTCATTTCATTCATCACAATACTATAATAATTTATTTTATTTAAAAATTAAGACCATGGAGCTACAATTCATAAACTCTATGCTTAAAACTTCATCGAAAAAAATCGTCCTTCTGTTTATAAAATCAATTAATATTTCATTCATATCAGCCATGCAGACTCCATGGACTGAATTATTTTGTGTTAAAGAAATACAGTAATTCTAATATACAACTCATTCTACATATTTTGCTGTTTACATTTTACATAGGTGAAAAATGGGCTTAGTTGTAGAAATAATCAAATTTGAATGAGAATTTAAACTCAAATATATTGTCATTGTGTTGTTTTAGTATGTAGATGCACAGAATTTAAGCAAAAATAAAGTAGTTTTAGGACGGATACAACACTCAATATGAATTAAAATGAACTTCAAAAAATCACGATTTTGATACAACATGGATGTCATATATCATTTTGAAGTGGGTCATGTGATCATTTCATATCATGGTCACGTGATCGTTTCATATAAGATGTGTAATTATTATTTTAATTTTGATTTAAAAAACTACTGAATATATTTCGCTGAAGTTTTTTTATATATTTTATGGAACAATTTGACTATTACCTAAAATTTTCGAAGCAATTTGTGAATTTTAAATCCGCTTAAAAAATGTTTGAAAAATTAGGTCCCATAGGGATCTATGTATTTCATTTTTTCAACCCGGGTTCAATCCAAAACTAATTGGGTGATATTATTTATTTATATTCCCATAGGTCCTACAGACCGTCTGAACAACATACAAAAATTGCATTTTGATTAAGTCATTTTTACGGCAGTTATCGTGCTAACGGACAGACAGACAGACAGACAGACAGACAGACAGACAGAATGAACAAAGTCATAAACACTTTTCAACTTTGTTGTAAAGTGTTAATAAAGATTTGGCCAATTTAAATTTAAACATTGTTGATTTGGGAGGGGTGATTACGTCCGATATGCCAATGTGTACCTATTGCCTGCAATTTTCACTGTTAATTATATAAATAAATAATCGGATAGTAGATTTCAACGTAGAACGAAAAGTTTCCGCAAATGACGTGTTTCGTTTTTGTGATTTGGGGGAAGGGGGGGCATATCACGCCCATTGTTACGATATAGACGAATTGCGTGTAATTTTCCCGGTTATATGAATAAAATTCATTTATTCTGTTATTTATAATATAAACGCCTTGATTTATCTGTCTATGTATCTATCTATCTATCCTGGGTAACGCTTGGCGAAATTTTTGGCGACGAATTTGGCGAGACATCGTCAACTGGGCGACTGTTTTAAATGTTGCGAAATTGAAGAAAATGTCGTCAAATCGATAAAACTGACGCCAAATTGATGAAAATGACGCCAAATCAAGGAAATGAATTGCGTCTTGAAAGGAAATAGTATTGTAATGATGTTTCGATAGCGTTTGTCTGTCAAGTCCAACCATCCCATTTGACTACAAATTTGACGAATTTTAAAAATGTCACCAAATCGATAAAAATGTCGGCGAATTGATGAAAATGTCGCCAAATTGATAAATATAACGTCAAATCAATGAAATTAATTCTGTTTTGAAAGGGTTGATAGTATTGTAATGTTGTTTCGGAAGCATATCTGTCAGTCCAACCATCCACTTGCTGACAAATTTGGCGAGTATTTAAATGTCGCCAAATTTATCAAAATATCGCTAAATTCACGAAAATGTCTACAGATTGATAAGAAAGTCGACAAATAGATAAACGAATTTCCAAATTCATAAATATGACGAAAAATTAATGAAATTAATTGTGTTTTGAAAGGGGATAGTATTGTAACGATATTTCGGTGGCGTTTGCCTGTCAGTTAAACCGTTCGACTTGGAGACAAATTAACAAAATTTTAAAATGTCACCAACTTGATTAAAATATCGCCAAATTAACGACAATGTTGACAATTCAATAAAAATATCGCTAAATTGGTAAAAATGACGCCAAATTAATAATTAAATTGTGTTTTGAAGGGAGATCGTTAATATTGTAATGGTGTTTTGACATTGTTTGTCTGCCATTTCAACTGTCCCACTTGGCGGCATTTTGACGAATTTTTAAAAGTTTCAAAATTGAACAAAATATCACAAAAATTAACGAAAATGTTACCAAAAATCAACTATAAGAAAAATGCAATTTTTCTGTTCGTCCGTTAGTGACGTTTGGCAAAAGATTTGCAAAGAATTTGGCGAGTTGTCGCAAATACCGCCAAATTGATAAAAATGACGCCAAATGGGAGGTAATATTTTGAATATTTTGAATGCCATCATATGACGGGTATACCTTCTAGTTAATAATATAAACAGCTTGATTTATCTGTTTATCTATCTCTGAGTAACGCTGCTACAAAATGTTGCCAAACGTCTTTCATCACGGATAAATATTTAAATTTAGATACTGACCCAGAAAAATCGTGTTGCAACCATGGAGCTTTGCGTAGCGTATGCCATCAGATACTGAAAGTGAAATCTTGATTTTTTTTATTTTTTATCATTTCATAAACTTTGAAATTTTACGTACTTATTTAAGATACCACGCAACTAGGAGTGTCACGCTCATATTTCTAGCAAGTCAATTTTGCCTAAGTAGCGTATGGCGTTAGATACTGAAAGTGAGACCACGATTTGGGCAGCCCTGTTAGCTACATCATGCAACGACTATATTACTTTCATAAGTAGGTGTGTCACTCTCACATTGCCTACAAATCAAATTTTTCAAGCTTCTTTCAACGAAATATAGACTATAAGAATAACCCATTTCTCCTTCCGTCCGTCCGTAAAACTTGGCAAGAAATTTAGCCAATTTGGCGACTTTTTAAATGCTGCCAAAGTAGAAGAAATGTTGCTAAATTGATAGAAATGACGCCAAATGAGAAGTAATGTTTGGCAAATTCTGATTTCCGTCATATGACGGGTATACATTCTAATTTTGTATAAATACCCTGTTTGTACCCCCGCGTAATGCCAGGAATATCTTCTAGTAAGTAATCAAATAAGTATTTTATAAGCAAACGTTTAATAATAACTTTATGCATATGGTATAAAAATATAAAGTGATACACATTCTGAGGCAGCAAAACCTATTAAAAGTTGTTACTGCCCACTTATACACACCGGTTAAACTATTAAACTATGCGTATTAATATAACGGCTATGTTATTAGCATCTGTGCCCTGCAGTTTTGTGGTACTGATGTATTACTTTCTGCTCCTTCAGTTTAATGAATGGGTATGTATTTCAGTTTTATCCTTCGAACTGCTTTCACATAAACCACGCCTTATCACGAATTTCGGTAAATTGTGTTCGTTAGAAACATATTTTTATGTCCCGAAAATAAACGTGTCAGGAGAAAGGTTCTTGAATGTCTATTTGCATAACTAATGCTTCCTCATAAAATATGCAAAAGTTTCTCAAGAGTTTCTTGTGCACGTAAAACAGTTTTACTCCAATTTTGACAAGTGAAACTGTAAAGTTTGCTTGAAGAGTTATTTATGTGTGGTATATCTGCTTGTATGCTTCTAGTATGCAAAAGGATTTGTTTTGGTGTGAAATAATTTTGTGTTTAGTCTGAATGAGATTTTTTTTTCAAATACCGAAAATAATTTTGTGAATTATTTTAAAATTCAAAGCATTAACTGTAGTCTAGACAATCACAGGATTGTCTCTCTTGTTTCTTTTAATTAAATATCCAATGCAACAATTAATATTAAAATATAATTGTGATGTTAATCGATGTTTATTAATAATAAATTTACAAGGGGCGGGACAGCTCAATGGTTAAGGCACAGGAATTGTACTCGGATGACTCGAATTCGATTCCCGCAGAGTGCGGGCGTTTTAAACTCAATTTAAAAAACTATTTATGAAATGAAGAAAATTAAAATGAATTTGAGTGTGTAGGGAAAGTTCATGTGTTGCCCACATTACATATTTTTATGTTGATAACAAATTTCCCCCCCCCCAACGAATTAAATGTATTTGGCTGATGTGTGTTTATATATGCTGTTTAAATACACCTTGATGTACCAGGGGTAAATAAAGCTATCATTTTTCTCCACTGATCGTATTATCATCAATTTTGAGGAATTATTCACAATTCGCCATAAAATATGTATAATGATATGATAAACTTGAATTTGACATAACCAAAATTCTAAACATACGGAATACTAAACATTCGACCAATTTCTAGGCTCCTTCACTATTCACCATAGAAAATACAAGTAAGTGTTACATTTTTATGTCGAGCAGTGTATTTCAATATATTGCTGCAACATGCAATTTTATACATTATTATAAAAACATAAAATATTTGGTTTACCCTTCAAAAATGGTCGTCCTACACAATTTGTCATTTTTTTTTAATTATAAAATCTTAAGACAATCTATAAAGAACCTTACTGACCCAACCGGGATTCGATCCCTGGATCTTCGAACTGGACAGTCGACACTCTACGGTTGATCTACTGGGAATAAATTGCAAGTTCTTATTGCAGAAATGGACTTTGCGACTGCATTACCCACTCGTTTATGTCAGATTTTCGGGAAACGGGCTATCTGATTGACCACCTCCTGCTATTTTTACATCAGGTGAGCTTCCTGATGCTATTTTCATGCCCCAGATTAGTTTCCTAATATTTCCAACAGTAGGTGTATCCTTTAAATTAATACACATTTAAGTTTTCAAATTTGATGCTTAGTTTTGCACCGCTCGCTTACGCATTAAAAATATATCTGTCGTTAATAATAATACGTCAAAGGTCATGCCTAGAAAAGTTTTTCGTGAGATAAATCTTCCATGTCACAAATTTCCATCTCACGTCTAATTAAAATGGACTGCCCCGCAAAAGAATTTCATTAAACTTATAACGGCGTCATCGACGATTGAAATAATATGATAATTTAACAATATTTCAATTTTAAACGATAACTCAAATTAATTGTATTCTACGAGCGGGAATCAGGCGCAATAATTCTCTCTCTCGCGTACCATAGCCTGCTTTTGAATTGTATCGCTGATTGTGAAAGCTTTAAGGTGCAAGGGATTGCATCTGTGTGGATAATTAACCATTCCATGCAAATTAACGGCAGATCCTTTCTGAAGATTACAGAAATTAATAATGGGACGAGCTTGATCGATTTCATACTGGTTAACCGTAAAACAATTGAATTTGCTTTTACGACACATCACTTATCTCAAGGATGGTAGCGCTTAAGTTACCCAAATGCTTGAGTTAAAGCTTAAGTTCTCCAAAGATCGCAAGCCCCAAGGTCAAGCGATCCACGTTGGATTGATTCCGGTCCAGGCAACAACTGTAACTGTCTGACGAACATCGCTGAAGACGCCTGTTAAGTCGAAAGGGTGAGGATCATCATAGCATTCATCTCATTGTAAAAAATAATTTGTACCCAGGTTGAGAGATTGAGGATAAATTAAGTTATCTCAAATATCTTGGCTTTGTTTGTTGGAAGAGCACTTGCCTCGAATCAGGAGATCCAGGTTTAATTCCTGATCAAGCTGTTTGTAGAACTCACTCCCGAAAATTGCACGCAGCCGACGGATTATGAGTAATTTGGTGTTAAAAAATGAAAACATTTAATTGGTACAAAGAGATTGAAATAACTAACAATGATTTACTGGGAGTTAAGATTAAGATCATTTGAGTTCACTCAAATAGTCTCAATTGCTCATTCAGGAGAAATTTTGCCCCGAGGTTGTGAGACTTGTGTCAATTATAGTATAAACAGTTTATATGGCTGACACCCGTTTTATGTACTCAACTATTTGATAAATAAAAGCTCTTTAGACAAAAAGTGTGATGATTTAAAGTGTTTGGAATAATTAAGAATTATTTTGGAGAACACTTGGCCTTATGTAAGAGATTGGAGAGTCGTAAGAATCATTGCCTTATGCAATGCTACCCTTCACTTCAAAGGACTTGAAAAAATGTATTGACACCAATTCGGATAATGAGGGTACCATACCGTAACATTAGGCGAAAAATTTAGTGTTTTCTTGTGTTTTGCTAGAGGATAGTATTATAATGATGTCTAGGTAGAGTCTGTCTGTCAGTCTAATCATGCCACTAGGGAACAAATTTGGCGACCTTTTAAAATGTCGCTAAATTGATCAACATTTCATCAAATCGATAAAATGAAGCTAAATTATTGAAAATGACTCCTAATTTCTATTTAATATTTTGCAAAATTGCGTTTAATTAACTTGATTATCTTTTTAGATTTGTAGGAATTATTTTTTTTTGTAAATCTGTTCACAAACTTTACCAGGATTCTTCAGATCTGATATGAAGATAAATTTGTATAGTAAAAACAGCGATTCTTATACTTACATTTTGTAAAATTAAATTAAATATTTCAATAGAATGCCTTGAATAACAGTGTCACTTAAAATACTATAAGAATTTGCACATAATTGTGAATTTTAATTTTTTTTATATTATAAATTCCGTACGAAGAACGGGCATACTTTTAGTCTTAACAAAATTGTCATTTGTGGTCTTATTCAGACGAAATAAATTGGATTATACTTTTCCCCGCAAGAACAATTATTATTTTCATAATAAAAACAAGAAAGTTCAATCCTGCATAAAGCATTGATTATGAAACTCTTTCCAACTCCAATGCAATTTTATATAAACATTTCTAAGATGCGATACATTCCTCGGTAATATTTTTAAAATAATCACAATACTGCATACATTTATTATATTTGAAAACATAAAACTTCATCGAAAAAAATGAACTTCATTCAAATGACGGCATTGGAATATAAATTAGCTGGTTTAAACATCTCTAAAATGCGATGCATTCATAGGTAATATTTTTAAAATTATCATAATACTACAATAATTTATAATATTTGAAAACTTCATCGAAAACAAATGAACTTCATTCAAATGACGTCATCGAAATATAAATAACCTGGCTCTCTCTAAAAAAGCAGCATTTCATTCATTAAATATTTTCTATTCCTTTCATTCTTCACAGTATTATAATAATTCATTTTATTTAAAAACTTAAAACCATGGAGATGCCAGTATTTAACTATATTCTTAAAACTTCATCGAAAAAATCGTATTGTTCTCTGTGTAAAATCAATGAATGTTTCATTCATATCATATATATTGCATGCTCCATGAGCTAAATAATTTTTCGTTAAAGAAATGCAGCAATTCTTATCCAACTCATTCTACATATTTTGGTATTTTCATTCTCCATAAGTGAAAATTAGGCTTCGTTGGAGATATAATCAAAGTTTGATGATCATTTAAACTCAAATATATTGTAATTACGTTGTTTTAGTATGTAGATGCACAGAATTTAAGCAAAAATAAGGCGGTTATAGGACGGATACAACACTAAATATGAATTAAAAAGAACTTTAAGAATGACGATTTTGACACAAGTTATAGGCCATATTTTATTATGAAGTGGGTCACGCGGTCTCTTTATATAATGGACACGAGATCTCTTCATATAAAGGGTGTAATTATTATTTAAACTTTTATTTAAAAACTACTCAATATATTTTGCTGAATTTTTTATATATATTTTATGGGATAATTTGAATATTTCCTAAAACTTTCGAAGCAATTTGTGAAGTTTAAATTCGCTTAAAAAATGTTTGAGAAATTAGGTCGTATAGGGTTCAATGCACTTCATTTTTTTAACCCGGATTCAATCCAAAACTAATTGGGTGATATTATTCATTTATATTCCCATAGGTCCCACATACTGTCTGAATAACATACTAAAATTTCATTTTGATAAAGTCATTTTTACGGCAGTTATCGTGCTAACGGACAGACAGACAGACAGAATGAACAGAGTCAAAAACACTTTTCAGCAATGTTGTAAACTGTTACAAATAATTTTTCCCCGTAATTTACCTCGTTACTTATTTGTTTTTAAATCAAAAAATATTTACAAACGAAAAAATATCCGAAGATTTTCCGAAGTATTTTGCACCATCGTCACATACAACAAACATTAATATTTTCCCATTTGAAACATGCCAAAGTGTGAAAATTCACATCAATCTATACCAAATAACGGAGTAAATTCACAACTTTTATGCGGCATATTGACGCTTTTTGGATAACCTCACGTTCAAGGAGTTTTCGTGGAATTTCGGTGTGAAGCATTACTTGACTGTAATGATCAGTTGGTCTAAAAAATGCGTGATGTAAGAAAGTGTATTTAGCACTTTCCAACATAGTTGAAAAGTGGTTATAACTTTGCTCATTCTGTCCGTATGTCTGTATGTCCGTTCGCACAATAACTGCCGTAAAAATGACTTTATCAAAATGAAATTTTAGTATGTTGTTTAAACGGGGTCAGTGGGACATATGGGAATGTAAATAAATAGTGTCACTCAGATAGTTTTGGATTCAACCCATTTTGAAATAGTGAAATACATAGAGCTCTATGGGACCCAATTTTTCAAACAATTTTTAAGCAAAGTTAAAATTCACAAATTTCTTGGAAAATTAAAAAAAATATATTCAAATTATCCCATAAAATATATAAGAAAAGTTTCAGCGAAATATTTTCAATAGTTTTTTAAATGAAAGTGAGAATAGTAATTACACCCATATTATATGAAGAGAACACTTGACCCACTTCAAAATAAAATATGGCATCCATCCTTTTTCCCAGTGTCAAAATCGTGATTTTAAAAGTTCTTTTAAATTTATATTCAGTGTTGAATCCGTCCTAAAACCATTTTTTGTGTATTTTTCGTGCATCTATATTCTGTGCCAACGCAATTACAAAATTTCTCAACTTAAATGATCATCAAACTTTGATTATTTATACAACGAATGATGCAGAAAAAGTTTATAGAAAGTTTATTAAAAGTTATTTTAAAGGATGCAGAATGTAAACACTTGATTGTAAGACGAGTTACATTAGGAATACTGAATGTTTTTCAGGCAGAATTATTTAGCTGTGGAGTCTGGAAACTAAAGTGATATGAATGAAATATTCATTGCTTTTACTTAGAGAGACAGACGGTTTATATTTCGATGACGTCATTTGAATAAAGTTCATTTTTACCCATGAAATTTTAAGTTTTCAAATATAATACATTATTGCAGCACTGTAATAATTTAAAATCTATTGTATCTGTATGTATCGCATTTTAGGGATGTTTAAATAAAACTGTATTTCAGTAGGAAAGTGTTCCATAATCAATGCTTTATGCATGATTGATCTTGCTTGTTTATTTTCGACTTCGGTTACTACGGAATGCAAAACCGAATTTGATCGCACTCCAGCCAGTCGTAACATGTTTGGATTTTCAAATGAATTTCAGGTGAATTATTAAAAAGTTATTTTATTGAAACTCTCAAGGTGTATAAGTTTATTGTGGGATTGGGTATGAATAAAACAGTAATGAAGGTATTATATATCTGCTTCCCTCAGACAGACTTATGGAAATTATTGAAACATTGTTTATTTTTTATTCTCGAAGCATGCACATCCATTTTTAGTATATCTATATCCGAGAGTTGAATATTTTACTGGATCACAATATTTTCATATACTATGTATTAAAATGAAACTGATTTGTTATCAGTTCATTTTAATACATAGTATTTATTATCAATTGCATATGTCCTCGCAAATTAAAATTTTTGCAAATACAAATAATAGATACATAAACCTAAAATAACTTCTTTAGAAGCAACATACAACTCGAAATTAATGATGTAGACCGCGTGAGACCTTTATCGGCAACTGAAGCAAAAGCAGAACAAGTGATTAAACCATGGAAGCCAACGAGTAAGCCAACGACAAAAGGAGGGGAAAAGGTATAAACAAGAAATAGGATGGTGTGAATGAACGGAAAAGTCCCGATTTGAAATTACTAATACCGAAGTGTCATTATGTAGTAGCATTCCTAAAATACTTTGTGGAGACCATTAGCACTTGGTGTCCATCTCATAATCCAGATGGTGGAATTTTAGAGTTAGAAAATTCATTAAAAAGTTGTTCTTGGAGTATGGGGAATCTACGTTCTTCGAGGAAAAAATTCTTGAATTTTCTTTGTTGGACGTTTTCCAGAGTTGAAAAAAGGGATTACTAACAACGAGAGAAGAAAAAAGAGGTAGAAAACCAAGAAAGAGAGAATAAGGAATAGAGCATTAAGAATAAACGAAGTATGTCAGTCGGAGAAAGAACGGAAGCGAAAATATCGATTTGGATGGTCTCAAGAAAACATGAGCAATCTAAAAGACATGTTAGTATGCTAATATATGCATATTTATAAATAAATAAACACATGCAAAGAAATTATCCAACGGTTTTGGTTTAAAAATAATTAGAAAGAACGTTTTTTGATTTTTCCGATAATATCAAGATATAAATTCTGTGTGATAAATTTTTCGATACCGATTCCAAGTTACCGATTTATGTGGAAGTCATTCAAAATTCTCTTCATAAAAAAGACTAAAAGCTAATTCAAAGGTTTACAAAAACTCACTAAGATCTGCTATGTATCGGAAGGGAAGACTAGATGATCCAGCACCGAATTTTGCAAATGTAGTTTAGATTTTCCGCTACAAACAAGACGCACGCCCACACGTGACCATAATAAGACCTGTAGAAAGGCAGATACCTTATTTTGGTGCTGTTAAATAAAAGCGCTAGTAATTCAGAAATTCGTATTCATTTTTGTATTCTGAGAATACACAAATGATTTGAGAGAATACGTCGAAATAATATGACACCCTTGTCACATATATTATTGGGAAAGTAAAAAGCCAATCCATTGCAATGCAAACCCATTATACACCTTTCGAAGATATTGATACATTAAATTTATATTTCAAGCAATATAGTAAACATTAAAAAAATCAACAGTCAGTATCGTGGAAACCTTACAGCATTCTTTATCAAAGATATCTATACAAAGAGTTTGTTATCTTAGCCATTCAACCATATATATGCTACAGGCAATGCATGAAAGCCGGTATTCTATAAATACCTAGACATTTTATAAAATACCGAAAACTGGTCTGGAATCTATGAAACGATTAAAATTTCACACATTTCCTAGGCATTGTATAGAATGCCAAATGGCAAACCGGCAAAGTATCAAATACATCTCCGATTCATTACCTTTTTCATACATTGCCTAAATAGCATTTGTCATTCTATAGAATGACTAGGTATTATATACAATGCCTACGGAAAGTATATAATAATTCTCATAATTCATACTTTGCCTAAAAAAGGCCGATATTTTATAAAATACCTAGGTATTCTGTAGAATTCCGGCATTTCATACATTGCCGGTAACATAACCGGCAATATATGAAATCCGGCATTCTATGGAATACCTAGGCATTTTATAGAATACCGAAAACTGGTCGGCAATTCATGAAACGATTAAAATTTCACACATTTCCTAGGCATTCTATACAGGTTGATCGAAAAATATGTGGCCAAATTTTAAAGGGGGTTAGAGGCGACGAATATAAAAAGATTCGCAGTACAATGCGTGTCCGGAAACGCCGCGTAAAATCCCTGGAGAGTAAAGAAAGTGGAAAGGTAAAAGGAAAGAGACATAAACAAATGTAATAAACCCTTTATTAAATCAACGTGTCACAGCAAATGCTCGAAAGAGCGACCACCAACCATAATACAAGCTTCACATCGCCGCCGCATAGAACTGTGTTCCTTAGCAAAAACACCAGCCATGTCCTGCACATCTCCAGCAGCAACAGTCAATCTGGCGACGAGATCGTCGGCGGAGTCCACAGGTGTATCGTAGATGATGCTTTTCAAGTGGCACCACAGAAAGAATTCCAAGCAGGACAAATCTGATGATCGTGGCGGCCAGAGAACAGGTCCACCTCGACTAATCCACTGATGCCGATGAGTGGCGTCCAGGTAATTCCTGACATCACGGCTAAAGTGTGACGGCGCTCCATCGTGCTGGAACCAAATACGTCTCCGAATGCACTGAGGCACAACGGCCAGCAGTTCGGTCAAGACCTGTTGCAAGAAGATGAAATACTTCGGGCAGTCCAAGTGATGAGGTAGGATGTACGGCCCAGTCACGTATTCGTGAACCATACTCACCCACACATTGACACTAAATCTCTGTCGGTAAGCAGACGGTCTTGTAGCATGCGGATTGTCATATCCCCAAACATGAGCATTGTGACTGTTAAACAAACCCTCTCGAGTGAACGTTGCCTTATCCGTGAAAAACACGTATAAAGGGAAGTCGGGCTGTAGAGCAGCTTGTTGCAAGTACCATCGTGAAAAGTTTACACGGAGAGGAAAATCTGCCTCTTTCAATGCCTGCACCCTTTGTAAACGGTATGGGTGCATACGTTTGCCATGCAAAATCTCCCATACAAGTGACTGTCTCACACCCAGTCTACGGGCAACAGCCCCCGTGCTTGTGGAAGGATTGTGCTCAACCTCACGTAAACCATATTCTTCCACTTGCACTGTTCTCACCGAGCGAGGCCTGCCCACATCATGTCTGCTGGCATTGAAGGACCCGCTTTCGCAAAGCTGTCTGTGCACTCGCTCGAAAGTTTGACGATTCGGTATTTCTCTGTTGGGAAATCGTCCCCTGTACAACCTCTGCGCAGCTCTCCCATTTCCATTCGTAGCTCCATACGTCAGATGGATATCTGCTAGTGCAACATTCGTGAAGCACTACATGCTGTAAGAAATCACAGCTGGGAATGACATCTTCCCGTATTGCCGACTTGTTTCGACTGCCCTACACAGCGCCCTCTATAACGTTCATGCAGTATTTCCGGACACGCATTGCACTGGGAATCCTTTTATATTCGTCCCCTCTAACCCCCTTTAAAATTTGGCCAGATATTTTCCCATCACCCTGTAGAATGCCAAATGACAAACCGACAAAGTATGAAATACATCTCCGAGTCATTCCTTTTTTCATACTTTGCCTAAATAGCATTTGTCATTCTATAGAATGCCTAGGTAATATACACAATGCCTAGGGACAGTATATAATAATTCTCATATTTCATACTTTGTCTAAAAACGGGCAGTATTCCATAAAATGCCTAGGTATTCTATAGAATGCCGGCATTTCATACCTTGCCGGTAACATATACACCTAAAATTTACGTATAATGAATTCCTCGTAATGAAAAACTCTTAAACATGCAGCCTGCTGAGCACTAAAATATTTTATTTTCTGTCGATGTAAAAATAATATCTGGCATTAAATGGAACGCAAATGCCCCGCGTGTGTCACTATAATAATCCAACATATGAATTTTGGTAAAATTCATTTTCATCTGCGTCAGAAAGTGGAGTGAATGACGTAACAAGTGATACTCCTCATATAAAAGAACTATTTACTATAGTTGAAAGGAAATTCATTCTTAATTTTACAAAGTTTTGTTTACTTAACATACATTCATTTAATAAACCATTGAAATTTCCAATAAACTAACCATAATGGAAATAATAAACTGCATAAGGGCCCGCTACGTAAATATTACAGATACAGATAACACCACTCAATTTACAAATTAATTTTCATCTATCAATCTCCAAAATCATCCCCCCCCCCCTTTTTTTCCTCTATGATTAATTTGGAATTTCAAGAAAAACGTTCATTTGCTCGAGAGGTAAATACAAAATATTGGATGCTATCAAAATGAGTTTCATAAGATATGTTATTTTAACATAATACTCAAAATGAGATTAAAATACCAAAATCCGCTACATTTAGAAAACCGCTAAATTTAATCTCCTTCATTTCGAAACAACGGTTCTTCGTATCGACAAAAAGTCTGACATTTTTCCAAATCATGTAATTACGTACCTTTGAAATTCAGAAATCGTCTGCTCTAATAAATGTGGTTTTAAAGACACAATTTTATCTAATAAGTAAAATTTGAAATATTAAATGATATCTCAGTAGGATTTAATAATACTTATGTCATTATTTAGCACAATACTCTTAGTGAGATTATATTATAAAAATTAAATTTGAAATATATCTTCTAAATTCATGAGGAAGAAATCCTAATTGTAAACCTTAGTTACTTGTCAATGGTATGTAGCTGTCTAGAATATGAATGAAAGATCTTCTGCAGCTATAATAAAAGAATAGATTAAACGAAATGGTAGAAAATGACTGATTTTCTGCTTAAAATCTCATAACTTTTACACAAATTCGAATTTTAAAAAACATTTACCTTGTTGACTAAGGACCCGAAGAACCTCTGAACTGAATTTCGTCGCTGTCCAAATTTTCGATTTTCAGCTATACAGAGAAAGACAGGAACATAAAAATCATATATTACTTTCCTTATGTACATAATGTATAAGGAAAGTATTGTGACGGGGTCGAAAATTCGAATTCGAGTTTTCGACGGGAGAGCAGGTTTCAAGCACCGCTGATCACGAATCAAACATTTTTGAAGTGATGTCTGTGTGTCTGTGTGAAAGTATGTGTGTGTGTGTGTGTGTGTGTGTGTGAAAGTATGTGTGTGTGTGTGTGTGTATGTGTGTGTCAGTGAGTCTGTGGAGACGATAACTGACGTACAAATGGACCGATTCGAACCAAATTTGGTACAAAAATCACAATCCATAAACTCTGGAAGCCTAATGTTTTTATACGCAATCGAATGTTCAGAACCCCCCTAAATTTTCGAATGAAATTTTGAAAAATCGTCAAAAAATCAAAACCACTAATAAAGTTACGCAAATAGACATTTCTAATGTAATTTTTCATTAGAAAACGATTGACATAAATTTTAAAACGCTAACATGAATCGTTCTCGAGATATTGTACATTTTTCAAAAAAAATTATCAAAAAGTCACGTATAATAAAAAAAAATATTTTCTATTGAGAAACATGTTCACTTTTCATATGTAATACCATGCGATAAATTGCGTGACATCATTCTCGTGGATCTAACTCGTTCCATTCATGAAAAAAGATACTTTGAATAATACTTTTGTATTTGAACGCCAATAGTCATTTATCTGCTGTAAGAATAACTTGTTTCTTAGTGCATAACGCTTGGCGAGATTTTGGCGAGGAATTTGGCGGAATGTCGCCAACTTGGCTACTTTTTTGAAATGTTGCCAAATTAACAAAAATCTCGCCAAATGGATAAAAATGACGCTAAATCAATGAAAATGACGACTAATTGTCGAAAATTCAATATCTTGGAAAGAATATTAGTATCTACTATAAGAAAAACCAATTTTTTTACTGTAAAAGTAGTAAATTCATTACATTATATAAGGAAATTCATGTGTTGCCCACATCAGACTTTTTTTACTGTAAAAGTAGTAAATTCATTACATTATATAATCCGGCCATCCATATAGCTGCTCTAAGTCCTCGGACGAGTCGGATGGTCTGGGCTTTCGACACTCGACATTATATAAGGAAAGTCATGTGTTTCCCACATCAGATTTTTATTAGATAGGATTATATGCACTATTGAATAAATTATTAATTTATTATGTAGACATTATTTACCATTTACTAATTATTTAGTAAATAATCAAGTAATATTTTAATTATTAAAATAATACATTTTTAATCATAAATAAAATTCTGATTGAAATAAAATACTAAACCGTTCTTAATTACAACTGCCAGTTATCTATATACTGGAAAACTCCTCAAAACGCAGAAACGTTGATGAATTTATATCTCATCTTAACTATCCTGAGTACTCGAAAACATCTTTAGCACATATATTTCATAAAGAGAAACCCTCAGGCACAGAGAAAATTATCCTTCTAATCCTGAACCGCTCTGTCATTTTCTGAAATTGTCGCAAAAACGAAAAATAAAATAAAATAAAATAAAATAAGAACCTCACACAGATGTAATGTAGCGTGTAGTTTTGTTATAACAAAGCAATTACAACTGGCATGCTATTATCGGCTCCCTCTTTAATTTGGTATTACGGTATGTGTTGGAGTTAACGTAATGGAAAATAATGGAACGAAAAAAAATATATCTTTAGAATATTTTTTAACTATTGTACAGCACTTTTTAATGTGAAACATCTTAAGACGCGGTATAGAGTAAATTTTGAAAGAAATGTGACTGAGATGAATGAAGTATGTAACGGAGGTGATTGTAACGGAAGTGTTTATATTGTTACGAATACTCAATAGGAAAACATTGTTGTAACTTTAAGGTCTGGGTCATTTGATATTAGCATCAAAATCGGTGACCTTGGCTACGGATTTGGCAAAATATCGCCAACTTGGCAACTTTTAGCAAGTTCCGGAAACTTTTCATATTTTGTTGATGGGATAATAACCTCACGACTTACGTGCTTTTCTAGAACTTTCCACACATGGAGTACAAGCTGTTGAGGTTCAGTTGAGTTGTTGACGTGAAATAAGAAAAAGTATTTACCGACCTCTATATTTAACCCAATATGTATTGTATCTTGACATTTCACATATTTGTTTGGCTGCATTATAAAATGATATTCATGGAAAAGTGTTAAAAAATTACATTTTAGATTAAAAATATTAAAACCTTTCACTAGGTACTGAGTACCGTCATCAAACACAACGCAACAAAGTTTTACTATTCGAAATATACGAAAAATGTGATTTTTTTCACATTTATAAGGTAAACACCTTGATTTATCTGTCTGTCTATCTATTTATCTCGGGGTAACGCTTGGTAAAATTTTGGTGTTGAAATTTGTGAAATATATCCAACATGGCGAAATTTTTGAAATAATTGATGAAAATTCAATATTTTGGAAAAAATATAAGAATCTACTATAAGAATAACATATTTATCCTTCTGTAACACTAGCCGAAACTCTGGCAACGAATTTTGGTGGCATATCACCAACTTGGCGAGTATTTTTAAATGCTGATAAATTTTCGAAAATGCCGTGTAACTGATAAAATTGACGCTAATTCAATGAAAATGACGACTAACTGATGAAAATTTAATATCTTGAAAATAACATAACATTCGACTACATGAGTAACCCATTTCTCCGTCCGTCTGCACTGCTTGGCGATAAATATGGCTGGATGCCGCAAACTTGGCGACTTTTGTAAATATTGCGACTTTTTTTTTAAATATTGACGAAAACAGTGTTACTTTTAACAGTGTTACTTAAGTAACAGTGATACTTAAGTAACAGTGTTACTTTTAAAAGATTTGCTTTGCGATTACAATATCTGTAAAATGGACGACAAAATTGTTATTCTTTTATACAATTTTTTCATGTGGCTTTAGAATGAAGTCAGTTTATGATATGTGATATCACAATAACAATTATTTTCAGAGAGCAGATTATCAAAAAATCATGAAATTTGAAGTGTTTGTTTCTTATCACAAGTTTTTTTAAATGGTTCACTAAATATTTGCTGTGGGCAACACGTAACTTATTGTACAATACGGATATATTTTATACTTTCCCTACAATACTTGGGTGTTGTATTGAAGCAAGGTCGAAAATTGGAACTCGAGTTTTCAGGGGATTTCCACATATTTGGATCTCCAAAACTCGAATCGATTACTACGCTTGTAAATGTGCACGTGTCTGTCTGTATTTCTGCTTTAATAAATGTTCTCTTTCAGTTTATGTATCTGTCTGCCTTTATGTTTACGTATGTCTTGATTTCATTTTGTGTTTTAAACTCAAATGTTTTTATGCAGACATTTGTATTTACTATAGCTCAAAAACTGTTAAAACAAAATGTCATTCTATTTCTCAATTAAGTCAGTTGTGTATTACTTTAGTACTGATTAGATTTTATTACGATTTGTGAAATGCATGGCCCTTTTTTTGTTCCATATCATTAACAATTCCCAAATATAATTTATTGTACAATTGTGATATATTTTATTTAAAACATGTAAAAATATTCTGCATCAAGAATAACTAAATTATACTTTCATGTTTCAAAACATTACTACAAAGCATTTCTCTCTATACCATCTCGTAGACTCATCCATAATATTCCACCCCCTCCTCCTTAGAAAAATATTGAAAATGCCACAAACCATGCCATATCTTTGAATTAACTCTGATTTATGAATTTGTGATTCAGCAATAGTTCTTGTAACGTTTTCGTTTACCTTTATGTGCGAGTTTTATTTTAATATATTTACCCTCCGTTTTGAGCAAAAGAGATAATAGAACAAAGACAGTATCAAAATTGACAAACATGAATTTTTGACGTATACATATTGTTAAAAATTAAACTATTTCGCAAGAAATGAAAACAAAACTACAGTGAACACTGGCTATAACGCGGATTCTAAACGGCGTCAAATCGTCAGCGTTAAAAACGATGCCGCGTTTAAAGTGATGTTATATTTTAATGTTCAGCCTTCAATGATAAAAGATAGTTTTCTGTTTTCATTGTATGTTTTAATAGTGCATTCTTATAATTTTGTATACTGTATTGTATATTTAATTGTATATTTTTTAATTGCATGTTCTTATGATATATATTTAGTTGTCTGTTATAAGTAAACAAGAAAAGTAAATCATGCGTAAATCATTGATTATGAAACACTTTCAAACTGCAATGCAATTTTACTTAAACATCTCTAAAATATTCAGCGCTAATATTATATATTCAGCGATAATATTATTTAAATTATCACAATACTACATTAATTTATTATATTTGAAAACTTAAAACTTTATCGAAAAAACAATGGACTTTATTCAAATCCCGTCATTGAAATAAATATAAATTACCTGGTTCTCTATGTAAAAGCTGTAAACATTTCATTCACACACTTTTATTTCATTCTTGTCACTCACCACAATACTACAATAGTTATTTTATTTAAAAACTTAAAACCATGGAGGTACAAGTAATTAAACTATATGCTTAAAAGTTCTTCGAAAAATCGTCTGTTTCTCTATGTAAAATCAATGAACGTTTTATTCATAACAGCTATATTTCAGACTCCAGAGCTAAATAATTTTGCGTTAAAGAAATTAAGCAATTCTTATACAACTCATCCTACATCTTTATTTGTTGACATTTTCTATAAGTGAAAGCAAGGCTTCGTTGTAGAAATAATCAAAGTTTGATCATCATTCAAAGTCAAATATATTGTAATTGCGTTGTTTCAGAATGTAGATGCACAAAATTTAAGCAAAAATAAAGCGGTTTTAGGACGAATACAACATGAAATAGAAATTAAATAGAACTTTAAAAATCACGATTTTGTAACAAGATGGATGTCATTGATCATTTAAACTCAAATATAATATAATTGCGTTATTTCAAAATATAGATGCACAGAAATTAAGCAAAAATAAAGTGGTTTTAGGACGGATACAACGCTAAATATAAATTAAAAATAACTTTAAAAATCACGATTTTGACACAAGATGAATGCCATATTTTATTTTGAAGTGGGTCACGTGATCTCTTCTTCATATAATATGGGTGTAAATATTATTTTAATTTTTGTTTAAAAAATGTTTGTTTTTTCCATATTTTTTATGGGATAATTTGAATATTTTCTAAAACTTACGAAACATTTTGTGAATTTTAAATTAGCTTAAAAAATTTTTGAAAAATTAGGTCCCATAGGACTCAATGTATTTCATTTTTTTAACCCAGGTTCAGTCCAAAACTAATTGGGTGTTATTATTCATTTATATTTTCATAGGTCCCATAGACCGTCTGAACACCATACTAAAATTTCATTTTAATAAACTCATTTTTACGTCAGTTATCGTGCTACCGAACAGACAGGCAGACATACAGAATGAACAAAGTCATAAACACTGTTCACCCATGATGTAAAGTGTTAAAAAGCCAGTATTCTACAGATTGTAATTTATTTTTTGTAAAAAAAACTGTATCTGTATAATGCATGCGTTAATATGCATACAACCATATATCACTTCAATGTGCTCAATGGTTGCTGTCGCAGTCATTTGTCTATCGTTAACTCCCATGATTCAATATTAAGTCATTGATTTACAATTTCGTCTGTCATTTCTTGTTCTCTTAGTGAGATTTTGCAAACTGCTGTGCAGAATCGCATATATTTTGTCAACTTCTGCAATTTCTTTCTCTGTGGATTCTTCACCACAACATTTTCTCCAGAAGAGTCTAATCTTTCCTTAGGATATGTATTCACCAGCTAGGAACATTTTGAACATTATTACCTTCAATGTTAAAGATTAACAAGAAAGATCATTCATGCAGAAAGCCTTGATTGTGAAGCACTTTCCAATTGAAATTCAATTTTATTTAAACATCTCTAAAATGCGATACATTAAGCGCTGATCTATCTTAAATTATCACAGTACTAAAATAATTTATTATATTTGAAAACATAAAACTGCATCGAAAAAAATGAATATTCAGATGGCACTGTAATGATGGCTCGCTATATAAAAGCAGCGAATATTTGATTCATACACTTATATTCCAGACTCCAGAGTTAAATAATTTTGAGTGAAAAAAGTTAACAATTCATATACAACTCATCCTACAATCACTTGTTTACATTCTGCATCTATTAAAATTAGGCTTTGTTGTAGAAATAATCAAAGTTTGTTCATCATTTAAACTCAAAAATGTTGTAATTGTGTTGGGAATTGTGCATGAAATATAGATGCACAGAAAATACGCAAAATAAAGCAGTTTTAGGACGAAAGCAACACTAAATATAAATTTAAAAGAACTTTAAAAATCAAGATGTTTACACTAAGAGAAAAAGATGAATGCCATATTTAATTTTGACGTATGTCACGTGATCACTTCATGTAGTAATTTCATATTTTATTCTTCATATCCTAACTTCATTTTATAATTTCATTTATTATATTAATTTTTATTTAAAAAACTACCGAACATATTTTGCTGAAATTTTTTTTATATATTTTATGAGATAATTTGAATATTTCCTAAAATTTTCGAAGCAAATTGTGAATTTTAACTTCGCTTACAAATATGTGAAATATTAAGTCCCATAGGGTTCAATGTGTTTCATTTCTCAATCCGAGTTCAATCCAAAACTTATTGGGTGATATTATTCATTTACATTCCCATATGTACCACAGATCGTCTCAACAACATATTAAAATTCCAGTTTGATAAAGTCATCTTTACGACGGTTATCGTGCAAACGGACAGACAGACAGACAGAATGAACAGCGTCATAAACAGTTTTCAACTATGTTCGAAAGTGTTAAAAAGAAGCCACTTTCGGAAGATAAAAGCAGAAAGAGAAGCCCTCTTCTGAAATTAGACGAGAGGCGTGGGGTTGGGAGAAAAAAAAGAGAGATGTGCTTACTTCCGTGTTATATCCGCGGTATAACCGAAGTCCTTATAACAGCGGATTTCTCTATAAGCAGCTTCATTTTCTTAATAATGAAAGATGAATGTCTGTTGGTATGTTGCCTGTGTGTTTTTAAGCAGTCTATAGCGATACATCTAAGTGTCTTATGACCATGAAATTTGGTACACAGGTGCTTCAAACCCGAATAAATACACCTTGACGTTATTTTATAATGTTTAATTAGTTTTTTTTTTAGTTATTTTATGTTTTGGCTTCATTTACAACGATTTTAGGCGATATTCATACAAATCTATACATAAAACATTATCACAGAATTTCTATCTTGATACCATCTTACATATAATTCGATGATCCCTCAAACAAATTATAAATGGAATCCATAAGATAAATTGACATATTTTATTTTTTCTATTAAATATATACTTTTGTGTGCTTTAAAACTTTCCGATTTTTATATTACGATGCGAAATAAATAATTTGCCATCCAACGTCCCAGATTGGCGAAATGGGACCGCGTATTACTGAATAGTCCGGCTTCGTGAAAAAATCTATATTCACACAGATGGTGACTTCATCAGTGCAGAAATGCCTCATCCACAATCTGACCTAACTCTGCATAAAATCATCGTGACACATATGATGTCCGTGTGGCAATATAAATACACATCATCCGTACATGAAAGAGGAGAAATGCACTAAGAAGTACTCAAGAAATGTTTTTGAAGGATGCAATGACAAAACAGTACGAGCATCCCATGCACTGTCGTTGAAAACAAGAAGATGGTGGATTTACAATAATCGAAGAAGTATTCCTATATTGAAGTTGCTAACTAATGGGTCTTCCTTATCCTCCTGTATTATCAAGGTTGTTCAGTGCCCATATAAATGTGGTGTAATGTAACCCAGTGAATTTGATAAAGCATGTATGTAAGTATATTGATAAAGGATCTGGCATAGCTGTGTTTAACCTGGCGAGTGACGATAGGTCACGTGATAAGGTGACGAAATATGAAATAGATCCATATATATTAGCAGCAATGAAGAAATTTAGAGGTTTATGAACTTTCGAGCACACGGGAGATATCCAGCTGTTTTCCATTTAACTGTACATCTTGAGAATGGACAAAGTGTATACTTCATTACTGTAAATGCCCAATATCGTATATTCGTGACTCCAGAAATGACATTTATTGCCTTTAACAACCTGTGCAAAAGTGGCGATTTTACTAGCACGTTTCTATACCACCAATTGCCAAGTAGAAATGGTCGCAAATGTCGCCAAAATGATGAAAAGGTTCTTAAGCTAGCAGGAAATAGCGCCAAATCGAAACATTTGAAATCAAGCAATGTAGGATATTGATTTTTAATTTTAAGAATGAATTGAAATTAAAACAAATTTATTAACATGTGGCTTATTAATGTTTCAAAAAAGTCTGACTGTCCGCCTGTCTCACTGGCAAACAAATTTGATAACATTAGCGTCAAAGCTAGGAAATTTGGGGAAAATGCCGAAAATTTGACAAACATTAACAAATCACTGAAAATATTACCAAATCGTAAAAAATGCAATAACTCCCGAAAGCTAAACTGTTAATCAAATTATTTAATTATCTAAAATATTAACTATATTATTAATAAAATAAGTTGAACTGACTGTGGGGCAGTCGCTTTTTGTTAGGGTGCCTAAGTAAAGGTAAACTAACTGCGTTATGTTAGTTGATATTATAGTATTTGTGTTTCGATAAGGACTCATATAAGAAATAGTAATTTAAAAAAATGGTATTTGGCGGCTCGCATATGCCTGTGTACATGAAGAGCGCAAGTGCTGCAGTCAGGCAGACGGAAAATAATATTTTGAAACTTTACCTATATTATAATGATCTTATCTTTCCTAAAAGTATTCTATAAAATGAAACACTAGCAATTGTAAAACAACGTATAAATTAAAAATTTAAAAATAAAATTCAACGTGACTGTACATAAAATATCGTATGAATAAATTAGTCCTCCCCCCCCCCCAGTTGCGAAATCATCGCAACGGATCCAGCTCGCAAATAATAATATTATTTATCTAAACAAAATATATCAAATCTCAAAATATATTGTAAAACATGTCTTTCTATACCATCGCGCAGTTTTTTTCCCACAGGATTTCATCTGCCAGAGAAGATTGAACACACCTCAACGATTGTCAGGGCTTTGTATTAATTCCATGATTCATGAATTTGTGATCCAAGAAATCATCTGCGTAACGTCTTTGTTTTGATATTTATGAAATTCTTATTTTAATATATTTTTCCTGCAGCTGGCATGAAAAGTGATAACGGAACGCAGACACTAAATTGAAAAACTGAAAGTCTCGGGTATATAAAATATTTTGAGGGAAAGAATGAAATATTTCACGAACTTTATCTACGAAGGTATGCAAAAATAAAAAGCTTTTGGCTCTACAGTATTTCGCTTAGACGGCTATCTAACCAATATATATATATATATATATATATATATATATATATATATATATATATATATATATATATATATATATATATATATATATATATATATATATATATATATATATATATATATATATATATATATATATATATATATATATATATATATATATATATATATATATATATATATATATATATATATATATATATATATATATATATATATATATATATATATATATATATATATATATATATACATATACATATATATATATACATATACATATATATATATATATATATTTATATATATATATATATATATATATATATATATATATAAATATATGAAATGTAAAAATAAGAATTATGTAAAAATAAAAAAAAATAAAAATACAATTCAAGTAATATTAACATCACCATAGAAGCAAATTCACGGCCATAATGCCGATAAGAGAAAAGAACAGAACCTTCCCATATATATATATATATATATATATGTATATATATATATATATATATATATATATATATATATATATATATATATATAAATATATATATACATATAGATATATATATAGATAGATATATATATATATATATATATATATATATATATATATATATATATATATATATATATATATATATATATATATATATAATTTTTATAAATACCGTAGCATTCTTAAAAAATTAAGGATACTTTGCAAATATGCAAGTGTAAAAAATGAGTAAAAAGGAATGACAATGCAAAATCCTTCTATCCTGACAATTTGGAATTAATTCCTAATGAAGCTACTATTAGTAAAAATATTAAATTTTTGGATTTAAATCTGATTATTGAACCTTCTAATAGAATTGTCACTAATTTATATGATAAAAAATACTTTTATAATTTTAACATTAATAAAAGCTTACCATTTAATTCCTGCAACTCGATTCTATTATTTAGAAATATTATATTTAATCAGCTTTTAGAATTTATAGATTACCTGATAAAAAATTTCATGCTATACATATTGATAATCTAAAAATTACCAGCAATTTATGTAAATATCCTTCTTATTTTCTAAATGGTATAGTTAAAATATTTAGATTAGCTGAATTATCATGAATTCTATTCATAGTGTTTTATATATTAGCCTGACATCTCCATACTCTTGTTTTAATTATATTTCATCTCTACATCCACTTACACATTAACCTTTCTTTTATTGCCCCTCTTGATTTTATGTTGTTGTTGTTACATAAGACTTTATTCAGGAATTAAATCCAAACAAGAATAGGCAACGCTTTACATCACAAAAAGATCAAAATATAACAAACAGAAACAACGAAGGATACAAATTACAAACTGAGAAAACAAACACCTAGGAGGCACGTATGAGGCACTCTTGACTGTATATTATCACTTATACTTGTCTTTTCGCATTACTGTTATTTATTTCTTAAGTATGGCAGCGGTAGATCATAACTTTTTCCTTTGTGAATGGCAATACGGGTCTCTTCATTCTGGGTTCCCGAGATCGTCAGGTTCGTGTACTTGTTGAGTTAGATTTCAAGTATCCTTTTTTCCTTTTATTTTTTCTTCTTTATGTATGTTGTCCAAGTAGAAATATTTTGTAGATATACTCTATCTATTTCTTCAGAAACATACATTTTTGTATTTGCTTCTACAAAACACTTGGACTTGAGAAAGGGTTTTGAAGAAGTGGTCAAATCCACGATTTAGGCCTAGACCATGTTCACGGATATAGCGTTTGTGCTTGGATTTCGTCTGTTTTTCTTTTATTGATTCCATACCATTGATTTTTGATGATTTTTTTGACTTAATGATTCGAAATTTGTATTTTTTTTCCATTTGCTTGAAGATTTGTTCAATTATACTTTTATTTTGTAAGCTTGTTAGAAAGTTAGGTTTTTCGAGTTACAACTTCTCACTTTTCTTTCAGACTTTCAAACTTTTTTATTATATATATATATATATATACATATATATATATATATATATATATATATATATATATATATATATATACATATATATATATATATATATATATATATATATATATATATATAAATAACATACACACATATATATATACATATATACATATATATATAAGTACATCGGCATAAATGAAAAACTGATGTGTGCAACGGATAAATTTCCCTTCAAACTCCAATTTGTATTTGTATACACATTTCTAGTGTTTGGGAGGTTACAATAACTTATTACATAATGCATAAGGAAAGTATTGTGACGGGGTCGAAAATTTGAATTCGAGTTTTCGACGGAAGAGCACGTTTCAAGCATCCCTGATCACGAATCAAACATTTTTGAAGTGATGTCTGCCTGTGTGTGTGTGTGTGTGTGAAAGTATGTGTGTGTGTGTATGTGTGTGTGTGAAAGTATGTATGTGTGTGTGTGTGAAAGTATGTGTGTGTGTGTGTGAAAGTATGTGTGTGTGGGGTGGGGGGTCAGTGGGTCTGTGGAGACGATAACTGACAAACGAATGGACCGATTTGAACCAAATTTGATACAAAAATCACAATCCGTAAACACTGGAAGCCTATTGTTTTTATACGCAATCGAATGCTCAAAACCCCCCAAAATTTTCGAATGAAATTTTGAAAAATTCGTGAAAAAATCCAAATCACTAACAAAGGTACGCAAATAGACATTTCTTATGCAATTTTTCATTATAAAACGATTGGCATAAATTTTTGAACGCTAACATGAACCGTTCTCGAGATATTGCACATTTTTCAAAAAAACTATCAAAAAATTATATAAAATAAAAAAAAATATATTTCCTATTGAGAAACATGTTCACTTTTCATATGTAATACCATGCGAAAAATTTGGTGACATCATTTTCGTGGATCTAGCTCGTTCCATTCATGAAAAAAGATACTTTGAGTAATACTTTTGTATTTGAAAGCCAATAGTCATTTATTTGCTGTAAGAATAACTTATTTCTCCGTCCATAACGCTTGGCGAGATTTTGGCGACGAATTTGACGGAATGTCGCCAACTTGGCAACATTTTTAATTGTTGCCAAATTAACAAAAATCTCGCTAAATGGATAAAAATGACGCTAAATCAATGAAAATGACGACTAATTGAAAAAAAATTCAATATCTTCGAAAAAATATAAGTATCTACTATAAGAATAACATTTTTTTAACTGCAAAAGTAGTAAATTCATTGCATTATTTAAAGAAAGTCATGTGTTGCCAACATCAGATTTTTTGTTATTATTTCAGTTGTTTGCATTATGATTTTACTGTACATTAACATCCTATTAAATCTGAACTGAGTGGTCAATCACACCGCCGACATAACAAGCGTCCGAATTCTGTTTGGAATGGAATAACAGTTTTCAGCAGATCTCGTTCTGGAAGTGAATTCCAACTTGTGTGGTTGTTTCGCGAATGTTTCGAGGAGTTCTTTGTAAGATCCCCAACTGCCAGATTTTCAACCGCTGTTTGGATTGAGAATATGGTACCGGTTTGATCGTGTCGTATGAAGTGGTCCTGGATGAAACTTTGTGTTCTTACTTTGTATTAATCGATTACAAAAGGTTTCGACTAGTATTACCACTAGCATGTGAATATAGTTCAGTGTAATTCTGGTATACTGTTCTATGTACAATTAGTATGCTTCAAATGTTATGCTTTAAGTAGTATGCTACTGTTTTCTGGCCTGAAGAAGAAGACTGTAAAACTCTCCTAAAAACAATTATATTAATTTCACTGCTTTCTAAGTAAGACATATTTAAAATGTTATTCTTATAAGTAGAAGTTTTATTGATTATTGTATACTTAAATGTATATATTCAGGCACGAAACTGTGTAGTTTACTTAAATAAATGTATTATTTATCTTTTAATTTGTTTCTATGTACATTTGTCCCTGAACGTTAAGAGTTTTGATTGTGTGCATTTCAGAAGGACTGAAAACAGAATAAGGTCACTTTAGGCTCAGAGAAAACGATAAACTTTATAAATGCTTCATACTCTCATTGAAAAAAGCATAAAGAAATAAAGTCAATACAATTGTTTTGTGAGCGTTGCAGTCCCGTTTCCTCAGGCTACAAAGTTGTATTATCACAAGCAGGATTTGCATTTATTGCAGTTATATTTGTATTACTTTCCTTATATATATAATGTATAAGAAAAGTATTGTGACGGGATCGAAAATTCGAATTCGAGTTTTCAACGGGAGAGCACATTCAAGCATCCCTGATCACGAATCGATCATTTTTGAAATGATGTCTGTGTGTGTGTGTGTGTGTGTGTGTGTGAAAGTATGTGTATGTGTGTGTGTGTGTGAAAGTATGTGTGTGTGAAAGCATGCGTGTGTGTGTGTGTGAAAAAATGTGTATGTGTGCGTGTGTCAGTGAGTCTGTGGAAACGATAACTGACAAACGAATGGACCAATTCGAACAAAATTTGGTACAAAATTCACAATCCGTAAACACTGGAAGCCTATCGTTTTTATACGCAATCGAATACTCAGAATCCCTTTCAATTTTCGAGTGAAATTTTGAAAAAATCGTCAAAAAATCAAAGCAATAAATTTACGTAAATAGACATTTCTTATGTAATTTTTCATTAGAAAACGATTGGCATAAATTTTAGAACGCTAACATGAACCGTTCTTGAGAAATTGCACATTTTTCAAAAAAATTACCAAAAAGTCATATAAAATAAAAAAAAAATATTTCCTATTGAGAAACATGTTCACTTTTCATATGTAATACCATGCGATAAATTTGGTGACATCATTCTCGTGGATCTAGCTCGTTTCATTCATGAGAAAAGATACTTTGAGTAATACTTTTGTATTTGAACGCCAATAGTCATTTACCTGCTATAAGAACAACTTATTTCTCCGTCCGTAACGCTTGGCGAGATTTTGGCGACGAATTTAGTGGAATGTCGCCAACTTGGCGACTTTTTTAAATGTTGCTAAATTAACGGAAAACCCGCCAAATGGATAAAATTGACGCTAAATCAATGAAAATGACGACTCATTGACGAAAATTCAATATCTTGGAAAGAATACAAATATCTACTATAAAAATAATCTTTTTTTTTTCTGTAAAAGTAGCAAATTCATTGCATTATATAAGGAAAGTCATGTGGTGCCCACATCAGATTTTCTTTCTTTATGTAGGGTTCCAAAATGCCCTCCAATAATATCTACATAAAAAGTCTCTGGTTAGATATAGTTATCATTATACACGCATGTAATTATACACGCATATCATTATACACGCATGTAATTATACACGCATATCATTATACACGCATGTGGCCGTTCCCAATCCAATAAAAAGAATTGCAGCGCCCTTTACAAAGAATCGAATGAGTTAAGAAAGAAAACACAAGGCAGCAATACAATATACAGTGAAACTTAGCAAAGTGACCACCTTGGTATACTAACCATCTCAGTAAAGTGGCCACTTTTCCTAAAGTCATCATGCCATTTTCGTATAGTAACCAGACCTCAACTTTAGTTAGTCTATTTCGCTCTGTCCGTTCTGGAATTAATTTCCCTGATAGACATTAAGCCATTGTCTTTACCGTCATACGCTGGGGAATCTAAAACAAATATTCCACTATATTTTTGTGTGGCTGCTGCAACTCTAGTGACCGATCAATTATAGCAGGTATCTAGACCCTTTCATATATGGTTTTATTCGATTTTGATGTTGATTCCCATGTAGTAGAAATGTTTCACAACTTTCTATTTAACATATATCATATTGACATCGGTCGGATCGGTCAATATTGACATTTTTATTTTATCTCGAATTTTAACCGGCTCGTCTTCCTAACTTCTTCAATTCTCCGCTAAGGACCTAGAAATAGCTTTTATTCGATCGGGCTTGGTCAGTTTTCTAAATATAGACCTAACATGCGCACTCAGGGACATTTAATTCTGAAGATGTTGGAGATGATTAAGGAAACTAGGAATCATGCAGATAGTACGATAGTTATCAAAAATAGTACGATAGTTACCTAAAATCTTCACAGCAGAATCTTTGGCTGCAAGTCAACAATTGGTAGAAATATGGATCAAAATATGCAAAAAACATTCTAATGAACGAATAATTTTAAAAATTACTACCACAAAAGAGAAGAGTATTGAGGATTGAAATATCGAAGTAAATGAACTAGAATCTTAAAACCGGACGTGTGATCAAAAAGTTATATTTGGTAAAAGTTTGGGAACCACTCTTTCAATGAATAAATGGCTAATAATTTTATGATAACTCGGACTTGGGAAAGGTATTCAATTTTTCTTGAACTAGGCGTTTCAACCAGTTTTCAATAATTAGACGGGAAATAAATGTAAGGGTATCAACCTGTTTAGGTTAAAAATGTGCCCCCTTCTTCAGTATGAGAAAAATAGTCAACCACAAGATAAAATGAATTTAAACGTATGTGAATGGAAGCTGCCCCCATTTCTTTCACAAAGAAAAGTGCTGCAAAACTAGACGCTATAAAAAATCAAACGAAGATAATTAAATAAAATAAAACATAATATATCAACATCATAGGGGTGCAAAAAATTGACAAAACTATTGCAAATATATATCTGCAAATTTAGAAAATTTAAAAATAAAGTACCATAGCAAAATATGATAGAATCGATTATATTCTTGGAATACTGTAATTATTACTATTTGTAAACTGAACATAAACACTAAATTTTTCTCTCGAAAAATTTAAAGATTAGGTGAAAATTCTAAGAGATTATTTTAATTGGAAAATAAGAAGGATATTATTTGAGTACGAAACGGAAAATACGTTAAGTTTTTTTTTCCAATAAAGTAGTAATAATTCCACAATATGTTAATATGATGGGAAAGTCATATTTTAGATACATTATGTTTGTCCTACATCATATCATTTTTGTATCAGTAATGGATAATTAGTTTATATTTTTATTTAGAATTTTTTTTAAATGCAAGAAATCGATATTTTATTTGTAAATCATATGAATTCAAAGCCTCATCAAAACTAAATATGTACTATACATTTTGAAACAAAAAATTGAAATATAGTGACTATTGAAATTAAATAAATTAATGTATAAACATAAGATTTCACGAAATCTTAAAAATAACATGAGCTTACTTCAAATAGATAAAAGTGGTTTGTTTTTAGTTTTACATAGCATATTACTTAAAAAGCTATGTATAAAAATTTTGAACGAGGTTCCATCGTAGAAAACTCGTTTCTTTAAAACAAAACCACAACACGCAGAAGCTCAGCGATCTGCAACCCCTCATAAATATTAAATTTTGGAATTTCCCTGAATCCATTTCTCAGAAACATACTTAAATTTTCTTTTTCTTTTTAAAGAATCGAAGGTGTGAAAATATATAAACGCTCAAAATGTGTAAATATATATTTCAGTTGTGAAATATCGCCGAGGGTTTTGTTGAATGCGTATTCGCTCAGCGTTCATTGGCTTTTAGAGTTGAAACGTACAGGTTTATGAGAATTTTATTCCAAAGAATTTTTTTCTTTGCAATTTTATATCTTATTCTCAGCTCTATGTACCAGAGAAAAAGAAATGTACAGTATTGTGTAACAAGATGTGAGAAATTTAACCCATATATCTGGTGCAACATGATATGGCAAAAGGGGGAAATATCCTCTGCTGCATTTCGAAGTTATTTTTCAATATAAAAGCAGATTTGCTATCAAAACTTTGGACTTTTAAATCTGCTCTTCCTTAGTTAAATATTTAGGCTGTAGTAAAGGGATTTCTTGGAATAAAAACATATCTCCTCATTCAGTTGATTAATCTTTATGCATACTGCAATTAGTTATAATTCTTCGAATTTCGATTATCCGAGCAATCAAGTTTGGATAACCTTCAAGTTGAGTTGTCGATTAACCGTCTTATTAAACTTCAATTAGAGTTTAAGGACTCCAGACAGCATGACAAGTCTCAGAAGCTAGATATCACTCACATGCTAGATATATCACTTTTGTGAGTGGATTCAAGTGTTTCCCAACGTGCCTTTACTATACTTCTCCTGATACCCCCAGTCATTGTGTTGATTGTTTGTATGTTTCAGTGCGACAGCTCTCAGACGAATAAGCACCAATGGCTAAGCGAATCCTTCATAATGGTTTTATGGACTTAATCTAGGATATTCCTGGACCATAAGGTTTAGAAACAACAACATTACACTTCAAAAAATATTCTCGACTCTTATCTAAACCTCTTTAAATTCTCCAATTCATATTTTACATATCCCCTTCTTATGCCTGAATTTTCTTACTATGTGCAAATATAGCACATACAAGGAAGTGCCCTAATATCAGCTCCTTCATGACAGTCTAGGACCATCAATATGACATATCAGACTTTACCACATTTATTTTACAAATCCAACTTCGCAGATAGAGATTTTGACACAATCTTAACAGGTTTTCACAGTTGTCACCAATTCCGGTCATATGTGTTGTTTTTGCACCACACATACATACACAGATTCCTATTTAGAAGATCACTAGATTCTGAACCTACATTAACACATCCCAATTTTAAGTTATGTCCGAAATCGTATGCACTTTTCTAGATCAATTACGTCTCAGATGCAAAAATTGTAGATAAATCTATTTGTATACGCATCGTCATGCGCATCTTCATTGCGCATACCGCGCAGAAGCAATAGAATCACTGGATATTTATCGCTCTTAAAATACACTTGCAGCTAAATGCCTTCAAGAAGAAGTTTATTCAAGTCATTTTGGTAATATGTGCTAAGGCAAAGATAAATCCAGACATTGTCAAATCGAATATCTTAAGATTTTTAAAGATCTAAATTGAACAGAGTACATAACAGCAAAAGTATAGGAGCAATATTGTTAATCATAGCATATCAGAGTATTGACAAAGCATAAGTAAGTACATGTCCATCTATTTGGTGAAGAGAATATTTTTACAGAATTCAAAGAGATGGCCTTCTGATGGTACTTTCATATAACCTTAAACACATATTAACTTTAAAATCTGGACGTGGATCAATTTCGTTATCAAGATCTATTGCAGAAAACATACAATATCTAATATTAAATTTTTAATTTATATTGAAGCTTAAACTTCTAATAGTTGAAAAATCTAAAAATTAGTTTAATACTATCTTCGTTTTCTATATTTAATGAAAATAAATGCTAATTTTAGATAAAAAGAAAGAAGATAATGAATACAGTTTAATGATTGAATTTTTTTTCTCTATTTTAAATTTTGGGGTGAAGAAGCTTTTTATATTTCTTGGATATTGTTTCAATTTTTTGCTGAAAATAAAAAGTAAAAGAAAAATTACTGATGTATTTAGGATACGTCTCAAATAGATACATTAAAAGTCGTATAGTTTTATATCAGATATCCATGTTTACGCATACCTCTATTAGTCGAAAGCATCTGAAAACTGAATATTCTGACATTACAAATTTTTGTGACACAATTAAAGTACAAATAATGAAAATAAATATCCATATTTTCTTGAAGCTCAGACTATTTTTACATTCCTTTAATACATGGTAATGTATAAGGAAAACATTGGAATCATGTCGAAAATCGCAACTCGAGTTTTCGACGGATCTACACGTTTTAACACCTTTAGAATAAGAAAACACTATTTTTAGCGTGACATCTGTGTGTGTATATGTATGTCTGTGTGTCTGTCTGCACACTGATTGTATCCACTCTACCTCAAAAACTAATACACCAAATTTCATAATATTTGGTGGGTTAGTCGCGTATATATGATCCTAGTGCTGATTAGTTTTGGGTGCGATTCGGGATAAAAGAAGCAGCTTTTTTTTCTTGCAACATGGATAGCAAAAATTTAAACATAGCCACACAATGATATAATGACGATGGCATAACAGTGGATAGATTTTTTGCAAAATGGCCTGCAAAAATCGCCACAATTTAAAATAAAAAACTACGTATGCTTAAATATATCAATTAAATGCTTGTTCTATACGTAATATCTAACGATGAAAGGAATAAGACCAACCCCATTACACCAGGACTATCCGTTCTCGAAATATTTTAATTTCTTCGCATTATCGAAGTGCCACGTTTGAAAATAATTTCATTTATCAAATGAGAACAAAAATTTAATTAAAAGTGCAAATTTAGTATAATTTTAAAAAATTATGTGTTTTTATTTTTTGCAATTAAATTCAATATACTGAATTATTGAAGAAATAAAGTAAACGTGAATATGGGTCTGCAGCGAAAGTCAAGTACTGCCCACATAAGATTTTTACTTTCCCTGCAATACATGGTAATGTATAGGGAACGTATTGGAATCCTACCGAAAATCGCAACTCGAGTTTTCGACGGATCTACACATTTTGGGACCTCTAGCATACGAAAAAATTATTTTTAGCGTGACGGTTGTGTGTGTATCTGTATGTGTGTCTGTCTGTCTGTCTGTCTGTGCAATGTATGTATCCACTTTAACTCAATAACTAATGGACCAAATTTCATAAAATTTGGTAGGTAAGTCACTTATGGGTGACCCTGGTGCTGATTAGTTTTGGATACGATTCGGGATAAAAGAACCCGCCTTTTTTTGCGGAAATCAATTTGGTAAATAAGTCACGTGTGGGTCATCTTGGTGCTTTTTAGATTTTGGTATGATTCGGAAAAAATAGCCTGCCTTTTTTTGCGAAATGGTCCTCAAAAATCGTCAAAATCCAAAATAAAAAAAATACTTATGCTCAAATGTATCAATTAAATGCTTGTTTGATGCTTATTTTTTAACGGTAAAAAGAATAAGATCAACCCCATTACACTAGGACTAGCCGTTCTCGAGATATTTTAGTTTTTTCGCATTTTCGCTACGCCACATTTAAAAATAAATCCATTTCCTAAATGAGAACGAAAATTGAATTAAAAGTGCAAATTCAGTGTAATTTTAAATAATTATTGCTGTAATTTTGTGGAATTGAACTCAATGAGTTATTGAAGAAATACAGGGAATGTGAATATGAGTCTGCAGGGAAAGTCAGGCGCTGCTCACATCATATTTTTACTTTTCTTGCAATACATGGTAATTTTAAGGAAAGTATTAGAATCCTGTCGAAAATCACAAGTCGAGTTTTCGACGGATCTACACTTTTGGAACCTCTAGAACACGAAAAAACTATTCTCAACGTGACGTCTGTGTATCCCTCTCTCTCCTTCTCTCTCCCTTTCTCTCCCTCTCTCTCCCTCTCTCTCCTTCTCTCTCCCTTGCTCTCCTTCTCTCTCCCCCTCTCTCCCTCTCTCTCTCCCTCTCTCTCCTTCTTTCTCCCTCTCTCTCCTTCTCTCGTCCTTTGTGTGTGTGTGTGACTGTGCAGATTTTGTATCCACTCTAACTCAAAGACTAATTGTCCGAATTTCGTAAAAATTTATGGGTAAGCTATTTGCGGTTAACCCTGTTCCTGATTAGATATTGATATAATTAAAAAAAACCTGCCTGTTTTACAAAATGGTCAGTAAAAAATGACTGTATCCACTCTAACTAAAAACTCACAGATAAAATTTTACAAAATCCTGTGGATAATTCAATTATGGGTTATTTTCTCTCGTACTGATTAGATTTTACTACGATTCGGGAAAAATTAACCTGCCTTTTTTTTCAATATAGCCCACAAAAATCGTCAAAATTTAAAATAAATGATTACGTATGATCCAATATATCGATTAAATGCTTGTTTCATAACTAGTTTTTGACGATGAAGAGAATAAGACCAACCCTATTACTCTAGGATTATCCGTTCTCGAGATATTTTATTTTCGCTACGCCACCTTTGAAAATAAGTCCAATTACCAAATGAAAAAGAAAATTAAATTAAAAGTTCAAATTCAGTGCAATTTAAAATAATGAGGGGTGTTATTTTGCGCAATTAAATTTAATGAATTATTGAAGAAATAAAGAGAACGCGAATATGAGTCTGCAGGGAAAATCATGTGCTGCTCACATCAGATTTCTTCTCATGTTATGAATACTGCAGTTACATTCAGTGTATCTGCAATTAGTATTTTTTTAATGTAACGTTAAAATGGACTTTTGAAAACACAATTCACACTTCGGCTTTGGGGTGGCAGGAGGTCGTAATATCTCATTATAAATCATTTTGCCATTACAAGGCTGGTCGGCTTTTGTAATGGGTTAATGCTATGATACTTTTTGTAGATGTACATATATATTATACAAACAGATATATACAAATGAAAATGAAAATATTTCCATAGAAGAGGTCCATTTGATATGCCTTTAACACCTTTTATCTCAGAATGATGTTTCCAATCTACATTTTTTTGCTACATTCACAAGACCGACATTGCACTAAAAGGTTTACTTTCCCCGCCTTACTTTATCCGATTATTAATAAAATAAACAAAAGTTATAATAGTTTGCTATACATTTAAATGTTTCTTATGTATATTTTAAGAAACTGACAAATATTTAAATATTTTTGCAAATTTTAAAAATTAGAAGGAGTCGTGGATAACTAGTATACAAGAATGAGTCAAAATTTCTGAATAACTAACACTTTTATTTATATGCACTTATAAGCGTAAACAGGAACAATATAGAGCGGATAGCTCGATAACTATCATAAAATATCACTAAACAATTGCCAGATACAATAAAACAGCAATTAAATATGCTCAGCTAATTGACAAAATAGCCGATATTATTCTCAAAACACTGACGTAACTCATGTTTCACTTTAGCTGGTATCATTTGAAATGCACTCCAACTGAGCGATGACTATTTTTATATACTCTTCGTAAAAACTTACAGAAGAAGTACATATTTCCCAAAATATCCGCGTAAAAGTTCCAGTACATTCGAAAAGTCGCGAAAAATTGCCAAGAGGGCCATAAATCGACAAATCTTGCCAATATAGCAGCCATACATTCACATAATAGGAATGGCTGTCTCCGTAAAGGCTTTTCCTCTGTACTATTTAAATAGCCGCAAAGCACAATGAAACTTATTCATAACACCATATTAAACTACAAATGGAATTCTGAATTGTTTCTAATCTCATATAGATAACATTTTCTTTATGAAATTAAACTACTCAATATGCAAAAAATGAGTAAGTATTCAACGTTTATCTTTCTCATAATAATCCATTTAGGTCTGGAGGACTTTTAATTGGTCTTGCTCTTCTGCAAATAACACTTCCAATTTTCATTTCCGAAGCGAATTAAAAGTGATTATATTTATTTAAAGTTGAATGTGTGAATATTGTGTAAACTGTATTGTTTTGTCATGTCTTGAATCGTTTTTATTTATTTTTTTATCATATCTACAGTGTAATTGCATTAAAGAACTCATCCAAAATTAATGAGATCGTATTCATAAAAATAATCACTTTAAATTCCATTATTGTTTTATTATGTACACACATTTTTCATTTTTTATAATCTATTATTTAAAAAAAGCAAATAAGAGCTTCAAATGCTTTTAGCTAATAGTCAATATTTTTAGAATTTATTTTGATATTAATTGATTTATACATTTTCTACAGTTGTTTTTTCTTCCAACTTTATAATAACAGATATATTAATATTTATAAAATAAATAACTTTATATTATTTAATTAATAATCATAAATTTTATATTTGTTATAAACGCAAATACGTTATTTCTTTAAAAAATGCAGTTTTATATATCTATATATACTAATTGCCAAGTGTCCGTCTGTCTGTCCGTATGTCTGTCTGTCCGTCTGCCTGTCTGTCACGCTTTTTTAGGCACTTCCCGAATAGATAGAGACTTGCAATTTGGTACACGGCTCAATGGCTCGATAAAACCCCTTAGAAAAGTCGAATTTTTCGAAAACGTTCTTTATAGAGGGGGTGCTCCACACCAAAACGTTCGAAAAGTGAAATGATAGGAAAGCATGCTTTGCTATAAGATAGAGACTTCAAATTTGGTGTATGGGTAAATCTTTCGAACGGAAGAAAGTATGCAATTTTAGATTTCCGATATTTTGTACTGTGCCGCAAACCAAAATGCTCGCTTTATCGAATAAATGAGAAACGGTTCCTTTTAAATTTGATAGAGGTTTGAAAGTTGGTACATGGGATAATCATTTGATAAAAACATCCAAGACAATTATAGTTTTTCAAAAACATTCGTTTAAGGGGGTGCTCCAGAGGAAAACGTTCGAAAGATGAATTGATAAGAAAACAAACTTCGGGATGAGATAGAGATTTGAAATTTGGTATACGGGTAGATAGTTTGGAAGAAAGAAAGTGTGCAATTTCAGGTTTTCAATTATTTCTACTTTAGAGGGTGTGGCATAGAAAAATGTTCGATTTTCGGAGTGAAGTAGAAACACTCCTTTTAGAACGTGATAGATGCTTGATATTTGATATATGGACGAATAATTTAATAGAAAACCCAATAAGAATGGAGTTTTTCTAAAATGTATATTTTTGTGGGGTGGGTACTCCACAGAAAAACATTCGAAAGGTGAAATGATAGAAAAAGCATACTTTGCGATGAGATAGAGACTATGAAGTAGAAACACTCCTTTTAGAACGTGATAGATACTTGATATTTGATATATGGCCGAATAATTTAATAGAAACCCAATAAGAATGGAGTTTTTCTAAAATGTATATTTAAGTTGGGTGGGTACTCCACAGAAAAACATTCGAATAGTGAAATGATAGAAAAAGCATACTTTGCGATGAGATAGAGATTTAAGGGGTGCAACACAGAAATACATTCGCAATATGAAGTGATAGAAAAGCATGCTTCACGATAAGATAAAGACATCAAATTTGGTGTACTGGTAGATAGTTTGAAAGGAAGACAGTTCGATTTCAGATTTCCAATATTTGCAACTTTGGGGGGTGCCGAACACCAATATGTTCGATTTTCGGAATAAATTAGACACGCTTCCGTTAAATGTGATAGATGCTTGATATTCGGTATATGGGCTAATCATCTGATAAGAAACCCAACCCAAACATAGTTTTTCAAAAATGTTCATTTATGGGTGTGCTCCTGAAAAACGCTCGAAAGGGGAGATGGTAAAATGGTATGCTTCGAGATATGATTGACACTTTAATTTAGTGTACTGGTAGATAGTTCGAAAGGAAGACGTGCACAATTTAAAATTTACAATATTTTCTTCTTTAGGGGTTTCCGCACACTAAAATATTCGATTTGCCGAATAAATGTGAAACGCGATTTATTAAAAAAAATGGCAATATTCAGTGCTTGCATATTGTGAAACCGTTGATTCCCAACGAGTATTCGGCTAGTATATACTAATTTCCAAGTGTCCGTCTGTCTGTCTGTCACGCCTTTTTAGGCACTTCCCGAATAGATGGAGACTTACAATGTGGTACACGTGTCGATCAATCGATACACCCCGTTGGAAAAATCAAATTTTTCGAAAACGTTCTCTAGAGGAGAACCACACCAAAATGTTCGAAAAGTGAAATGATAGGAAAGCATACTTTGCCATAAGAGAGAGACTTCAAATGTGGTGTATGGGTAAATCGTTCGAAAGGAAGAAAGAGTGCAATTGCAGATTTACAATATTTTCTACTTAAAATGTTCGATTTGCCGAATAAATGAAAAAAGGCTCCTTTAAAATTTGATAGAGGCTAGAAGTATATGGACTAATCATTTGATGAAAACACCCGAAACAAATATAGTTTTTCAAAAACGTTCATTTAAGGGGATCCACTAGAAGAAAACGTTAGAAAGGTGAATTGATAAGAAAACATACTTCGGGCTGAGATAGAGATTTGAAATTGGGTGTACTGGTAGATAATTTGGAAGGAAAAAAGTACACAATTTCAGGTTTCCAATATTTTCTACTTTAGAGGATGTCGCACAAAAAAATGTTGGATATTTGGAATAAAGTAGAAATGCCCTTTTTAGAACGTGATTGAGGCTTGATATTTGGTATATAGGCGAATCATTTATTAAAAAACCCAAGAAGAATGGAGTTTTTCAAAAATGTATATTTAAGGGGGTGGGTACTATACAGATAAACATTTAAGGGTGTGCTCTAGAGGTAAACGTTCGAAAGGTGGATTGCTAAAAAAACATGCTTCGGAATGAAATAAAGATTTCAAATTTGGTGTACGGGTAGATAGTTCGGAAGTAGGAAAGTGTACAATTTCACTTTTCCAATATTTCTCCTTTAGGGGGTACCGCTCACCAAAATGTTCGATTTGACGAATAAATGTAAAAAGCGCGTCATTCAAAAATGTACATTATTCGGGGGTTGCTTATTGCGAGACCGTTGAAAAATAACGGTTATTCGGCTAGTTTATTTACTAATTACATTATGTAAGTTGAACTGTTTCACCCAGTGTAAAAAGATCGTTATGACAGAAGGAGATGATGATAAATGACTTGGTGTGTCCAAAAGGGCCAGCTGTGGTATCTCCAAAAGGGGTGAATTGGAGAGTCATAACTACCCTCTCCCATGAATCCATCGAAACCCATTAATGTTTGAAAAAATTATATTTAAATAACATTCTACCTTTTGCCAAAATACCACTACATTTTCCGGCAACATTACTGACTGTAAGAAATTAGTGCTTCGAGACAATGAACAAGAGATCCATGGGGATCACTGAGAAGAATAATCAGTTCATGACTGATAATGAAATATAAAGGGGTTTCGACAGAAAAATATTTAGATGTAAATGTAATTGATGCATCAAGTTTCGTCGCCATTAAGTCAGATGTTGCCTTAAATTGCTTTAATGCCTGTAGAATATGTGCAAAAGATAATGGAGTAGCTAACGAAAAAACCGTAATTTTAAGAATATTGCATAAGAAATTAAGACAGAGATAGTGGCAAAAGACAAACACATATTACAAAATGTTCTCTAAACCGTAATTTTTAATACCAAATAGTAACCCATAAAAGTGCAATATAAGATTATAATACATAAATCTAGATATGTTTTGTACTTCTCCTACTGTTATGAAATGCATAACATCTGTTTATTAATTAATTCCTTCTAAATTTAATATTCGGTAAATTCTTATTTCGTTTCGATTCTAAAAACTGTTCTTAAATATTATTCCAAATTGAGGAAGCGCCAATTGTGTTATTTCGAATTGTTGGAGTCTCCCGGACTATATCGATAACCCTTGGCATTATGATGCAGTTCCCGCGCTTTCTACGTTTACCCGGATTCACATTTCATATAGAAATGTATTGGAACTCTTTTCTGTGCCATCACGAGCGCGCGCATTTACACTAAGACGCTTAAGTAAGAATAAAGTAATTAGTTCAGTTGGCCCAGAGCAGTAAGACGTGTTCTTGCCCGCGGGGCATAGAACCGGATGTTATTTTTAAGAGTATGTATTAAATATTAAATTAATAATGAAGTAAAATATTTAAATCGCATTTTAATGTAATTTCGAAGAGTCACGAGATTTTTTCATCATATATTGATTATTCCGAGATGTCCAATCGGCGCAAACCATTTTCGGATCCGCCGATGTGTTCAACGAATATTGTTCCATATGTTAGAAATCTATGTGCATCTTCAAGTATCATCTATATAAATAAAAATGAAAATCTGTCTGTCTGTCTGTCTGTCTGTCTGTCTGTCTGTCTGTCTGTCTGTCTGTCTGTCTGTCTGTCTGTCTGTTTGTCCCATCATCACGGGAGAACGGCTGAACAGAATTTGATGAAATTTTGTGGGTAGCCCAGAAATAGCCCCACTTAAAATTATATCCGTGTTTTGAGTTTTTACGACAAGTGGTTCTCGAGATATTAGTAAAAAACGACATTTTCGTTTGTCTCATCATCACGGAAAAACGGCTGAACCGAATTTAATGAAATTTGGTGGATAGCCTTGAAATATCCTCCCATAAATTTTGTCCAAGTTTCGAGTTTCTAAGACCTAGGGTTGTCGAGATATTAATGAAAAACGGAACTTTTTCCTAGGAGTTCTACTCCCTAACTCCGTGGTTTATCCAAACGAAAAGCTTGAAAATCGTTTGAAAGTGAATTAAAATTTAATCTCTGAGTTTGATGGGAGATTGTTTGCGTTAATTAGTCACTTTCTGAAAACATGTATTGTTTGAAACATGATTTAAAGGGGAAATCTATCTCCATGGTTCATGGTTTATTTAAAACAAGCTTTTACGGAACAATGAGAAGTATAGAGAAATCAAAATCGTTATTTAATTTCGCTGTTTATGTTATAAGACCTGACATATTTAGCATGTTATAAGATTCTATCTTATATCATGTTACTCAGAAACGCAATTAAATTAAATCTGTCTGTTAATTTCAATAATTATTTTTTCGATTTGAATAATAAATAAATGGATATAAAAATATATTTTAGAAAAGAACGATTTGATTTTTCTTATAGCATTTTTGACTGGATAATATCAATTACGGTCTTCAGGTTTAAAAAATTATTATTATTTATATTTTCGGGGATTATTGATTCAAGGATTACTGATATTTTCAAGTTATTATGCAATTATTTTATTATGACAAAAATTGTTTAAACTCATATATTGTATGTTGTACGAATCTTCTACAAATACACGTGTATATCCTTTAATCTACGAGAATATAAGTAGTACAGGTATATTGACATATGTTTTGATATATATTGGCATATATTGGAATCAATTACGACCTTCTGGTATAAAGATTACGGATATTATTGATGTTTTCAATTTATTACTTCATCTCTTTTATTTTGGCAAATATTTTTGAGACGCATATTGTAATACGGGTAATCTTCTACTAACACATTGGCATATTTTCTGATCTGCGACAATATAATTAGTACGGGGTTGCATATATTCATTCAATTCCTATTTTTTCTTCTGTAAATTTGCTTACAAAAGGGGACAGGATGTTTTATTCTTCAGATCTGATCGTGAAGATAATTTTGCATAGTGAGAACATATATTCTTAAACTTCTCTTTAGGAGCAATAAATTAAATATTTTAACAGAATTTGCACATGATTGCGAACTTTAAGTTTCTTTAAATTATACACTCCGTACGAATAACGGGTGTGCTGTTAGTGGTTAATAAATTTTAACATTTTAGGAGGATATATCATGTTGCTCGGCATCGCAATTAAATTAAATGTGTTTGTTAATGTTTTTATTATTTTTTTTCGATTTGAATAATAAATAAATGGATAAATGGATATAAAAGTATATCTTATGAATGGACGGTTTGATTTTTCTTTTAATTATATTAATTGCTGACTGCGTACATCAATTTCATTTATTTTGGCAAAGAATTTTCAAGCTTATATCGTATTTAGCTACTAAACTCATATATTGTGTTTAGCCAATAAATTCATATAGCCGATTGTTGAAACAGAAAAAGAGTAGAGCGGGTATATCTTCTAATACAATTGTAGTGTTTTCATTTAGTATATTGAAATGGGATAAGAATGTTTCATTCAGATCTGCAAATTCAAAGCTACGAATTTGGAGGGATATCGCTAATTTGACAACTTTTCTTAAACTTTGCCAAATTGACGGAAATGTCGCCAAATTGATATAAACGACACACAAACAGCTGCCATAAACATTTGGGTTGGTCGTGTGGCTTGGGTCTTCTACATATCAATGAAATTTTTTTTTGTTTTGTTAGAAGAGAGCACTGAAATGATGTTTGGTTAGCATTTATCTGTCAGACCAACCATCCTACTTAGTAATGCATTTAGCGAATTTTTAAATTGTCACCAAATTGATAAAAATGTTTTCAAATCTATAAAAATATCTTGAAATTGATAAAATTGCGCTACATAAATGATATTAATTGTTTTTTGTTAGGGGATAGTATTGTGATGATATTTCGTCAATTTGTCGCAAAGTGGAACTGTCAGTTCTACAGTCCCACTTGGCGATAAATTTGGCGATTTTTTAAAATGTCTCTAATTTGACGAAACTGTCGCCAAATGTTCTATAGAAATATAACTATTTAGACGATATTTTTTCTACCAATTTATTTGAAGCAAATGATATCATGTCGCTTAGCAACGGATTTAAATCCAATGTGTTTATGCGGCAGGCGATTTTTATTAAATCCTTTCCGATTTGAATAATGAAGATATGTATATAAAATAAATTTCATTGCCATTTCATTTTGGACTGGATAATATCAATTATACTCTTCAGGTTTAAACATTATTATTATTGATATTTTCCGGAATTATTGATTCAGGGATTATTGATATTTTTAAGTTATTACGCCATTGTTTTATTGCGGCAAAAATTGCTGACACACGCATATTGTACGTTGTACGAGTAATCTTCTAGGAATGCACGGGTATATCTTCTAACCTACGAGAATATAAGTAGTACAGGTATATTGGCATATATTTTGACATATATTGGCATATATATTGGAATCAAGTACAGTCTTCTGGTATGAAGATTAAGGGGATTAATTATATATTCAATTTATTACGTCGTCTGTTGTATTTTACCAAAACACATTTGTGACTCATATTGCAAAATGGGTAATCTTCTACTAATAATCGGACATTATAAGTAGTACGTGTATATCTTCCCATATAATTTTAGTACTTTAATTTTGACATATATTGGAATAAATGACTGTCTTCAGATTTAAAGATTACGGGTTTATTGGTATTTTCAATTTATACATGTAATCTACTAATACAGGTTATATTTTCTAATATTCGCGTATATAATTAGTACGGGTCCCATACAATTTTAACGCTTTTATTTTACATATATTGATTCAATTCCATATTTTTTTTTATATTTGCTTACATAATGGGTCAAGATGTTTTATTCTTCAGATATGTCCATGAAGATAATTTTATATAGCGAGAACAGAGATTCTTAAACTTCTTTTTAGGAGCATTATATTAAATATTTTAACAGAATATTTTGATTAAACATGTCATGTAGTATACTATAAGAATTTGGGCATGATTATGAATTTCAAGTTTCTTTATATTATATACTCCGTACGAAGAACGGGTATGCTGCTAGTCGTTAATAATTCTGATATCCAATATTCCTTGCTGTATATTATTTGAAACCTGATAATTCCTCATACAATATAGAAAAGGTAAATTTAAAGTATGTGAGTCATCATCATCATTTGATTATCTTCTACCACCACGCCACCTCAGCTCCATCCTGCGTACACAACACTACTATAGTAATGGTCACTATATAATAGGTATAATGAGTCACTATATAATGGATATACATCACACTATATAAAAGGTCACCCATTCTTCTTTTGGCTTCCGGGTTCGTTGGTTCTGTTGCACTGACGAAGGGGATCTTCGAAACAGCTGAAGACTGCACCATTGTGCTCTTTATGCTTATATACGTTACTCAAGTTATCCTTATCATTCACAACAATTTTATTTTGCTTATTGAACACAATGATAAGTTCAATTACACTCTTACTACGGCAACTTTGCGTATTATATACCTATTCCACCTAATATCCCTAAATTTTGATTCCGAAACTAGTTAGTTACAACTAGATTTGATGGTATTTAAAAATCAACAGCTATACAGATTCAACCAATTGTTATTCATGCGTAGAAAATAACATGATTAAAACGTTCATTTTCAATCGATTGACTTCCTGTTGCAGTAATTTTTACTTAAGCAAAATATGAAATTCAGTAAACTATTGTCTGCTGTACTTAATATTAAATATATCAGTGCGCTATGTGAACTATGTGATTAAATTGCATACGAAAATTTAATATTATATATATATATATATATATATATATATATATATATATATATATATATATGTATGATTTTTACCTACTGACTCCCAAAACTGCTTTATTTGCTCTGTGGAAGAGGAATCTCTGGAACACATCTTGCCCGTCTGCATTGGAGAGAACATTTTTAGAACTGTTTTAACAAAATGTTGTGTTCCTCTGTCTATTGTATCTGCCTTGCCTAATGAACGCACACTTTATTTGTATTGCTTTTTTCTTTCCCTGCAATACATGGAAATGTTATAGGGAAAGTATTGGAATCGTGTCGAAAATCGCAACTCGAGTTTTCGACGGATCTACACGTTTCGAGACCTCTAGAATACGATAAAACTATTTCTAGCGTGACGTCTGTGTGTGTGTCTGTGTGTCTGTCTGTGTGTCTGTCTGTCTGTGTGTCTGTGTGTCTGTGTGTCTGTGTGTCTGTGCAATGTATGTATCCACTCTAACTCAAAAACTTATGGACCGAATTTCATAAAATTTGGTAGGTAAGTCACTTCTTGGGTATGACCCTGGTGCTGATTAGTTTTTGGTACAATTCGTAAAAACAGAATCCGCCTTTTTTTACGAAATGGCCCGTAAAAACTTTATGTATCCACTCTAGCTAAAATACTAATTGACCAAATTTCACAAAATTTAGTAGATAAGTTACTTTTACGGTACTCTGGTGCTGATTAGATTTGGTATTAATCGGAAAAGAACAACCTGCCTTTTTTTACGAAATGGCCCGCAAAAATGTCATGTCTCTAGCTAAAATACTAATTGACCAAATTTCACAAAATTTGGTAGATAAGTTACTTGTAGGATACTCTGATGTTTATTAGATTTTGGTATTATTCGGAGAAGAACAACCTGTCTTATTTTTCGAAATTACCCTCAAAAATCGCCAAAAGCTAAAAAAAAGCTACATATGTTCAAATATATCAATTAAATGCTTGTTTTATACGTAATTTTCGATGAGGAAAAGAATAAGAACAACTCTATTTCTCTAGAACTAACCGTTCTCGAGATATTTGAAATTTTTCTCATTTAGTTATGCCATTTTTGGAAAAATATCCAATTACCAAATAAAAACAGAAATGCAATTAAAAATGCAAATTTAGTGTTATTTTGTGCAATTAAATTCAATTTAATGAATTATTAAAGAAATAAAGAAAAAATGAATTTGAGTCTGCAAGGAAAGTCATGTGCTGCCCACATCAGATTTTTACATTCCCTGCAATACATGATAATCTACAGGGAAAGTATTGGAATCATGACGAAAATCGCAACTCGAGTTTTCGACGGATCTACACGTTTCGAGAGCTCTAGAATACGAAAAAACGATGTTTAGCGTGACTTCTGTGTGTGTGTCTGTCTGTCTGTCTGTGTGTCTGTGTGTCTGTGCAATGTATGTATCCACTCTAACTCAAAAATTTATGGACCGAAGTTCATAAAATTTGGTAGGTAAGTCACTTGGGTATGACCCTGGTGCTGATTAGTTTTTGGTATGATTCGTAAAAACAGAACCCACCTTTTTTCTGCGAAATGCCCTTAAAAATTTCATGTATACACTGTAGCTAAAATAGTAATTGACCAAATTTCACAAAATTTGGTAGATAAGTTACTTGTACAATACTTTGGCTCTGATTAGATTTTGGTATAAATCGGAAAAGAACTGCCTGCCTTTTTTCACGAAATGGCCCTCAAAATTCGCGAAAATCTGAAAAAAAGCTACGTATGTTCAAATATTTCAATTAAATGCTTGTTTTATATGTAATTTTTAACGAGGAAAAGAATAAGACCAACTCTATTACTCTAGGACTAACCGTTCTCGAGATATTTGAGATTTTTCGCATTTTTGTTATGCCGTCTTTGGGAAAATGTCCAATTACTGAATAAAAACAAAAATTGAATAAAAAATGCAAATTTAGTATTATTTGGTTCAATTAAACTCAATCTAATGAATTATTAAAGAAATAAAGAACATATGAATTTGAGTCTGCAGGGAAAGTCATATGTTGCCCACATAAGTTTTTTTAGTCTATAGAAGGTATCGCAAAAGCGGTCGCTAACCGGCCAGACTAGCGTATCCAGTTGAATTATATATATATATATATGATTACGTTATTTTTAACGATACCTTTCACTAACTTTCTTTTATCAGTCTAAACTTGCAGAACCACTGTCGATGACATTTTATGGCATAAAATTCGATTTATCGCGAGTTATCTCATTAAAATTTTGATGCGCAGTTTTCATTTGGCCGCATAAATTGATCTTAAGTTTTTCCATACAGAAATTGAAAAGAATTACCCCCGTATTAGCTCGACTTACACGATGCGAAATGTGACACATTCTTTCTTTTCGAACGCACTTTTGAAATCGGTTTTAAAGAACCAAAAAAATAAATGTCTTCTTTTCCGCTTAATTTATATAGTGGAAAATAGATCATTTAGTGCTTGTCTGGACGATCAATTTGTCGCTGCAGTAGCAAACGAGGGATACAATTCGAAACCACAGCCTTCTAGTAATGGCTCTTAAAGCCATAAATTTTCCTTAGTCGTTTAGTGTGGGGTATTTTGAGAGAAAGCAGTTATCATTTCGGAAATGTACACATAAGAGTAATTTTTTTATCTGCTAATTGAATCTAGAGATAAACTCGTCCGTCCGAAAATGAAAAAAAAATGCAATCCATTAAAATATACAATCCAATATATCAAACAGACGGCTTTATGATTTTTTGAAAGTGTTTAATTTATGTCGACAAATAAATTCTGTTTTTGTTTCTGAATATCAATACTAAGTATCATAATTTATCTTCACGAGAAAGACTGTGTGGAGCATTAGACTTATTTTACATGCTTACAGTTCCCACCTTAAGATTCACAAAGTTACGATCTAACATAATTTCTGACAACTGAACCTTAATTATTTAACGCCTTCTATGCACATGTCAAAATGGAATAACAATACTTCAAAGACAGAAAACACTCGCTACAGGAAATGTTTGCACATCACATCTTTAGATTGATTTTTACAAGCCGCCGACAACATAGTAGAGTGGTTAAGGAAAACTTGAGCAACATATTTAGGCACAAATAAGATAATAATGCGGCATAAAGCTGTTTCGGAGATTCGCTGGATCTCCTTCGCCACTGCAAGAGAACTAACAAAACCGAAGACAAATAAAGTAAAGAAGTTAAATATAAGAAACAGGGGGTTTATGATTGCCACCTGAGAAAGGCAATCATAAATCAGAATGAAGAACAGACTGTCCAATCCGAAACCATAAGAGAACACACAAGATTCACAAAATTAGCATGTATCAAAATACGACAAAAATATCCCGACAAGACGAGTTGAGTCCTAACTAGAATAAATGAGATCCAACAAGACGAAAAATAAGTCAAAATGACCCATAAGAGCCCCAAAGGCTAAGAAGGGGAACAAATGAAATTGGAATCATTACAGGCCACTCCGCCAAACCGAGGACAAAAATGAAGTACTGGACAAGTTATTAAGTACATTGCTGGTATTTTTCTGGATATGAAGGGCTTCACAGACGTCATGATCGACTTGTATTTTTGTATGATCCTTGCTGAAAAAACTCAAACTGATGGCCAAACTTTTAAAAATGTTGAGCAGTTGTATGATCAAAACAATGCTCAGAATTAGAGCAATATTGAACATTATTATCTTATTTGTGTTTAAATACATTACTCATGTTGAACTTTAATCTTTAATCCAGTTTTTCCTTAATCAGTTGCACATTTTTTTTCTTATGGTGAGTCTTTTGGTTTTCATATAGTTTCCCGAAACTATAGTATGTTTCAAGTTTTATTGCTACAATTGAAAGTGTTGGATATTACATGCTGACAAGCACATAAAATGTGCGAAACCGGTGCATGATTTCTGTTATATGTATTGGTAGCGTAATCCTTATTTTTATAGTAAAACTAAATTATGTAGAATATTAATTGACTCTAGTTCTTTTGGTTAGTGTTCCCGAATTGTACCTGCCACGCCACTCCATGTAAGACATATATTCTCAATCTGATTTCCATAGCTAACTGGTTTAGGATCTGCAAGACAGCTCTGTAGAAAAACAATTTTTTTGATCTTGTTGACGATATTTAAATAAATTTTAATGCAAGCCAAATCTCTGTCTTATAATGTTACCCTTATAGCAAAATGTTCAAAATATTGCCAATATTTGAAAATAACTATTTAAGTTAAATTTCTACAGAACTGTGTAAAACTTAATAGAAACTATTTTAAATATCAATCGTGTGATTATGTTTGGATTAAGTTTAGATTAAGACATGATTAAGTTTGTAACAGCTAGACCTATTTTCCAAAGAATCTGCTTTTATATATTTTCTCATCCATTCACAATTTAATAAATATCTGATAATATTCAATTAATATTGTAAATCAATTAATATCTGAATTGAAATAATTTATTAAACAGGTTTTGTTTTGTTATTAAATATTAATACTATCTATTGTATATAAAACTTATTAGATCAGACACTTTTTAACTCAAACAAATTTCATGAATATCATCAAAAATATTTTATTTTCAATTTACGATTTCTGCATATACATAAAATAGAAAAATTAGTACTAAAATTGATTACGATTAAAACTGTTTGGATCTCAGAGTGAGCTTAATGAAATCGCTCAAAGTATGGACTCAAACAAAATACAAAACGATTATATACAAACGCAAACAGAAATAGAAAAATGTTCAAAAATATCATTAAAAGTATTTTATTTTTACATTATGCATTCTGCATATACATAAAATAGAGAAATGAATACTAAAATTGATTGCGATAAGGATCTCAACTCTCAGAGTGAGCTTAATGAAATCGAGCAAAGTATGGACTCAAAATAGTAGAATGTGAAGGCGCTCGTAAGTACGAGATTGAACCGGATCTATACACAGTCAGTTTTAGCATTAAATAAAAGTAAAATAACTTTGTTAAAAGCCGCCTTCAACCGAAAGATATATCAGCGACAGATGTGGTGTTGAAGTCGGGAGAAGAAGTTGGGAGAAAAGGAAGAGGTAAACACTAAAAAGAGATAAATACCAAAGAGGGTAATACTAAAAGAGGTAAACACTAAAAAACAGCGAGAAAAAAAGTAAACACCAAGGAGAAGGAAAAAGAGATATGCACAGTTAGACACCATTTTGGAAGAGGTAGGGCAGAGTTTGGGTGTGCCATCACTCCAGGTAAGCCAAGATGGTAGATTCATCATTCATGATAGGATGCAACGAGATGAGCAATTGCGGTCTACGTAAATGGACTGCTTACGCACGATCAGGTTTATAATGAGCAATTAAACTGAGGCTTCCAACATCATACCTGGAATAATCGTCACCTGTAAATAGTGCAACTAATTTACTGAGAGTTGCGTTTATTACAATGCATTACAATTGAATCACTGATTTTGAAAGAACGGAAATTCCAAAGCAAGCATTTTGATTAAATAACAAAAAACAAAAAAAACATTTTTATTCGACCATTTGATGAATTGTTAGAAATCCGAAATATATAAAATGTTAATCCTTATTAGGTTGACCGACGGTGCACATAAATACTAAATTAGTTTCCATATTAGTGGAGAGAGGCATTATAAAATGTTCATGACTTCCTTCTTAAAACAAATATGTCAATAATTGTTTATGCTACTATTTGTATAAAAAACCATGAAAAAAATTAAAAGAAACTAGAGGTTTAAAATAAAAGTAATGTAATAAACTTGATAAAAGTTTACATTATACAACCAGCTGTATACTTTTGACGCGTTAGACTTATTATATGTGGATACTGAAAGCGTGGCTGTTTTGACCCCACGTTAATGTCGGTGAAACAAGTCAATGTATATTCATTACATGTTTCTATTTATACGACCGCTTTATACGCCAGAGGTTCAACATTGTCCGGACGTTTGTCGTTTTCAACGCAACTGGTGCCGTTCGCAACGCTGACGTTGGCAACATCGGTCAAATTATACAGAACATTTCTCTGATAGTTTCAAGGAAGCAGGGCGGGATAGTTCAGTTTTTAAGGCATAGGGTGGGATAATCCAGTAGTATGAGCACGGTTGATTGTACACAAAAGACCCGAGTTCGATTCCTGGCGCTCCCTAAACTATCCCCGTGTGTACGCGGAGCACGGGCCCGTTAAATATATGGATCCAAAAATAATTCCGAGAGGTTTGTGGCAAGGGAAGGGGATACTGTCCCTATGGATGTCATTCGAATGAGCTCCTCTCTAAATTGGGTGTCATTGTTCTCATCGGATCCATTGGGTCCATTGTTACTCTTCGAAATATATACCTTACATCTTCTAGTAAGTCGGACGGGATGAGCCAAAAGAAAGAAAGTTTTAACGAAACACTTATTGAAGACAAAACAGGCTTGCCACTGAACAGTTATGCTCTAAAAAATCCGTGTATATTTTAATTAGAGTTTTCACGGTATTTCTTACTGCTTCTAAAACTCCACGTTTTTAACGTCTAGTGTAGATAATCTAATTAACAGGCAGCTGTCGACGGTACAGACTCGTTTCAAAATGGACCATGTTATTCTAAGGTATATTGCAAGACCTATGAATGTCTGAAAGTGTTTCCCCTTAAAACGTATTTACTCTTGATAAAGATCAAGCACACATGAAGGAGACAAAATTATTCATTTACGTCCTTCCAATCATCATAAGATAGAGTTACTTTTATATAACAAAACTGCACTGGCAGGTTAAAATCACAAAAATTACAACTTACCAGCGATTCAATAGCTAACTTAATTATCTCACCAGATATGGGTATACCGAAGAAAAGTAGAAGTTTACGTAGTTAAATAGTACCCATTACTCATGTATTCTTTAAATTCATCAAATGCTGAAATTTATAGAGCATCGAAAAATCTATAGGCAAATAATTCAACGTAATGAATTAATTTCAATAATCATTGTATCTGCATGGATTGAAACCTCCAAGTTATTGTCAATATAACATTAACAATTACTAAAAACTCACCATAGCTACCCTACACTAGCTGAAAGTGAAGATCCAGATTAAATTCTAACAGAGTTCTTAAACAAACTAAACTATCCCCTTCCGTCTGCCGCTGTATTTCCAGTGGAAACAAATCATTTAATGCTTGTATGAACGATCAATTTTTCGCTGCCGTAGCACTCGACAGAAAGAAATTCGAATCCACAGCTTCCTATTAATGATAGTGCAGCCATAAATTATTCTCTTGCTGGTGTATTTTAGAATAAAACAGTTATCATTTCGGTACATTACAGATATGATAACAGGAAGAATTTTCCGATACAGTTTAATTTGGAGAAAAACTCATCCAAACATGATAAAACGGCAATCCATTCCGGTGTGGGTGAAACAAACTTTTTAGTAATTTTGCAAGAGCATGTTATCCAATTGCTGTACACGGATGTGCTCTGTTTCGCATTGAATATCGATATTAAATATCTAATTTATCATCCAGAAAAGGTTAATTATCATGAATACAATTGTTAATATGCGCTGTGCTAATGCGTAATTAATTATAGCAGAAAGAATAAGAGGGTTTTTGCTGAATTTCTACGCTGTAAAAAATATGTCTTATAGGAAGATGATATCCAGCTCCATGGCAGGTTGAAGAAAGTCTTTAGTTAAGGAATATAATAAGAATACTTCCTTCTATGATAGATGCTCAACTTACGTTGATGTAAGACAATAGTGGAAACAAATATGAACATTAATTTTTTAAATGCATTTCAGGTTATTTAAAAATATATCGTACACACATTTTTGTATTAGGAGTCGATTTTTATCCAAATTTTAACTATAACGAAGCTTCACTGCAGTATGTTAGCTAATTTATACCTTTATCATTATGAAAAGTCTTTTACTTCAATAGATTATGCTTTTTACAGATATGTTGATGATCTGATATTCTTAGGACATACTGAAAATGATCTCATAGATATAGATTTCTATCCAGACAATTTGGAATTAATTCCTCTAATGAAGCTACTATTAGTAATAATGTTAATTGTTTGAATTTAAATCTTTTTATTGATCCTTCTAATAAAATTGTTACAAATTTATATGATAAAAAATACTATTATAATTTTAATATTAATAAAATCTTACCATTTAATTCCTGTAACTCGATTCAATTATATAGAAATATTATACTTAATCAGCTTTTTAGAATTTATAGATTATCTGATAAAAAATTTCATGCTATGCATATAAATAATCTCAAAATTACCAGCAGATTATATAAATATCCCTCTTATTTAGAAAATGGTATTATTAAAACATTTAGAATTTGATGGATTTTTATAATTCTTTTCATAGTATCTTATAATTCTATTAATGGTATCATATATTAGCCAGACATCTCCATTCTCTTGTATTATTAATAATTTTATTTTTACATCCTCTTCCACGTCAGCATTACTATTATTAGCCCCACCTTTTAGTACCTCTTTTTGTATATTATTACTTTTTATTACTTTTTCGCTTTACTGTTTTTCAATTCTTACGAATGGCAACAGTAGATCAGTTTTTATTTTTTTTTGCGAATGGTAACACTGGTTTCTTCATTCAGAGTTCCCGGTTTCGACTCGCTTGTACATATGCTGTGCGTTATCCAGGTATTCATGTTTTCTTTTTTATTCCTTCCTTATGTATGTCGTCCAAGTAGAAATAGTTTATATATAATCTATCTATTTCTTCAGAAACATACATATTTTGTGTTTGCTTCTTCAAAATACTTGGACTTGAAAACGAATTTTACGAAGTGAACATTTCCATTTTTTTCAGCCCTTTTTCCACGTATGTAGCGATATAGCGAACGTGTATAGCGATATTTTTTAAGTTTTTCTTTATTCTTTTCCACACCATTGAATTTTGTTGATTTTCTATAACTTGATAACTCGTGTTTTGTATTTTTTTCCATTTGATTGATGATTTGCTGTTATATTTTATTCTGTGGGTGTTTTAGAAAGTTAGGTTTATCGTATTGCAGCTTCTTACTTTTCGTTCATTGGATTTTCAAACTACTATTATTATATATATATATATATATATATATATATATGTATAAAAATATATATATGTATAAATATATATATATATATATATATATATATATATATACGTATATATATATATATATATATATATACGTATATATATATATATATATATATATACATATATACATATATATATATACATATATATATACATATAACACATATATATACATATATACATATATAAATATATAAATATATATATATATATATATATATATATATATATATATATATATAAATAAAAATTGAAGGATTTTAATCGAAAATTATGCATAAACTACTGTATGTACAAAAAAACCCATCTCTAGCATATCTGTTACAAATGAGTAACTATAAGCCAAGACTAAGGATAAAGATAGAAGGTAACATATCACTACAATGGAAAGGGGGATGAGAAGAATATTAGGATTCAAAAATCACAATTAAAAGTATATAAAATAAATAAAAATAAAACTCGGCAAAAATGAGAATAGGCAATAATAATCAGCTCAAGATAAGAGATTAAGAATAGAGAACAATCAATTGAAACTACACAAAAAATGGCGGTTAGTTCGAAATTGCATTCTCATCAGGACAGCCATACAATTCGAATTAAAACCGATAGAATAGCCAGTTTCTGACAATGGCGATAGTATTTAACTATAGACACCATTGGAACTGTCTACTGGCTAGTGGAAGGAGAAAAATAAATCAATTGAATTATACAAAGCTGAAAAACAATACCTCCTCGAACTGTAATATGAAATCACAAGAATAGCACCACGTGTAAGATAAACTAGTGACTGTGCATTTCACCTCACTTCGTCAAAGCGAGTGGGCGAGCATTTCACCTCACTTCGTCAATGCGAGTGGGAATGAATACAATTGAACGATACATAATATGTATGGAGACTTTCGAAAGTAGTAAACAGTATAGGACTCAGGACAAGCGGAAAATAGTCATTCGAAAATAGTAAACAGTATTAGACTCAGGCCAAGTGGTAAGTGAGGTGATAAGAATGGGTGAATTTTCAAAAATGAGTTAACCAATCAAAGATAAATAATGCATGTGTAAAATTATTACGTGGTATATTTGAAATTATTAATAATATTATTTACAAATACTTCCGGATATAGGTAGTTTTGACAAATGCGTTTACGATTATTGATGTGGAGAAAGTGAAACTGAGGATCAGAAAGTCGATGTATTCGAAATAGCTGGTTTAAAATGATGTTTCTAAACAATTGAATAGAATTACAAGAATGATATGATAGCAGCTTTATGATAGTGAAGTTGTAAGAATCTTTTTTATCATATAGATTGGTGATTACATGATTATTGAGGGTATCTAAATTTAGGTCTAAAAAATTAACAGTTTGACTAACGCAAGGCTCATTAGGAATTAATTCTAGGTTAGACGGGTAAAAATCAATATTAATGGGATAGGAATCATCAATGATAATACAAATTAAGTCGTCAATATATCTATATATAATATATGAATTAGAGTTAAAATGACATTCATAATAATAAAGATATAAGTTAGCGAGTATACTACTACTACAGCCACCTAGTGATACACCAGATGTTTGTAAATAAATGTTATCACCTTGGACAATATAATTGTTGTATAACACAAAGTGCAAGAGCATAGGAAAATTTTTGACATTAAAAGCATCATGATTGGAAGATATATAGTCATGATAAAGAGAGATAATAACTTTATGTAAATCTTTAATGACAATATTATTAAATAGGTCTTTAAAATCAAAGGTTTGGAAACCAAGAATTTGTGGTAACTTGCTAAGGTGATTAACTAAATCAAAACTATTGTTCAAAATGAAATATCCTGAATTCCTGAATTTAAGAGATTCATTAAAACGATTTAAACAGTTAAGCAAGTACTTACTAGCTGTAGTGGTAAAGGTATTATGTCCACAAGTGACTGTTCTAAAACTGAGAGGTGATTTGTGGAATTTAGGAACCAAAGTAACATAAGGAAATTTAAAAAACTTGCAATTAATATTTAATTGTGTATATAATTTTTGCATTTTAGTTTTGATTTGGATAGACTGATTATGAATGGGTTTAAAAATTTGGTTATCTTTTAAGTAATTCTGTAACAGAGAAACATAATATTTTTTACAAATGATGGCATAATTATTAGAAGCTTTATCTACATAAGTTATTACAAAGTGTTGTTGTAGTTCTTTGATAGCAGATAGGAGTTGTTTATAAGGATACCTCGGCTTCGTTAATTTAGTGTTTATAATAACATTTTTAAGTAGATGTAAGGTCGTATACTTCCATAGATTGAATGCTTCAATAGGAATAGAATGCGAACAAGCAAGTTGATATATGAATTTATCAAAATCAAATGATAGAGACTGAAGAAGTTGTTTAGGGTGATGGCAAAATGGAATGCGAAATTTAGACCCTTTATTCATAATATCCCTAAGTATATCATCCTGAACTATACTGAGATCCCCAGTAATAATGTGACCATGAGTGGAGTTGACAAAAGGGGCAAGATTTTGATTGCTGCATACACATGATGTAAGATCATCGGAGTTTAATGTCCTAGAAACTTCATTGTAATTGTAAATAGTTCTACCAATTGGTAAATTATATTTGAATGATTTTTGTATTTTGATATCATTTACTGGTAACAAGTGCTGATGTTTTGCAAATAAATTATTGAAGTAGGGAGAATTAAGAATAGGGTGTTTAAAAGAAATTACACAGTAAGCTATTTTAGTATGTGGATTTGGTGAATGGAGTAGGTGGTAATTTAAGAAATTTGTATGTGAAAGAAGCAAATCAAAAAATAAATGTTTAAAATGCTCATGAGTTAATTTTAATTTTAAAAAATTAGTATAAACAATACTTAATTTGCTTTTTCTGACTTTATATAACCATGTTCTAACAGGTAGAAAATTGAAAGTTTGAGAATAATTATATTGTAATTTTAAAATGTCTGCTTTGTAATCAATAGTTTTACTTAAGTTACTTTTTCCTTTGCCACGCTTATATCGCTTTTTACTAGGAGATGATGACTTTGAATAATGAAAAAGATGTTTATATACTGAAGATTTATGAGAATTGTATTCAAAACTATTGTTAACAACATTATTATTATCATAAATTTGATTTAAGCCATAGGGGAAGAGAGTTTTATATTTTTTAATGTAATAATTTTCAAATACTAATCTATCCGTGAGTGAAATTTTAATATCTAAAATATGAAGGGATACATTTTTAAATCCGTGTGTAGCAAAGTGCTGATATTCAAATTGATTTTTGGTAGGGAGGTCATTAAAGACTTTATGGTCAAATTTTTTAATATGATCCCTGTGGACATTCATTCTCAGATGTAAAGGGTTGCTGGTTTGGCCAATATAGGATAAGTTACAAATAGTACAATTAAGTTTGTATATGCAATTAAAAACTTTGCAGAATTTTTGTGAAGTGGAATTATTATTAATTTGTAATGGGTCAGCATAAGGACAAGTTTTGCACCTAAGATTGTTGCATCTATTATATATATATTCTTTCAACGAGCTTTCAAACGAAAGGGATTGGTACTAAAACTATCTATATATACTGATTGGCAAATGTCCGTCTGTCCGTCTGTCTGTCTGTCTGTCACGCTTTTTTCAGGCACTTCCCGAATAGATAGAGACTTGCAATTTGGTACACGGCTGGGTCGTTTGATAAAAAACCCTGGAAAAATCGAATTTTCCGAAAACGTTCTATAGAGGGGGTGTCCCACATGAAAACGTTCGAAAAGGGAAATGATGGGAAAGCACACTTTGCGATGAGATAGAGACTCCAAATTTGGTGTATGGGTAAATCGTTCGAAAGGATGAAAGTGTGCATTTTCAGATTATCAATATTTTCTATACTTAAGGGGGGTGCCGCACACCAAAATGTTCGATGTACCGAATAAATGAGAAACGGCTCCTTTAAAATTTGATACAGGCTTGAAATTAGGTATATAGACTAATCATTTGATGAAAACACCCAAGACAAATATAGTTTATCAAAAACGTTCGTTTAAGGGGGTGCTCAAGATGAAAACTTTCGAAAGGTGAATTGATAAGAAAGCATACTGCGGGATGAGATAGATATTTGAAATTTGGTGTACGGGTAGATAATTTGGAAGGAAGAAAGTGTACAATTTCAGTTTTCCAATATTTTATACTTTAGGGGGTGTTGCACACAAAAATGTTCTATTTTCGGAATGAAGTAGAAATATCCCTTTCAGAACTTGATAGAGGCTTGGTATTTGGTTTGTGGGCGAATTATTTGATAGAAAACCCAACAAGAATGGATTTTTTCAAAAATATATATTTAAGGGGGATGGGTACTCCACAGAAAAACATTCGAAGGGTGAAATGATAGAAAAAGTATACTTTGCGATGAGTTAGATACTTCAAATTTGGTATACGGGTAGATAGTTTGAAAAGAAGGAAGTGTACAATTTTTTGCTATTGTAGGGGGTGCCGCATACTAAAATTTTCGATTTCACGAACAACTGAAAAACGCCTCCTTTAGAGTGTGATAGAAGCTTGAAATTTAGTATATGGGCTAAACATTTGATAAAAAAAAACCTAAGATTATTACGGTTTTTCAAAAATGATCATTTAAGGGGGTGCAACACAGAAAAACGTAAAAACGTTCGAAATATGAAGCGATAGAAAAACATGCTCCACAATAGGATAGAGACATCAAATTTGGTGTACTGGTAGATTGTTTAAAAGGAAGAAAGTGTGCAAATTTTAGGTTTCCAATATTTGCTACTTTAGGGGGTGCTGAGCGCCAATACGTTCGATTTTCGGAATAAATGAGACACTGTTGCTTTTAAATGTGATAGATGCTTTATTTGGTATATGGGTCAATCATCTGATAAAAAACACAACACGAACAGACTTTTTCAAAAATGTTCATTTATGGGGGGTTCTCCAAAGAAAAACGTTCGAAAGGAGAGATGATAAAATAGTATGCTTCGGGATGAGATAGAGACTCTAATTTGGTGTACTGGTAGATAATTCGAAAGTACGACGTGCGCAATTTAAATTTTCCAATATATTCTTCTTTAGGGGGTTCTGCCCACTAAAATATTCGATTTGTCGAATAAATGTGAAACACGAATTATTGAAAAATTTACATTATTCAGGGGTTGCTTATTGCCAGATCGTTGATTTTCAACGGGTATTCGGCTAGTGTAAATATATTTATCTATTTCTTATAAATGACCAGGCACATTGATACATTCCATCATTCGCCCATAAGTTAGCCAGAATCGTGAAACATTTAGCAGTCTCATAACGTTGCCCCGGCGCAAAAGTGGGGGAGGAACTGCACCCAACAACACAACATCCGTACCAGCAGGTGAGATTGGAAACCCACAACACGGCAGTCGAGCGAGCACTAGAAAACGCTTGCCCTGACAGCACAGCCACAGCGTCGGCCTTTGAAAATATATAAAACTTATAATTGATGACATTGCTTGAAACAGTTTTAGATTTCGCAAAAAAAAAGGTTTTTTCTTAAAAAAATAATAAAATTACAATTTCTTTTAAATCGCATTATTGTATATTTGCACCTCTGTATTTTCTTATATTTTGTACATTATCATGCCAAGTTATAAAGGAATAAAATTAGTATTAAAAGAAAAATACGTATGTATGGTTGTTTACCTTTCTAAAATGAAAATAAAATGAATATGCTGAAATACAAAGCTATTGTTTATTCTTTGAGACAAGTTAGCAATTTACAACATTCAGACAGCACATATCCAGCCAAAATACTTACAATCATTGAAATTCCTTAGTTATATGGACCATTTTCTCCTATAAACAAGTTAGTTTCCTCAGTTTCATCATATGGGATTTTAAAATTATAAAATTATAATATCTTAGAAATGATTTCTTTAAAATACACAGTTAGTTACTATAACAAAAAAGGTGGTCTTAAATATTTATTCGCTATGTTTGAAATTTATTCGCTATGACCAGTTCATTTCAAACTTTACACAATTTCCTTGAACCATGTATAACTTGAATTTGTGTAATTTTATGCAATCATATCAAATAAACAGCAGACGTATAGTTATTGCACGGAGTGGGTTTATCGTTATTGCATGCATGGGTATTGCATTCCCGTGCAGCAATTATCGTTAGCTGGGGTATCTATAGTTTTCTGTGGCTTCAAAAAAGTGTCTTATAAAAATATCCACCATTAAAATGTAATCGTAAAGTAATAATAGTGGCCTTGAGTTGCGATTATACAAGGAGACTTAAAACGCTGTAAAACTTTAACGGGAGTTAGGGAACACAGCTAAAACAAAAATTTTTCTCTGATGAATGTACACTCATGTCAAAAAGCGAGGCATATTTTCTGTTTATGTGAAAATTTCAGGAAATCTACATCGGAATAGAAGGAAACGCGGTATGTGGGCGTAATAGGGTTATAGAAGAATAAAATAATGCAAAACAAGGATAATAAGGACTTTTATTATCCAAAGAAAATGGTTGAAAGAAAAAGGGTCATAATACGAGTGCTAGCCTCAGTGAAACAGAATGTTAAAAACAATATGATGCTGCTGTTTAATAGGTGTGTCGAAACCTCGGGTAGCCACGCTTGCTGCACAATTTCTCATGCTTTCGGTGAAAATTTGGATGAGTTGTGCGCTCAAAAAGTTCCTTGCCTCACGGAGAGCAGTTTTCAATCCCTGAACTGAGCTTGGTGGGTAGCGGAGGATTGCAAGATGTCTCCCGAGCATATCCTACACATGCTCTCTTGGATTCAGATTAGAAGAGTTAGCAGGCCAATCAATGCATGTGCTGGATATCTTCAGATTGAAGGAAGTCATAGACAAAGGCTGCACGCTGAGAAGGCGCGTCATCAGCCATCAATATGAAAATCAGGACTAACAGCACCTGTCTATACAATAGAACGGTAGTCTCAACGACTTCGTCTCTGTATCTTTGACCGGTAACCGACCCCTTGTCAAAGATGTGGAGGTCTGTGAGGCCGTCCATCATGGTGACTGCCTAGTCCATGACTCCCCCAACCGGAAAACGATGTCTGTCCGTGATTTTCTCGGGTGAAAACGCGTTCCACGTTCTCTTCCGACCGTGGTGCGACGAGAGTCAGCTTGCAGGCTAAACTTGACCTCGTCACTGAACATGACATTGCCCCACTGTTGTTCACTCCACTGCCGATGTTCGAAATTCCGCTGTAAATGCGCGCGTTTCTGTCCAGATTGATATAAACTGCTGGTCGTAGGGCATAGATTTCAACATGTGTGAGTCTCCTGTAAACAGTTTGTCTCGAAACAGTGACTCCTGTGGCGGCTGTCATGAATGAACCCAGTTGTTTCTTGAAAGACTTGGAAGAACCCTTGGAAAATATGGTACTGGTCATCAGGTAACATCTCCAGTGGTTTGAAACCTCTGCCACAGTCTGGAGATCACACACTGAGACACATTCAGAATTCGAGACGCCTCGGTTTGGGATCCACCGGATTCCAGTATTCCAACAATTCGTCCCTTCAAAAACATATCCAGTTGGCATCTTTGTGACATATTTCGTCCATTTTGATTGTTAACAACGCTTCGTACCACAGCAATTGCGAAATTCTGCCTCAAATGGCCATGTCGCTCCAGGCCGTTTTATACTCGTTCCGAGATGTGCCGGTGCTTTGGGCATGTCGGCGTCGACAGAATTGTTTTGCATATGCACAATGATTTACCTTCGTCCCACTATTCTCCACAACTGATTGTGATCCATTGTATCCATATAAACTCCGAATTTTTCGCATTTTACGAATTATGCTTAACTTTTGGACATGAGTGTATGTCTCCAAGCGTCACCCTTCTGTGATAGATGGTACTGAGCATCTGCATTGGCTAATTTTCCTCGTCGTCATGCGACGAATGCTGTGATGATTGACATGACTGACATATGTATGTGCTGGAATAATACAGTGGTTATGGCGGGACGGTCGCATGCTGCAGTTCCGTGTTCTGTCCCCGTGTCCTCATAGCGTAATGGCACAATGAAACTGTAGGTTCGAAAGTTTTACCAAGATGCAATGTGTTAGAGGAAGGATAGTACAGCCCTTGTGGTTGCCTTTGCCATTGAATTACAGTTTAAATTAGGCGGCTGTTTTCCAGTCATCCAAATTGATACGTTACACAATCGGGTTAGTCGAACGATCTGGATTATATGGATGACATGCATATAGTTTATGCGGCTGCTGGAGAAGTACGTCCAGTAATCTTACCAGTAGCAAAGCATGGAGGTAATCTGGGAAGACGGTGCTTACAAAAACAACTCGCTACCAAGTTACTTTCTTTTTATTTGCACACCAAACTTAATAAGTGCATGAAATAGTTCCTCTGCTGCATTATTTAAATAAGACTTGTTTTGTAGTTTTAGTAGTAAATCTGTAAAGAATCTTTCTGCACAAACGGAGAATCGAACCACGGATATTCGCAATGGACAAGCAATGATCTACCGTTGAATTACTGGGACAAAATTGCAAGCTCTTATCGCCGAAGTGTACTTTGCACTCTCCCTTTTCTAATGTCAGATTGACATGCAATTGCTAATCTGACTGACCAACTTATCTGATATTTTTGCCTCAGGTCAGTCTTCTGATTCAATTTTTATCCTGCAAAGCTTCCTGGTTGGTCGTTTTACCTCCCGATTTGAAATTGTCGCTCAATGAACCAGACTACATTTAATCCGTGAACCAGACTGCATTTAATCCATGGCCGACTTGCTAGGGTCGCTTTCAGACCTCCAGCATTTCTGCACTAACCTACAGATTTGATTTCCTTTGGCATCTTGATTTGTAAAGAACCCTACTGCCCCAGCTGGAAATCGAATCACGGAACTTAGTAATGCTTAGTGGATGCTCTATCGTTGAGCTCTTGGAATGGAATTGCAAGCTCCTATCGTCAAACAAGACTCTGCAATTTGGTTGTTTAAGTATAACCACTGTCTCCCCACATTCTCTTCACGTTGCTTAACTGAATCTTACATCAGTTGTTCCGTTTCCACAGGCGATGCATGTCCACCATCTCGACCCGATTCCAACACTTTCCATCTACATTACAATGAATTGCAGGGGAAATAAGTTTATTTGTAGAATCCATGTATAAATGTATGTACTGAGTTTCTATAATTTACTCTATGCTACTTGTTACGTTATAAACTCATATCTAGTATGCAGAAATATCAGTTTAATTAAACCTCAAAGCTTTTGTGTTAGTTATGCGTTTATACTCGGGAACTGAATTACCAATTTGATAAATAATGAATTTTCCTGTCAATTGCGGCTTTCCCAGAATATAATGGTATGAATAAAACAATAAAATATTCGTTGATTTATGCATATACATGCATGGAATTTATTTCACAATGATTTAGATGCTTTGGATGGAAATTTGGGGTATGTTGAATTAGTTCATAACATTAAATTAAATTAAATAACTAATCAAGCATATGGAGTGTAACCATCGAATTTACCATTCAAATAGAGACACATTTGAATGTGGGAGTAGAAGACAAAAACAATTAAAATTACATTCTGCAGGTTGATTAAAAAGTTGAGCACATCAAATTAAATGAACTGGAGAGTGGCTCAACTCAACTTTCTCATACCAAAATATTTTTTAAACAACTTGTGATTTTTTTAATTTTACAGAAAAAAAAATAGAAACAAACTGTACTATTGTTTCAAATTATCACAATTATAGCATGTTACCCTTAATTTTAAAGGCCCTAAAATATCTTCTAATTCATACCAAGTTTCAAAGTATGATAATGTCCGCCCCTGGGGGGAACTTACTTCGTCAAGGGGATAATAACGTCACGAATACAAAAACTGAATATCGCGGCTATTTTTTACTACAATCATTGGAGCGAACTATTAAGAAAACTATCACGAAGCCATTAAATTTCGTGATCATTGAGCCATAATTAACCCCTTTAATGCATGATTATGTCCTATGCTGCCATGTTAAAAAAATAAAATATAAAAGAATATAATAAGAAATTATAAAAGTTCTTGTACAAATTAAAAAATATTCTATCAAGTTCTAGTTTTTCCGTTAGCAAAGGAGAATATAAAGTAAATGTCGTAAAAATCTATTGCCATTTATGGTTGCTATTAAGTACACAATAAATGGACCACAGACACACAAACAGACAGACGGACTGCATTCCAAAACATCCAAAACGTGTTGAGGTGTTAAAACTTATATTGGCATCAAAGTCTGAAAATCAAAAATGTCCGTGATAACAATACTTTCTTAATACTACGTATGAGAAATTAAAAATTATATACTGTTTCCAGAAATAGAATCAGTAGAATTTTTACTTTTGTATACGTTGTCATGTCGCAATTCTGCGCCATGAGCCTTTTTGTATTTTCTGCGAGAGAAACATCCTTCTCTCCGTTGGTGCCTGTGCAGTGTTTTTACTAACACTTGTTTCCATTGAAATTACATTAAAAAGCGCATTTCGTCGTGAAATCGTTGGATTGTCTGGACTTAGTGTCTGGCCGGGATGCGTGACGTTTGCTCGCTGTTGCCGAGGAGGAGCGCGCCGTCCAATCAGGAAGAGGCGCATTTTTTGCGAAGGAGAACTTTGCGTGGGCTCAGAGGACCCATGTTCTCTCTCTTCGTGCTGGAACTCTTGGACTGAAAGGTCGCATCGAAAGTTTGTGGAAATGAGACAAAGGCCTTTAGCCAAATGGCTTGCCTTTTCTGGAGCTGAAGAAGCGGAGCCTGGAAACCATTATTAAATATTCAGATGTGCATATTTTTCTAAATCCCTTTTTTTATTCCAGGTGTATATCCGTCATCAAACCCCCGGATTTTTGATGTGTTCATTCGAAAAATGATTCGGACCGGTGAAAAATGGACTGATGTCCTGAGAAAAAGTTTGGTTTTCCTTTCCTCGACATTTCCCCATTGGAACTTTTGACTCAGCTTTAGTCCGTGATTACTTGATGCGAATCTGTTGCTCCAAATTAAATAAAATTAAGAGATCAGGTAAATTTTCCTTTTACCGGAATCAATGATTCCGAGGCAGCACTGGCATAACGAGGACCAACCTCTAAATTAAATGGCTCATGTTAAATGTATTTTTGGTTAATTAAATTTAGAATTGAAAACCATATGAATATTGAATTGAAATTAATGTGATATATAAATTCTGAACAGAGCAAATATTCTGATTGTTAATACATAAATAAAGCTCTGACTATAATTAGATAATTTGAAGGATAAATAGATATATATATGATGTTGAAATTCTTAAAATAAATATTGATTATTGATTGAGTGACAATTGAGCCATGTTTTTATTGTGTTATGTTTACTTTACTCACTGTACTTCATTTAGGATTAATTCTCCTAAACTGGGATAACTCCTTTAGATCTTGAACCTGGTGTTTTTTGCTGTTAAATTTTTGAGACTAGATATGTCTAATATATGTCTCTTTGGCTTTTTGAAATTACGATCACGAAGTTGTGGGTGGTGGAGTCAGTAGGTGCTGTTTGTACTGACCCAGCTCCCACAAATTGGTGCCGTATCCCTTTCCCAGAGTATTACAGTGAGTGGAGCATAAATTTATGAAAGAGTGCAAATTTTTTATTGTGATTATATATATTGCAGTACTAATATGTCGAAGTAAGTTGAAAAATTCTTTTGTGGTGCAAAATAATTGAGTTTAATGGGCATGAAAATTTTGTTTATGTGTCATATAGTAAATAAGTGCAAAAGCACATAAGCCCAGATGCACCAGAGTATTATTTGCATGATTTAATTTGCATATTACATGTTGAAATTGTGTTACATATATATTTTTGAGGTAATTGACATACATAAATACACAAGGTTCTATTTGATATATGAGTAAATTGAAATTTCCAAATACACACACATTAAAAGGTAAATACATGAAGTGCATACATTTATTTTTGAAAAGTGAATACAAAAGTTCTGTGCACATGCAAAAATGATTCGAAGTTCATGATAAGGAACAAAAAGTGAAATAAGTTACACATTGTGTTTTCCTGTGCTCTGTTTGCACATAAATAAGTGATTAAGAAAAAGTGAAATCAATTTTCCACAATAAACTGTGCTTCGTGATAAATTTGAATTTTTTTTGGTGAAAAACCTTGTGCTATAATGCCTAAATCTAGAAATACGAGAGCAAGCAGGAGTAGAGACTCCTCTGCTCAACCAAGAGTGTCCAACCACCGTATCCCTTCGGTGTCTCCACCACGACTTTCTCCAAATACTGGCAGATCAGCTTCCGCTGTCAGAGACTCTAACAAAATGAAAATTGGAGTTGGATCTCAGTTCCTTGGATCCATTCCAGGTTTTGCTGGTAATGCGGGTGAATCTTTTCAGGACTTTTTGGAGAAATTCTCGCTTGTCGCTGACCATGCAGACTGGTCAAACAAAGATAAAATTTTCGTTCTGAAGTTGAAATTGTCTGGTAGGGCAGAAAGACTGATTAAATCAATTCCAAAATTAAACCAAAGCACGAATTTTTCAGAATTAGTGAATACACTCAAGGACAATTTTATGAAGAAAGAAAATATTGCCAAGAATGTCGCTTCCCTGGTCAACTGTAAACAGATGACAAATGAAAGCGTACGTGATTATGCAAATCGCATAGAAGCCGAATCCTATGTTGCTTTTCCGCAAGATGTTGTGTCTGATAATGAAGATTCCTTGAGAACTGCTATTTTGCTCAACTCTTTTAAAAAAGGGTTGAAAATCATTATTAGAAAAGCTGTCTTATCTGCAAATCCACAGTCATTTGAAGCTGCGAAAGAAATTGCAATATTGGAAGAAGAAGTGCAAAATGAAGTGCTGGAAGAAATGACAGAGGACATAAATGCTGTGAGAATCGAAAAAGACCCTAAACATGAAATTGAAGAGTTGAAGAATGAATTAAATTTAAAGAAGAAAGAATTTGAGAAGTTAAGAAAAAAATTCAGTGAGAACTCAGAAAAAAGAAAGAAAAGACTGAATGAAATAAGAGAAGATCTAGAAAAGAGCAATTCCAGTTTTGAAGAATCTTTCCTGGATACGCCCTCTACAAGCAGATACAAGGAAAATGAATTGGAAGAGGAAGATTGGGAAGATATTCCAGTAAAGAAGAAACATAAACCATCAACATCTTTCAGAACTTCTACACCATCCAAAAGATCTGAAAATAGAAACCGTTTCAGTCAAAGAAGAATTCCAGTTGCCTCACAGGAAGAAGAGTGGTATGTTAAAAGTCCATATCAAAATTATTCTCCAAGAAAGAACTCACAAATTTTTAGAAGACCTTTTCGTAACAGTTCATACAGAAATTCAAATTTCCACAGAAGAAATTTTTCAAATTTTAGAAATTCCTTTGATAATTATAAATTTCAAAACTTCAATAATTTTGGATATAGAAGAAATAACAGATATTTTAATAATAGATTTGGTAATAGAAGGCAATTTAGAAGACAAAACTTTAGAACACAAAATTTTCAATCTCCACTAGTTAATAGACGAAATTCTGAAGTTAGTTTTATGACGGAAATCGAGAATCCTTGCCAAAACAATTTTCCTATTATTCAAGTTTTTGTTGAAGATGTCACACTAAATGCATTAATCGACACTGGAAGTTCCATAAACATTATCTATGGTGATGCCTTACAAAAAATTGATCCTCGAAAGGTGAAAATAAAACATACATCCAGGATTGTGAAGGGAGTTGGAGATAAAGATGTTTTGGTTGATGAGAAAGTTTTTTTCCCGTTGACTGTTGGAAAAGACGTCATGGTGATTGAATGTTGCATTTTAAACATACCTGCACCTAACGAATACAACATGATTTTAGGAAGTACTTTTCTGCATAAAAGTAAAGTGACCATTGCCTTTGGACACAAGGATGTTCAACCTGAAATATCTGAGTGCAATGCTATAAATTATAAATGTGACAGAAGAAATTACAATTTTACAAATGATGTAGATTATAGATCCAAAGACGCAAATTTTTCAAGAAATTATGAAAATAAGTGTAATAATGGATATTTATTTGAACAAAACAATTTTCACAATGAATTTAGAGATGTTGATTTTAGAAATTTTGATGCAAATGGAAATGAAAGGTCAAATTATGAATGTGAAAATGATTTACATGAAAGACAAATGAATGACAATGTACATACAGACAGATTTTTGACAAAAGACAATACCAGTGACAATGAAATATTTCAGACAGATTGTGATAAACATGATGGAGGAAGTTCACAACAAAACCAGGCAATAGGGATTGCCAAAGCTTTCAACAAATGTGTTCTACACCCATTTTCAGAATCTTTTATTAAATTAAAAAGAAATTACAAAATTGAAAAAGACACGACAATTTTGCTTGAACCTATCAATAATAAAGAATTTTCTGCAAACAAAATTTTCGTAGCCAGAAGTATCCACAAAATTCCTGAAAATGACTTTTTGTATGCTAAAGTTGCAAATCCATCTGAAAAAGTTGTTTTTATAAACAAAGGTATGAAATTGGGAACTTTCGAAAACATCCATGAATCTGATATTGACATAAATAATAGAGTTGACATTGAAAACTGTATTGAAGAAAATAAAACATTTGATGCATGGGGAGGAGATTTTGATTTGAAACATATGAATTATACACAAAAAACTTTGCTTTTGAAATTACTAAGTAAATATAAACATGTGTTTGCCAAGAATATGAAAGAATTGTCTGGATGTGATACTATTTTGCACGAAATTAATCTTGAATCTAACATACCTGTTAGGCAAAAGCCATACCGCATTCCACACAATTTACAGAAAGAACTTTCGCGCCAGGTGAATGAATTGCTTGATGCCAAAATCATCCAAAGAAGTACTTCTCCTTACAATACTCCTGTGTTATTTGTGAAGAAACCTGATGGAAGTTACCGTTTGGTAGCGGATTTTCGAAAGCTCAATAAGATCACTATTGTTGAGAATTATCCTATTCCGAACATATCGGAATTGATCGATAACTTGTCTGGAGCCTTGTATTTTTCTACTCTGGATTTAACCAGTGGATTTTACCAATTGTGTTTACATCCTGATGATTATCCAAAGACTTCTTTTTCAACACCTGATGGCCACTTTGAATGGACCAGAACCCCATTTGGTCTTAAGAATGCGCCTGCATCCTTTCAGAGACTGATGTCTCTGGTGCTGGCTGGCATATCTGGAATTTATATTGATGACATTATAGTTGCTTCAAGAACATTCGAAGAACATTTGAAAAAACTAGAAGAAATTTTTGTAAGATTAAGTAAACATGGTCTAAAATTAAAGCCAAGTAAATGCCATTTTTTCAGAAAAACAATTAAGTATCTTGGATTTTTGGTATCAAATGGAAAAGTACAACCTGATACTCATAATTTGGAAGTTGTAGAGAAATTCAAAATTCCTAAATCAATTAAGAATGTGAGACAATTTCTTGGACTCACCGGATTCTATAGAAAATTCATAAAAGACTATGCTGAACTGACTTTGCCATTAACAGAATTATTGAAAACTAAGAATAATGAAAGCAAAAAGAAATTTATTTGGACTAATGAAGCTCAAAAATCTTTTGAAATTTTAAAAGGAAAACTTCTATCAAAACCCATTTTGACCCTTCCAGATTTTAGAAAACCATTTATTTTACATACCGACGCATCAAATCACTCTTTAGGTAGCTATTTGTCTCAAGAAGATGAGAATAAAATTTTGCATCCAATATCTTACGCAAGCAGAAAGCTTAGCGAAGCAGAATGTAAATACAGTGTTGTCGAAAGAGAAGCATTAGCTGTTGTTTGGGCTACAAACTATTACAAACATTATTTAATTGGAAAACCTTTCACAATTTTTTGTGACCAAAAATCTTTGTCCTTCGTATTTAAATTAAAAGATCCTACATCTAGATTGGCTAGATGGATTGCATCTCTATCACAATTTGATTATCAAATAGTACATAAACCAGGAAAAGCAAATGTAGTTGCTGATTATATGTCAAGAAATGTAGATGAATGTACAAATACTATTGACAATATTCCACAAAGATTTGTGTCACAATATAAAGTTATAAATCAAAATGTTAATCAAAATTTTCCAAGTGTAAATCAAAGTTCTCAAAGTTCTAATAATGTAAACAATACTAATAGTAGCAATAGAAGAGAATCAGAAATCAATTTGAATCCAGCAAATACAAATGAAGAAAATGAAATTTGTGCTGTTAATAATAATGAAAGTGAAATGCAAAATGAAAATAACATACAAATTGGTCAATTGGAACAAACATTTACTTGTCCTACTTTGCTCATAAGAATTAAGAATGCTCAAAAATCTGACCCAAGGTGCAATAAAATTATAGATCTCTTAGATAAAAACATAAAACCTTACCCACAAACCTTGGTATTTTTTAGAAAAGATGATATCCTGTGGTGTACTCACAAACACCCAAAGCGTAGACATCAAGAACAAGAAAGAGTTGTTGTTCCGCAGGAACTTGTGTCTGAAATTTTATGGTTACATCATGACTGTCCCACTTATGCACATTGTGGATTTAGAAGAACTTTAGCTTCTGTAAGTAGAAAATATTTTTGGCAGGGAATGTATTCCCAAACACAAAATTATGTTGCATCATGCGAAATTTGTGTGGTAAATCGTGGCTTTAGAAATAACAAAGCACCCATACAACGATTTTCGAAGTCCACATACCCATTTGAGCGTATCGCCATGGATTGCGTTGGACCATTACCTATATCAAGATCTGGAAATAAATTCATACTTGTCATAACTGATTATTTTACAAGATGGCCTGAAGCATATCCCTTAGCTTCAATTAAAACTGAAGACATTTTAAGTTGCTTAGAGCACTACATGGCTCAGCATGGTATACCTAAATTCATCGTCTCGGATCAAGGGACGAATTTTGTTTCTAGAACAGCAAGATGTTTTTATAAGAAATTAGGAATAATAAAGAATACTACTACTGCCTACATGCCATCTGTAGACGGTTGTGTTGAAAGATTAAATGGTACTTTGATCAGATCCTTGAAAAATATTGCATATAACGATAAAGATAATTGGGACAATCTGATACATTTTGCTTTATTAGCACATAGAAATGCCATACATGCTTCTACGGGTGAATCGCCTGCTTATTTACTCTATGGTAGAGATTTAACAGTTCCAAATACTTTGATCACTGGATTTAAACCTCCGACATATGAATCAACATATGATTATGGAGAAGACATGAGATTCCGACTTAAAAGAACATATGATGTAGTAAAAAGTAACTTAGAAAAAGCTGAAAATTCACAAATTTTACAACAGCATAAGAAAGCAAAGATGCCCAATATTAAAGTTGGTGATTTAGTGTATCTTTACACTCCCTTTTTACCTCAAGGCCAGTCAAGAAAACTGAGCTCTTTTAACAGAGGTCCTTTTAAAGTGATAAAACAAACTTCTGCTGTTAACTTTTTGATCAGACATGTAATGAATCCCAAAAATGAACAACTGGTTCATGTGAACAGACTGACTCTTTTACCTCCAAGAAGAGAGGAATTGCAAAAGTTTTCAAAACAAACTCATGAAAGTCAAAAATTGAACTCTAAGCCAAATAAACTTACTCCTGTGATCACCGCTGAGAAAGACTCTGTGAAACTAAAATCTTGTTTAACAAGATCAGGAGATAAATCTCAAAACAAAAAAACTGTGAAACGAGTAAGATTTAATTTGCCAAATAAAAGGGTAAATGAAAATGCTGTTCATACTAGATCAAACTTTCATGCTAATAAAAGTCAACAATATGCACACAGAAATAATTCAAATAACTTTGATAATAGAGGAAATGGAAGAATCATTTACAACAATAACTTTAGAAATAGTTATACACCACACCAAAATCAGTATTACATGACAAACAGAAATACACGTACACCATATAATCTTAGAAATAAAAGATTTTTACAATATTAAATTTTGATTGAGTTCACAATTTTTCAGAAATTAAATTTTGCAAGAAAAGATTTCATTTTAAGTTAAAGTTTATACTTGTTTAAGTTTTATATTTCAATATTGTCTTTTAAAATAGAATTTATGAAAAAATTGTTGTGATTTTGAAATTTATTGGAAATCTTGCATTAAGTTAAAAAAGTAAATAAGTAATTGATTTTGTGAACTATAATTTATGAATATTTATATTATAATTTAAATAATAAGTAAATTTGTTAATTGACTCTCCTTGGACTTTAAAATTTTTCGAGAGTCCTGTCTTGATTGACTTTGATTATATTGATGTGTTTTAATGTAAAAAAATGTTTGATCATTTGTTTAAGTTCATTAATGAAAATAATTAAAATGGTGTTGGTAATTTAATTGTTCCCCTAAGTAAAAGGGAGGAAATCTTGATTTTCTGAAGGAAATTTTGAATAATGGAAAGTAAATGATTTATTAAAATAAAATTGAAATTAAAGGTAAAATTAATATAAAGTCATTGAAATAATTTAAGTAATTTGAAATTGAAAATGAAAAGTTGAATTTGAAAATTTTTGAAAATTTAATGAAATTTCTTCGAAGATCAAAAATAAAGGATCTCTTTTGAAAAATGTTTTGAAACTTTGTTGCTGAGAGAGGTGAAAATTTTTGGCTGATGTTTTGTTGAAATTCTGTTCTCTTGAAATTCCATTTCACATTGTTGTTTTTTTTTTGACCAGCAGTTTTCAAACATCTACACAAATTTCAGTTAGACATCATATTTTATGCTGCAACCCCTTTTTCTGAAAGCTGGCTGGTGGACGCAAACATTGGACATATTTACATTGGAGCACAGATGAAGAAGCAGCTTAGCAAATTAATTGTCCGAACTTTTGTGGCAGGACTGGAGTCCTGGACGACAACTTGCTCCGAGCCTACCTAGGACGGTTGTGATTGGCCAGGTGGGAAACTGGTGAAGCTATGAGGATGATGATAATGAAGAAGATGATGATGATGGGATCAGCACAAGCTGTCCAAAAATTTTGATGATATCCGTTGCTTCTGAGGCGTGTCCTGGCGTCCTGTTTCTGCTGCAATCGCTTCCTGCACGCGAGTATTTTTTTTCTTTTTTCTACACCTCCCTTTTTCTAAATTGGCAACTCGTTAGTCCCCGCTGAGTTGCTCTTGTGATGTGTTCCTGCTCTTTTACATAACTGACGTGAATTTCAGGAGAAATTTTTCTCCTTCTCTCTCTCAGTAGACAAATGTATATAAATGTAAATTTTTGTTGTGACATGAAATGGTCACTTGTTGAAATAATTACAGAGTGAAAGTTGTTAAAAGTAAAGTAAATTGAAATTTTAAGATAAATTAAATAATGTAAATATAAATGAATAATTTAAAGTAATTTATGAAAGTTGAGTCAGAATGAGAAAATTCTGAATTGTCTTGATGACAAAAATAAGTTGAATTAAACTTAATATTGAATATGGTGGATAATTGTTGAATATGTTGAATAATTGTCGAAAAGTTGAAATGATGAAAAATTGGAAAGTAAATATAATTTAAAGTTAATATGTTGAATTTGAAAGTAATTTAAAGTAAAAGTTAAGATTTTAATGAAAGTTTTGAAATGAAAAATTGAAATTGGAAAATGTAAATATTGAAAGTGACCTTGTTCTCAAAGAGTGAGACATTTTTGAATAAGTGAAGAATCTCATTGCCTGAATATGACAAATTTAATTTAGAAATTAATTTTCAAAATATTTAACCTTTTGATGAAAATTAAGAATTTTTGTGTCACTTGTGTGTTTGAAAGTGACAATTGTTTGAAATTGTTTGAATTTGGAATTGTTTATATTGTTAAGTTTGTAAATTCATATTGTATCATATTTTATTTTTCATATCACCTGATTGATCTCAATGTGGTTGATTGAGATAGTGTGTTGTCAGGCAAATTGCCTTGACAAATTTTCTTCTGATTTAGTGTAATTTTATGTAAATTTTTGTAAAGGTTCCTTTAAGATGTGGTGACGCCTTGTCATCCTTTTGGTTTTCTTTTGGTCTTTTCCTGTGGTGATGAATGGCTTGGCCGGTCATTCAGATCTGCAGTGCCGTTGTCTTGAGAAACGTTGGGGCCCACGTTTTCTCGCCCAAAATTTTGTTTAAATTATTTTACACTTACAGGTTCCTAAAACTCTTTGTAAATTTTTGTGTTTTTGTGTGAGAGAAAAATTTTCCTCACTGTGTTCTGAAAATTTTTGCCTCCCAGAAGGGGAGAGCTGTCATGTCGCAATTCTGCGCCATGAGCCTTTTTGTATTTTCTGCGAGAGAAACATCCTTCTCTCCGTTGGTGCCTGTGCAGTGTTTTTACTAACACTTGTTTCCATTGAAATTACATTAAAAAGCGCATTTCGTCGTGAAATCGTTGGATTGTCTGGACTTAGTGTCTGGCCGGGATGCGTGACGTTTGCTCGCTGTTGCCGAGGAGGAGCGCGCCGTCCAATCAGGAAGAGGCGCATTTTTTGCGAAGGAGAACTTTGCGTGGGCTCAGAGGACCCATGTTCTCTCTCTTCGTGCTGGAACTCTTGGACTGAAAGGTCGCATCGAAAGTTTGTGGAAATGAGACAAAGGCCTTTAGCCAAATGGCTTGCCTTTTCTGGAGCTGAAGAAGCGGAGCCTGGAAACCATTATTAAATATTCAGATGTGCATATTTTTCTAAATCCCTTTTTTTATTCCAGGTGTATATCCGTCATCAAACCCCCGGATTTTTGATGTGTTCATTCGAAAAATGATTCGGACCGGTGAAAAATGGACTGATGTCCTGAGAAAAAGTTTGGTTTTCCTTTCCTCGACATTTCCCCATTGGAACTTTTGACTCAGCTTTAGTCCGTGATTACTTGATGCGAATCTGTTGCTCCAAATTAAATAAAATTAAGAGATCAGGTAAATTTTCCTTTTACCGGAATCAATGATTCCGAGGCAGCACTGGCATAACGAGGACCAACCTCTAAATTAAATGGCTCATGTTAAATGTATTTTTGGTTAATTAAATTTAGAATTGAAAACCATATGAATATTGAATTGAAATTAATGTGATATATAAATTCTGAACAGAGCAAATATTCTGATTGTTAATACATAAATAAAGCTCTGACTATAATTAGATAATTTGAAGGATAAATAGATATATATATGATGTTGAAATTCTTAAAATAAATATTGATTATTGATTGAGTGACAATTGAGCCATGTTTTTATTGTGTTATGTTTACTTTACTCACTGTACTTCATTTAGGATTAATTCTCCTAAACTGGGATAACTCCTTTAGATCTTGAACCTGGTGTTTTTTGCTGTTAAATTTTTGAGACTAGATATGTCTAATATATGTCTCTTTGGCTTTTTGAAATTACGATCACGAAGTTGTGGGTGGTGGAGTCAGTAGGTGCTGTTTGTACTGACCCAGCTCCCACAACGTAGTATTGAGAAAGTATTATTTTCCCGAAAATTTTCGGTTTCGAGATTTTGATGCCAATATATATTTTAGGACTCCTCAACACTTTTTGGCTATTTTTAGAGTGATGGCCGTCAGTCTGTCTGTCTGTCTGTCTGTTTGTGATCTATTTACTGTGTACCAGATAGCTATCATAAATATTAATGAATTTTCACGACATTTTATATTCGGATTTGTTAATGAAATATCTAGAATTACACAGAATTATTTTTAATTCAAGCGAAAACTTATTCGAAATTTTATATTTTCTTAACAGGCAGTATAGAACAAAATTTCACATAATCATGCCTAAAAGGGGATATTTATGGTTCAATGATCACGAAACCTAATAGTTTAAATCATTGTGGTGAAAAGTAGCCGCCATACAATTTTCGTCTTCGTGAAGTTATTAGTTCCCTTGGGGGGGAGGAGGGTTATATTATCAAACTTTGTATCGATCAAACGATTTTTTTCAGCCCTTTCAAATGAAGGTTAACATGCTATAATTGGGATCATTTGGAACGATACAATATTTTCAGTTTAATTTAATTTTATTTATTTATTTATTTATTTATGTATTTTGTAAAATTTGTAAGAAAAAAAATCACAAGCTGCTTAATAATAGATTCTGGTATTAGAGTCAAGTTAAGCCACTCTTCAGCTAATTTTCAATAAGGTGTCACTAGTGTTCTCTCAAAAATATATGTCAAAAATATCGCTTGTGGATTTTAATACGTTAGATGATCATTATAAACATTTTTTTTTTCATTTTTCGAAGTATACTGCATATTCTTTAAATTAACTGCTCGAGTGAAAGCTGTTTTATTTTAGAGAAATATTTCTTTAGCCATTCTTCCAACATTGCCATTGAGGATTTGCACGCTGCCACAACTGCCGCCGTGTTCGTGCGGAGTACGATCACATTAAACATGTGGGTCCGTAAGTCCTTCGGAGAGGTTGGTGGTAGGGGAAGGAGGGTACGGTCCCTGTGGATGCCTCCCCCACAGGGTTGCGGTCTAAATTGGGTGGCACTTCCCGGCCGTCCAAACGGTTACCTTAAACTTTTCTGGTAGATCGGACGGTCTGGGTCTCAACAACAACAACATTGCCATTGAATAGATTCAGAATCTTCGTCTTTCGAATGTTGCGAAACAATAAAATAAATTAACTGACGTGTGGTTTAACTCGCCTTTCTCTTACCATAACTCATTTTTAACTAGCATATTAAGTAGCTTATTTAAGTAACTTGTTTTATAAGTATTTAAATTTTACAAAGAAAAAATTGACAAAACGGCTGCGTTGATTTGAAGGATTACAATTATGGCCTATTACCCTTCACTTTAAAGGACTTGCAAAACTTTTTTATACCCTACTTGGAAATGTACCCCCTGGGGATAACTTACCACCCACGGAATTAATGACGTCACGAACAAAAAAATGTATCGCAGCTATTTATCACAACAATGTTGAAACTATAAGGTCTCGATATCCCAGAGCCATAACTCAACCCTTTATGCCTGATTATGCCAAAATTTGTTCTATTCCAAATTTTCTACTATAAATTTTGTTCTAAGTTTCACCTCGAATTTTAAAAAAAGTATATCTAGTTCTAGATTTTTCGATAAGCCGGATATAAAGTTTCGTCAAAATTCACTAATATTTGTGGCCACTATCTTGTATACAAGAATTCGAACACAGACATACTGACATACAGATAGACGAATATCACTTCAAAAATAGTCAAAACGTGTTCAGGCGATTCCAAAACATATATTGGTATCAAAATCTCGAATTTTAAAATTTTCGTGAAAACAACATTTTCTTCATACTATATTACGTAGTATGAGAAGGCAAAAATAAAAGATGCATATATAGATTCAAATAAAAATAAATAAATAAATATGAAGAAATTAGCCTACTTATTTGATTCAAAAATCGTTAGAAAAAATGTTCTTAAATATTTTCAAAGATATCAAATTGGAAATACTGTGATAATATTATCGATAGCTGATTTGTGTGAAAATAGCTCAAAACCATGATTTGACATAAAATAACGAAATACATAATTCGAATTTAAAAAGCAGGAAAAAAACCCTTCGTCGAGGTCTATTATACCGGAATTCAGCTAACCCAATACCGAATGTCGCAGCTGCAGAAGCTTAGATTTTCGCTGAAAACGACGCACATTCACGGACAAACACATTCTTTTATCATGCAAAACGACGAATTTCTACAAAACGCATATAATTTGTACGTTATTCACCCTTAAACCCTACACAAGTTTTGAATCGGAAACCAGATATATTGATTCTGACTACATGTATTGAAACCTTCTAATATTCACGCATTCCAATTTTATCTTAAATACAGTTTTCTAAAACTTTACGTAACACAACACATCAGAACATTCACGTTTACCGCAGCAGGGGCATGGTTCAAAATGTACTATACCCGATGAAGAAAGTAGAATTGCTTGAAGTATTTGGGACGGAAAAAGAAAGATGCCTGGAGAGCAATTAGAAGCAAAGTTTCTGGAGCAAACCATTCGAGTGTGGAAACGAACGGGAATAACTGCGTCCATATCACCAGAAATTTCGATTTTTTCAAAGAAGCAAAGAGGTTAAGACGGAAAAAGTGAAATATAACTAGAGCTAAATTTATAAAGGTATTCTCTGATTATTTTGCAAGATGAAATGCTGATATATAAAAATTTAATAGAGAAAATATATTATTACTTTCCCTACACATGTAATACTAGCCATTTTACTCGCTTTTGGTACGCTAATGGCTAGTATACATTAAACAAATATGGGTAAATGAGCACAAAAAACTGGGTTTACAGCCACTAGGATGATACTTTTAAGCAGGTAAATTACCGTCTACACACTTTAAAAGGTAACTATATCTATGTGAATGTGTAATTTTATTCATTTACACGAGAATTACAAAGATGTAAAGATGTATCAAGAGATGTTCATTTTACCCACTTCTTAACCTCATTAAATAATTTCCTTTTAGGCAGGTAAATAAGTTGGCAGCAGGTCAACAGAAACAGGTAAAATAAACAATGCAGGCAAAATGAACAATCGATCATTTTTGAGGGGATGTGTGTGTGTGGGTGTGTCAGTGGAGACGGCATTTCATGAACGAATGGAACAATTCAAATGAGCTTTGATACAAAAATTACAATCAGTCTGTTGGATAGTCTGTTGAATACTATATATTTGCGAACAATAAGTCTATTGAAATTGAAGACCAACTTATGACAAATAAGCTCTATTTTTACTTTCCTCATTTAAATAGTATAATGTATAAAAGTAAAGTATTGTGATAAGGTCCAATATTCGAATTCAAGTTTTCGAAGGGAGAGCACGTTTCAAGCATCCCTGAATACGAATCGAGCAAGTGATGGATGATGGGACGAACGAGTTTAAAGTGATGTCTGTCTGTGTGTATGTGTGTGTGTGTGTATTCATGAGACTGTGAAGACTGTAATTTACGAACGAATGGATTAATTTCAATGCACTTTGGTACACATATTGCAATCAGTAAATATTATAATCCTATTGTTTTTAAACGCAATAGAATGCTCAAAAGACTCACAAGTTTTCGAATGAAATTTTGATAAAAGCACCAAATAATAAAAAATGTCAATAAAGTTACGTAAATAATCATTTCTTATGGAATTTTTTATTAGGAAAGAATTGACACAAACTTTTGAACTCTAGCGTGAACTGTTCTCGAAATATTGCACATTTTTCAAATAAATTTATCAAAAAATCGCATAAAATTAATAATATTATTAACAATTGTGAATTATATTTATTTTCCATATGTAAAATTATGCGATATATTTCATAAAATCATTCTCATGGATCAAGTTCGTTCCATTCCCAAAAGAAAATACTTGGCAATAGTTTTATATTTAGACGCAAATAGTCTACTATAAGAATAAACTATTTCTCCGTCCATAAACAAATTTTGGCAACAAATTTAATGTAATGTCACCAAACATTTCTTAAATGATACAAAATTGTCGAAAATGTCGCCAAATTGATAAAAATGGCAATCTATATAATTAAAATTGAAAATCTGTCTGTCCGTCTGTCTGTCTGTCTGTCTGTTTGTCCCATCATCACGGGAGAACGGCTGAACCGAATTTGATGAAATTTTGTGGGTAGCCTAGAAATAGCCCCACTTAAAATTTAGTCTGTGTTTTGAGTTCCTACGATCAGTGACTCTCGAGATATTAGTAAAAACAAAATTTTCGTTTGTCTCATCATCACGAGAAAACGGCAAAACCGAATTTGATGAAATTTTGTGAATAGTCTTGAAATGGCTCCCCATAAATTTAGTCCAAGTTTCGAGTATCTAAGACTAGGGATTATCGAGATATTAATGAAAAACGAAACTTTTTCCTACGAGTTCTACTCTCCAACTCCGTGGTTTATCCAAACGGAAAGGATGAAAATCGTTTGTTTAAAACGTCAAAATGAAATAAAACTTTAATTCCGAGTTTGGTGCAGGATTTTTGCATTAATTAGTCACTATAGGAAAACATGAATTGTTTGAAACATGAATTTAAACGGAAAAATCTATCTCCATGGTTCATCTTTCACAAGCTTTTACTCAACGATGAAAAGTATAAAGAAATCAAAATGGTTATTTAATTTCGCATTTTATGAGGAAGATTCTATCTTATATCATGTTGCTCGGCAACGGAATGAAATTAAATGTGTTGTTAATATTTATTATTATTTTTTCAATTTGAATAATAAATAAATGGATGTAAAAATATATTTTATAAATGAACGGTTTGATTGTTCTTTTAATTATATAAGTTGCGGACTGCGTACATCACTTTCATTTATTTTAGCAAAGAGGTGTAAAGCTCATATATTGTGTTTAGCTGATAAACTCATATATTGTGTTTACCCTATAAATTCATTTAGCCGATTGTTGAAGCAGAAAAAGAGTGGAACGGGTGTATGTATCGTCTAATACAATGTTAGTGTTTTCCTTTAGTATATACAAACTGGATCAGGATATTTTATTCTTCAGATCTGCAAATTCAGAGCTACGAATTTAGCGGAATATCTCTAAATAACTTGTTAACTTTTCTTAAACTTTACCAAATTAGTGGAAATATCTTCAAATTGCTAAAAATGGCCCAAATCAATGAAATTAAATTTGTTTTTTTTAAATAGAGTACTGAAATGATGTTTCTGTAGCATTTATCGGTCAGTCCATCCATTCTACTTAGTAACACATTTAACGATTTTTTTTTAATATCACCAAATTTATAAAAAAATGTGTACATTCATAAAAATATCATGGAATTGATAAAATAGCACTTAATAAATGAAATTAATTGTGGTTTGTTAGGGTATAGTATTGTGATGATGTTTCGTCAATTTGTCGCAAAATGGAACTATCAGTTCTACAGACCCACTTGGTGATAAATATGGCGATTTTTTAAGTTATCGCTAAACCTTCCATTATTCAGACGATATGATTTCCATCAATTTATTTGAAGCACGTGATATCATGTCGCTTAGCAACGGATCCAATGTGTTATGCGGTACATGATTTTTATTAAATCTTTTCCGATTTGAATAAAAAAGTTATGTATATAAAATAAATTTCATTGAGATTGCATTTTTGAGAGGATTACGGTCTTCAGGTTTAAACATCATTATTATTGATATTTTCTGGGACTGTTGATTCAGGGATTATTGATATTTTCAAATTATTAAGCCATTGTTTTATTATGACGAAAATTGTTGAAACTCATATATAGTACGTTTTACGAGTAATCTACTACACTTGCACGGGTATATCTTCTAATCTACGGGAATATAAGTAGCACAGGTATATATTGGCATATATTTTGATATATATATTGGCATATATTGGAATCAATTACGACCTTCAGGTATTAAGATTACGGGGATTATTGATACTTTCAATTTATTACGACATCTCTTTTATTTTGGCATATATTTTTGAGACTCATATTGAAATACGGGTAAGCTTCTACTTACACACTGGCATATTTTCTAATCTGCGACAATATAAGTATTACGGGGTTGCATATATTGATTCAATTCTTTTTTTTTGTAAATTTGCTTTCAGAATGGGCCAGGATGTTTTATTCTTCAGATCTGTCCGTGAAGATAATTTTGTATAGCGAGAACAGAGATTCTTAAACTTCTTTTTAGGAGCATTGTAATAAATATTTTAACAGGATATTTTGAATAAAAATTTCATTCAGTATATTATAGGAATTTGCATATTATTGTGAATTTTAAGTTTCTTTATATTATATTATTTATATTATTTCTTTATTCTTTATGTTATTTCTTTATTCTTTATATTATTTCTGTATATTATTATTCTCCGTACGAAGAACGGATATGTTGCTAGTCTATATAAATAGAATTAAAAATCTGTCTGTCTGTCTGTCTGTTTGTCCCATCATCACAGGAGAACGGCTGAACTGAATTTGATGAAATTTTGTGGGTTGCCTAGAAATAGCCCCACTTAAAATTTAGTCTGTGTTTTGAGTTTCTACGACCAGTGGTTCTCGAGATATTAGTAAAAAACAAAATTTTCGTTTGTCTCATCATCACGGAAAAACGGCTGAACCGAATTTAATGAAATTTTGTGGATAGCCTTGAAATATTCACCCATAAATTTAGACCAAGTTTCGAGTTTCTAAGATAAGGGGTTATCGAGATATTAATGAAAAACGGAACTTTTTCCTAGGAGTTCCACTCTCAAACTCCGTGGTTTATCTAAACGGAAAGGATGAAAATCGTTTGTTTAAAACGTCGAAATGAAGTAAAACTTTAATTCCGAGTTTGGTGCAGGATTTTTGCATTAATTAGTCACTATAAGAAAACATGAATTGTTTGAAATTTGAATTTCAATGGAAAATCTACCTCCATGGTTTATCTTTTGCAAGCTTCTACTCAACGATGAAAAGTATAAAGAAATCAAAATGGCTATTTAATTTCCCATTTTATGAGGAAGATTCTAACTTATTTCATGTTGCTCGGCAACGGAATGAAATTAAATGTGTTGTTAATATTTATTATTATTTTTTCTATTTCGATAATAAGTAAATGGATGTAAAAATGTATTTTTTAAATGAACGGTTTGATTGTTCTTTTAATTACATAAATTGCGGACTGCGTACATCACTTTCATTTATTTTAGCAAAGAGGTTTAAAGCTCATATATCGTGTTTAGCTAATAAACTCATATATTGTGTTTAACCAATAAATTCATTTAGCCGATTGAAGCAGAAAGAGAGTGGAACGGGTGTATCTTATAATACAATTTTAGTGTTTTTATTTAGTTTATACAAACGGGATCAGGATATTTTATTCTTCAGATCTGCAAATTCAGAGCTACGAATTTAGCGGAATATCTCTAAATAACTTATTAACTTTTCTTAAACTTTACCAAATTAGTGGAAATGTCTCCAAATTTATAAAAATGACGCAAATCAATGATTTGTTTATTTAGAATAGAGTACTGAAATGATGTTTCGGTAGCACTTGACGGTCAATCCATCCATCCTGCTTAGTAACACATTTAACGAATTTTTTTAATATCATGAAATTGATAAAAATATTTGTCAATCTATAAAAATATTATGGAATTGATAAAATTGCGCTTAATAATTGAAATTAATTGTGTTTTGTTAGGGGATAGTATTGTGATGATGTTTCGTCAATTTGTCGCAAAATGGGACTATGAGTTCTACAGTCCTATTTGGCGATAAATTTGGCAATTTTTCAGGTTATCGCTAAATTGACGAAAATGTCGCCAAACCTTCCATAGAAATCGCATTATTCAGACGATGTGATTTCCATCAATTTATTTGAAGCAAATGATATCATGTCGCTTAGCAACGGATCCAATGTGTTTACGATTTTATATTAAATCTTTTCCGATTTGAATAAAAAAGTTATGTATATAAAATAAATTTCATTGACATTGCATTTTTGACTGGATAATATCAATTACGGTCTTCAGGTTTAAACATTATTATTATTGATATTTTTGGGGACTGTTGATTCAGGGATTATTGATATTTTCAAATTATTATGCCATTGTTTTATTATGACGAAAATTGTTGAAACTCGTATATAGTACATTGTACGAGTAATCTTCTACAAATACATGGATATATCTTCTAATCTACGAGAATATAAGTAGTACAGGTATATTGGCATATATTTTGATATATATTGGCATAAATTGGAATCAATTACGACTTCCTGGTATAAAGATTTCGGGGATTATTTTTTATTATTATTTATTACTGTTTATTAATATTATTATTTATTACGTCATCACTTTTATTTTGGCAAATATTTTTGAGACTCATATTGTAATACGGGTAATCTTCTACTAACACACTGGCATATTTTCTTATCTGCAAAAATATAAGTAGTACGAAGTTGCATATACTGATTCAATTCTTTTTTTTTTGTAAATTTACTTACAAAAGGGGCCAGGATGTTTTATTCTTCAGATCTGCCCGTGAAGATAATTTTGCATAGTGAGAGCAGATATTCTTAAACTTCACTTTAGGAGCAATAAATTTAATATTTTAACAGAATTTGCACATGATTGCGATTTATATGTTTCCTTATATTATATACTCCGTACAAAGAACGGGTATGTTGCTGGTCTATATAAAAAAAATTGAAAATATGTCTGTCTGTCTGTCTGTCTGTTTGTCCCATCATCACGGAAGAACAGCTGAACTGAATTTGATGAAATTTTGTGGGTAGCCCAGAAATAGCCCCACTTAAAATTTAGTCCATGTTTGGAGTCTTTGTTACCACGGGTTCGTGAGATATTAGTAAAAAACTAAACTTTTGTTTGTCTCATCATCACGAAAGAACGGCTAAACCGAATTTAATGAAATTTTGTGGGTTGCCTTGAAATAGCCCCCCATAAATTTTATCCAAATTTCGAGTTTTTCAGACCAGGGGTTGTTGGGATTTTAATGAAAAACGGAACATTTTTCTAAGAGTTCTACTCTCTAACTCCGTGGTTTATCCAAACGGAAAGGATAAAAATCGTTTGTTTAAAACGTCAAAGAGATTTAAAACTTCATTTCTGAGTTTGGTGCAGGATTTTTGCACTAATTAGTCACTATCTGAAAGCAAGAATTGTTTGAAGCATGAATTTAAATGGAAAATCTATCACCGTGTTTTTTTTCACAAGCTTTTACGCAACGATGAAAAGTATTAAGAAATCAAAATGGTTAATAAATTTTAACATTTTATGAGGTTATCATGTTGCTCAGCAACGCAATTAAATTAAATGTGTTTATTAATGTCTTTATTATTTTCTTTTTCGATTTGAGTAATAAATAAATGGATAAATGGATATAAAAGTATATCTTATGAATAGACGGTTTGATTTTTCTTTTAATTATATTAATTGCTGACTGCGTACATTACTTTCATTTATTTAGGCAAAGAATTTTCAAGCTTATACTGTGTTTAGCTACTAAACTCAAATATTGTGTTTAGCCAATAAATTCATTTAGCCGATTGCTGAAACAGAAAAATATTACAGCGGGTATATCTTCTGATACATTTGTAGTCTTTTCATTTAGTATATAGAAACAGGATCAGGATATCTTATTCAGATCTGCAAATTCAGAGCTACGAATTTGCCGGGATATCGCTAATTTGGAAACATTTCTTAAACGTTGCCAAATTGACGGAAATGTCGCCAAATTGATAAAAATATTTTCAAATCCATAAAAATATCTTGAAATTGATAAAATTGCGCTAAATAAACGAAATTAATTGTGTTTTGTTAGGGAATAGTATTGTGATGATGTTTCGTCAATTTGTCGCAAAATGGGACTATCAGTTCTACAGTCCCACTTGGCGATAAATTTAACGATTTTTCAAGTCATCGCTGAAAATGTCGCCAAACCTTCCATAGAAATCGCATTATTCAGACGATATGATTTTCATCAATTTATTTGAAGCAAATGATACCATGTCGCTTAGCAACGGATCCAATGTGTTTACGATTTTATATTAAATCTTTTCCGATTTGAATAAAATAAAGATATGTATATAAAATAAATTTCATTGACATTGCATTTTTGACTGGATAATATCAATTACGGTCTTCAGGTTTAAACATTATTATTATTGATATTTTTGGGGACTGTTGATTCAGGGATTATTGATATTTTCTAATTATTATGCCATTGTTTTATTATGACGAAAATTGTTGAAGCTCATATATAGTACGTTGTACGAGTACTCTTCTACATGGATATATCTTCTAATCTACGAGAATATATGTAGTAGAGGTATATTGACATACATTTTGATATATATTGGCTTAAATTGGAATCAATTACGACCTCCTGGGATAAAGATTACGGGGATTATAGATATTTTCAATTTATTACGTCATCACTTTTATTTTGGCAAATATTTTTGAGACTCATATTGTAATACTGCTAATCTACTAACACACTGGCATATTTTCTAATCTGCGACAATATAAGTAGTACGGGGTTGTATATACTAATTCAATACCTTTTTTTTTTTAAATTTGCTTACAAAAGGGGCCAGTACGTTTTGTTCTTCAGATCTGCCCGTGAAGATAATTTTGCATAGTGAGAACAGATATTCTTAAACTTCACTTTAGGAGCAATAAATTTAATATTTTAACAGAATTTGCACATGATTGCGATTTATAAGTTTCTTTATATTATATACTCCGTACGAAGAACGGGTATATTGCTGGTCTATATAAATAAAATTGAAAATCTCTCTGTCTGTCTGTTTGTCCCATCATCACGGGAGAACAGCTGAACTGAATTTGATAAAATTTTGTGGGTAGCCTAGAAATAAACCCACTTAAAATTTAGTCCATATTTTGAGTCTTTGCGACCACTGATTCTCGAGATATTTATAAAAAACGAAACTTTCGTTTGTCTCATCATCACGAGAGAACGGCTGAACCGAATTTAATGAAATCTTGTGGTTTGCTTTGAAATAGACCCCCATAAATTTTGTCCAAGTTTTAAGTTTCTCAGAACAGGGGTTGTTGTGATATTAATGAAAAACGGAACATGTTTCTTGGAGTTCTACTCTCCAACTCCGTGGTTTATCCAAACGGAAAGGACAAAAATCGTTTGTTTAAAACGTCAAAGAGATTTAAAACTTCATTTCTGAGTTTTGTGCAGGATTCTTGCACTAATTTGTCACTATCTGAAAGCATGAATTGTTTGAAACATGAATTTAAATGGAAAATCTATCACTATGTTTTTTTTTTTACAGCCTTTTACGCAACGATGAAAAGTATTAAGAAATCAAAATGGTTAATAAATTTTAACATTTTATGAGGTTATCATGTTGCTCAGCAATGCAATTAAATTAAACGTGTTTGTTAATGTTTTTATTATTTTTTCTCGATTTGAGTAATAAATAAATGGATAAATGGATATAAAAGTATATCTTATGAATAGACGGTTTGCTTTTTCTTATAATTATATTAATTGCTGACTGCGTACAGCACTTTCATTTACTTTGGCAAAGAATTTTCAAGCTTATTCTGTGTTTAGCTACTAAACTCATATATTGTGTTTAGCCAATAAATTCATTTAGCCGATTGTTGAAACTGAAAAAGAGTAGAGCGGATATATCTTCTAATACAATTGTAGTATTTTCATTTAGTATATAGAAACAAGATCAGGATGTCTCATTCAGATCTGCAAATTCAGAGATACGATAATTTGCAATATTATAATTTGCAATATTAATGATTCAGAGATACGAATATTTGCCGGGATATCGCTAATTTGGCAATTTTTCTTAAACTTTGCCAAATTGACGGAAATGTCGCCAAATTGATAAAAATATTTTCAAATCCGTAAAAATATCTTGAAATTGATAAAATTACGCTAAATATATGAAATTAATTGTGTTTTGTTAGGGGATGGTTTTGAGATGATATTTCGTCGCTAAGTGGGACTGTAAAACTGGCAGTCCCACTTTGCGATAAATTTGACGATTTTTTAAATTGTCGCTAATTTGACGAAGATGTCGCCAAAAGTTCCATAGAAATAGAATTATTTGGACGACATTTTTTCCACCAATTTATTTGAAGCAAATGATATCACGTAGCTTAGCAATGGATTTAAATTCAATGTGTTTATGCGGCATACGATTTTTATTAAATCTTTTGCGATGTGAATAATGAAGATATGTATATAAAATAAATTCCATTGCCATTTTATTTTGGACTGGATAATATCAATTACGCTCTTCAGTTTTAAACATCATTATTATTGATATTTTCCGAAATTATTGATTCAGAGGTTATCGATATTTTTAAGTTATTACACCATTGTTTTACTGCGGCAAAAATTACTGACACTCGCATATTGTACGTTGTACGAGTAATCTTCTAGGAATGCACGGGTATATTTTCTAACCTACGAGAATAAAAGTAGTACAGGTATATTGGCACATATTTTAACTTATATTGGCAAATATATTGGAATCAAGTACGGCCTTCGTGTATGATGATTAAGGGGATTAATGATATTTTCAATTTATTACGTCATCTATTGTATTTTGCCAAAGACATTTGAGACTCATATTGTAATACGGGTAATATTCTACTATTAATCGGACTTAGCTTCTAATTTAAGACATTATAAGTAGATCGGGTATATCTTCCCATATAATTTTAGCACTTTCATTTTGACATATATTGGAATAAATGACTGTCTTCAGATTTAAATATTACGGGTTTATTGGAATTTTCAATTTATACATGTCATCTAGTAATACAGGTTATATTTTCTAATATTCGCGTATATAAGTAGTACGGGTCCCATACAATTTTAATGCTTTTATTGTGCATATATAGATTCAATTCCATGTATTTTTTTTTATATATTTGCTTACATAACGGGTCCAGGATGACTTCTTCAGATGTGTCCATGAAGGTAATTTTATATGGCGAGAACAGAGATTCATAATCTTCGTTTTAGGAGCATTATACTATATATTTTAACAGAATATTTTGATTAAAAATGTCATTTAGTATACTATAAGAATTTGCACATGATTGTGAATTTCAAGTTTCTTTATATTATATACTCCGTACAAAGAACGGGAATGCTGCTAGTAAATCAATAAAATGATGAGTAATTGATGAAAATTTAATATCTTGGAAAGAATATAAAAATCTGCTATAAGCATAACCTATTTTTTCGTTCGTAACACGTGGCGAAATTTTGACAACAAATTTGGCGGAATATCGCTAATTTGGTGATATTTTTAAATATTGTAAATAGATGATAATGTCGTGAAATTGAATAAATTGACGTTAAATGAGAGGTCATGATTTGTAAATTTTGAATGCCGTCATTTGACGGCCAAAACTTCTAGTATATAAGAAATACCTTTCTATCCGTTTGTTTGTAACACTTGCGATACATTTAGCTCCTTGGATAATAATCTAGCAAAACATTGCCAACTTGGCGCTATTTTTCTCCAGGTCTACGAAAATATCGCTAAATTGCAAACCTGACGCCAAGTTAATAAAAAAAACGCGCAATTGATGAATTAATTATTAAAATATTTTAATATATAGATTAATTGCTTATTAAGGATGCTATCAATATTGATAATTGTCAATTTAGAGTTTCTGGAAATATAAGTTAATTGAGTACTTCAAAATAGTTGTACATGTTGTCGTCCGTAAAAGACTCTAATGTATAATTCAACATTAAAAACACTGTGCAATGGGTCTTATACATCATTCTTTCATTGAGAAAGAAGTAAAACATTTTTGAATCGGTGCGTGAAAATGGAGTATGGAGCGACGCTTCAACCATAAATTGGCCTAGTTCAATAAAGATACATATAATCACTAAGGGTATAAGAGCTGGCAGAATAAGATGGTTGACACGCAATTGAGATTCCAAGATGCAAACCGCATCCAAACTGATCTTTTCCAAACCAGAATGACTCATAAAATGGTTGAACGGCTTCTAAAGGACTTGCAGGCACAGGGAGTCAATGGCTGGATGACTATCCTTCTTGATGAAGAAAGACGGAGACCGCCGAAACCTGCAGAAGAAGAAGACAAAGAGGAATATAATTGTTAATTTTTTGGGGGATATGAAAGTCACGTTTGAACACAAGAAAAATTGGCAGACAAACATGAAATTTTGTATCAAGCAATTTTTTGAAACAACAAAATGATTTATGTAAAATTTTATGAAAAAAAAGTCTGCTATGACTAATTTTATCATGAGAGACAAACTATGCCACATATTTACACAGGAGTGGTGATAGTTCAATGTGGTAAAGGATGAAAAAAGTAGTGATTCATAATCAGTCAACTAAACTGCTTTGAGCTAAATAAATACATGTTAAAAAAGCATTGGCTCCAGGACACAAAATTTGTAGATGAATATATTAGTGCCGACTGTTCACATCTATGGCTTTTAAGACAATATGACTAGGATTGTGTTGCTGTTAATATTTCTAGACACAATCAACGAATCTTGAGATCGAATCCCGGTTCTAGTCCATTGATACTTTTCTCTCAAATTGAGTCTAAATATATTTTCGCAAAATACATGATTTACAGTTCGAGTTTTCAAAACGATAAAATATATATAAAATGGATTAATTAATTTGGTGCTTTTGAAAACATTGTACTTTGAAACGGAAGGCCGCTCAATATTCTGCTTAATATATCAGTTTTATATGAAAGATTATGATTAGATTCTGAATTCCAAAGGATTTTATCCTAAAGGTCATTACAATTCCTTTAGAGGGAAAGCAAAATGAGAAAAGGATTAAAGTGCTTGCGTTGTGTTAAATATATATATTTTTACTATAAAGATACAGGTCTATCCATTGCAATGTATGTGAGACCGCGATAAAAATAAATCATTATTTCAGTTATTAAATGGGAGTATAACGTCCAGTACATACCCTATTGTCTAAAATTTCAATTGGTTTCCTACTTATGCTTTGAATATGGATTTTCTGACATTTTCTCAAAGGAGATTGTATTTTGTGATTAATTGTAATACTACATGTGCATACGTATTATGGAAATTGTAATGTATATATATATATGCGAGCACATATATATATATATATATATATATATATATATATAAATATATATATATACATATATATATATATATACATATATATATATATATATATATATATATATATATATATACATATATATATACACATATATATATATGTATATATATACATATATATATTGATATATATATGTATATATATATGTATATATATATATATGTGTATATATATATATATATATATATATATATATATATATATATATATATATATATATATATATATATATATATATATATGTATATATTTGAAATGTAATAATAAGAATTATGTAAAAATAAAAAAAATAAAAATACAATTCAAGTAATATTAACATCACCATAGAAGCAAATTCACGGCCATAATGCCGATAAGAGAAAAGAACAGAACCTTCCCAAATTCGATGATTAATCAGAATTAAATTCATCTTCAGGTCTGAGTATTTAATTCTAATTAACACAAACAAATGCCTGTTTCAGATTAAGCAATAGTATATATATATATATATATGTATATATATATGTATATATATATATATGTATATATATATATATATGTATATATATATATATATATATATATATATATATATATATATATATATATATTTGAAATATTTTACGAATGAATGAATAGTAGTAGTAAATTGGTTTAAAGCAAAAAACAATTTCTTGTTTGCAGGATGACAAAAATTTTGCTAGTGTTGTTTTTACTATTTTTTTTTTCTTAAAATATATACTTCTCAGGACCTGCAATTTATAAACCTCAAATGATCACTCATTTGAATTCAGCACTAATTCCGGGGGAAAATGGTAAATTCACACTTCCGATTAAAAACATATCTTGTTCAAATACATATTTTTTTCTCAAGATTGGCTATAGATAGCATTTAGATAATGTTAATATGGATTCAGCATCATATTTCAGACGAGGGGGTATAGACTCACTAAGGATTTCTACATTCCGTTCAACAGATGTCACTTCCTATTCAGAAACATACATTCTCCCGAGAACATTTATTTCTCGGAGTCTGCTACAGTGTCATATGATTTATGGTTATTTGTCGCAATTCAAAACAATGTTCCCTATTATGTGTCCCTATGGTAAATAAAGGGAATCCTTACATATTTAAGGACATTCTGGAACATCCATGTGCTTGAATTTCTGAATTGTTTAAGAATGTCTTATCTAAAATATTATATCAGTACCATTTTATTCTCAAAAGCAAAGCTAAAGTAATTTATTAGAAAGCATTTTTAATTCTTTGTTTCAATACCATCTGCAAATAGCTTCGTGGGGACGAATTTATTTATAGTCTGGAACACAGATGTTGTTCAGAGTTACACTTTGATTCGAATCGAGTGACGTAATATGACAACACGTGATGGTCCTTTTAAGTGGTTGGTAAGAAATAACGTTCGGTTTATTTTGAATTTAAATGCAGTGGATTTGAAATTGACATTTGGACTTTATGTTGTGAACACTTATGACAGCCGGCGGTATAAAAAACAGCCGAGCAAAAATTCTCCTGGAAATTTTACATTATATGGAATTTATTAATTGCCCGAGCTCAACTTGGCGCCTGACAATATTTGATCGCATGTGAAATATATTTCTTCTGCCTGACAAATTACTCGCTTCGTGTATTGCAAGATTTGATTTAAAGATTTGTGTATGTTCTCGAGTAACGACAACTCTCACTTCCACGGGATTTCGCGTATCAGCTCTATGTCAAAGCAGGGCTACAAACAGTAGCGTTGTGTGAGATTTTTAACTGGATAAACTGAGCTATTAGCGGTTTAATTTGGAAAAGGTTTCGGTATTATAAGTAAGATTTGTATTGGAATTCGCACTTTTAATAAATTTTATATCCTTGGTGAGTAAACTAAAATAATTTTGCACAGAAATGCGAAGAATGGATGAAATGAAGGAAATGTAAATCTATATTACCTATGCAAGATGAACACACACACGAGTGCAAGATATAACATTTTAAATGTTTTCTTTTTTTAAATTAGATCAACTGTTACAACCATTTCATTAAATATGAGCTCATGGTCGCCTATAAGGGAGAGAAGAGGGAACACTTGCTTCTCCTGAATGTATAAGGTCACAAAAGTATTTATTTATTTTAATTTTTAAAATAAGTTTTCGAATAAATATGTATGTACCTTTAAGCAAATTCTTATACTTTACATGCTTAAAATAACACGTTTTAAAGTATTTTTGCCATTAAAATACTTCATTAGATGCTTTTCAAGCTATAAGTGTCTAGCCTTAAGACAATGATTGGATGCTAAACGTGACGGTTCCCTGTTGACGGGTGGGGGTGGGGGGGGGTATGAGAAAGTTTTTTTTCCGGGAAAAGTTAATGGGCGTGGTCGTTTTCTTCTGTACACGATAGCCGATGAAATAAAATAATATTAATATTTAATCAAACACGAGGGAAAGTCGAAGAGCGCAGACAAGAAGTCTGCATTTCTAGCCAAAAGTCGAATTAAGAAGCGGATTATGGATCTAAGAGCATTTTACTTATTAACTACAGGCATTAGTAGTTTGGTTTAGTACATTGCTTTGGTGGCCGCAATACCCACCTAATTTCAGCATATCGGGATAATTATCTATCATAATAATCTTACAGAAATTCAAAGTAAGATTTAAAGGTAAATAGAAAGGTCTTCAATTCATTCAATACACGTTAGCAATTTACATCATTATATCTAACAAAGACTATTATTCTTTAGACACATATTTAAAGGTATTAGCAAGATGTAATGCCGGACTTAGTAATAATTGGTTGGAACACTTGGTGGGTCAACTTAACAATCTAATTATTAAATTTTGGTTAATTAGAATATCGTCACATAATCAATAAGAGTATAATACCTGATGCGATCTTTTCACACATGTCAAGTTCAACGCATGAAGAATCTCCACACATAATTCCATATTTGAATCACAAGATGTTAATTACCAAAGCAAATGTACTAAACCAAACTACTAATGGTTGTAGTTAATAAAATAATAGCTCTCAGAGTTTTTTTTTAAGATAATAATTAATGAATAAAATCGGCACAGCTGCCACAGATATTAATTGATTTTCCTGAAACTTTATATCCCGCTTTGTTAAGATCCGGCTTTGAAATTTATTCGGACTTTGAAATTTATTCGAAAATTTATATTTTCTGACATGGCAATATAGGACATAATTTGACATAATTATATGCATAAAATTGGTTATTTATGGCCCAATGACCAGAAAACTTAGTTGTTTCAATCATTGTAGTGAACAACAGTCGTGATACAAATTTTGTGTTCGTGACCTCATCCATCCCAAGTCGGGGATTCACCTCAAGCGTCACACTTGGTAGCAATCGAAATATTTTTTACCAAGTTATTGTTAATCCTCTAATCTTAAAGTGTGATCCATTAGACCAATGATACAGATTTTTCAGATTTTTCTTGCAAAATTTGCAAATAAAGAAAATCACAAGCTACTTAAAAATGGATTCTGGTATGAGAAAGTCGAGTTGAACCACACTTAATATTTTAATATTTTTTAAAGTTAATATTTTGCAAATAATTAGGTACGTTAATCAGTTTGTTTAAATCAGGCGCATTTATCTCTAAAATAAAGTGACTACTATTTATTGATATTTTCTATATTTTATTATAAATTTATTATTTTTTAATATATTATTACTTATAATATATTATTACTCCCATAATATATTATTACTTTTAATTTTTAATACAAAAATCTTATTATTTTAGATTTTTTCATATAATCTTATTACTTTCAATTTTTTCATAGAATTTGCTGTTGCCAGTGATATTATTCCACCAGTTTTTTTACAGATTTCCTGAAACCGGTAGTTAATACATGAATGAATTCGAAAACCGGTTGTTAATTGGCTGGAATATATGACTATATCAAACAGAGAGAAAAAATGGAGAATGGTCGATAAATTTTTCTAAACCTTTTGAAACCTCCCTCTACGGTGACCTAGAAAGCTAATATAACTTTGTACAATTACAGTATAGACTACAAGACAAAACCAAACTGAACCAATTTTCGATTATGACTACGAATTTTCGACCCTAAACGCCAGACAAAATAAAGCTCGATGCTGAAAAATGTGGCAACTTAAGTCTTAACTAGAATGTCAGTTTTTCGGTCTGTGGCAGTCTTAAACACTAAAGAACTTCATAAATACCGATATGTATAAATTTTAATATATTTTTAATACATTGCCATCTACTTTAATTTCCACTGCATTTATTCAAATTTTATATTAAACAAATAACTTTAGACATATAACATCGTTCGCGACATTATTTCATCCATAACTTGACAGACAAGGAGCGGACTAAGATGAACTCAACTTGAACTCTTAATAAGAAAGAAAAGTTAAGTTACTTGAAGTAGTTGAGCCGGAAAAGAAAGTTACCTGGAGCAATTAGAAGCAAAGTTTCTCGAACAAACCATTCAAGTGTGGAAACTAAAGGAAGGAACTACTGCCACCGTTTGAAAATTTCCACTTTAAGAAACTGGGGGAAAAAGATCAAAAGTGACTGGAATGGAATAAATGTATCATAGAATTTTGAGAATTGTGTAGTTTGAATATATCTTGGAATTTCTTTCAAAACATAAACACCATGTTTTACGATTTACTATTTAGAGAACCACATATCGACCTGAGTGTGCTGTGGCTTCAGTGTTAGTCGGAGGTAAGCAAAAAAAGCTGTGTAATTGCAGAAATATGCAAGTTAGTAATATAGTAAACTCCCGTTAAATAAACTTCTGTTAATATAGTAAGCTTTCGTTAAGCCGGCATTCAGTAGTTTGTACTTTCGATAATTTGGCACTCCTCTCGAACAAGCATTCAGATCCGTTCGGCTGTTATTCGGACATACTCGTCAGCTCGGGGGCAGTTCATTGAAGTTTTTATTTAATTTCTAAAATAATTTTTAAATGTACAGTGTTAAATGAATTTAAATCTACAGTGTTAAATGAATTTAAATGTACAGTGTTTTTAGCATACAATATGTCGTACGGCGTGCACGACATTTTGTAATTTCAATTACGGATGCCAACCAAAATAATGACCTATTTAAATGCTGCAGATGGAACCAATGGCAACCAAACATAAATAAGCAGCGCGCATCCCCTCCATCGCAACAACCAATAAAAAGACGAGGTATGACACTACAAGGTGAAAAGCAAAAGTGTTTTCGAGAATGTTCTAGAAGTTTCCAGGAGATTCAATTTCGACAGCGTCCTAGACGCAACTGATGTTTTTTTAGTGGTATTTCAAAAATATCTCCTGCGATCGCGCAAAGATACGCGGATCGGCAAAAATTGTGATATGTGAACGAAAAATGAACACAGGCGTATTAAAATATTATACGCAGGCTTCCAATATAGTGTTGGCTACATCAACTATCGAGGTACAAGCAAACAGAAGGTATGGATATGTTTCATCTGTTATAATGATTAAGGAAGGCACACAATTCATGGTACCCCCCCCCCTCCTATCGTGTAATTAATAATAAGGTCGTACGAACCTATCGCAATAACGAGCTCGTGTAGTTAACTAAATGAACTACTTAGATTTTCGATAGCTAATAGTAATGAATGTGTTATAAATATATGTGTCTTTTAAATTATGTGTTGTAAATGTATGTGTTAATTAAATGTTGTTGAAGATATATGTGTCCAGAAGGATTTAGGATTAAATTTAATAATCAAGATCTCTCTATATGTATATATACGAAAGTAAATATTAAAGTAATTGATTAAATTTAGATAAGAGAATTTATTGATATTTTGTGTGTTCGTCTCTCCAGCTTGAGAACCTGGAGCTTACATGCTCCACCCTTAGTGCCGGCATCATAGGTAAATTATTATCATAGTAATAAAATTGATAAGGACAATTTTACCTTATGACACAATACAGTGTAATCCAGTCAGTGAATCGCTTACTATCGACTATTATTTTGTTTTATTAATATTTCACCCAATTTTCTTTTAACATCGATAATCTGGCAAATTTTGTAACTCAGCATAGGCGAAGTCCCAAACGGCACGGATTATCGGAAGTTTTCTGTATTTCGTTTATTACATTGAAACTGTTGACTGTGTGGCAATATATTACATCAAAATCAATTCGTATTCATATTTGATTGAATAATTTGGAATTTCATACAATCAATAACTTTTTTTCATACAATCAATAATTTCATACGCTCAATAATTTGGAATTTCATCAATTTAACAAGATGTCAATTTTTTTATAATGAGAATCTCCTCTAATCAAGGTTCAAATCTTTTAATCTGGATCATTATTATGTCACTGTATTCTCCGTTAAATAGTAATATCCTTCACGAAAATTACCGGTAGAAGAAAATAAAATTTGTAACAACGTAAAGGTTTTTAAATGATAGGCTGTCTCTGTCGTCTAAAATCTCAAATTTAGTTACTCAATTGCTAACAAAAGAAACTGATGAAAACAATTATCCGATATAATTTATTATACTCTTTAGTAATTTTTAAAGAAAAGTTATAACAGGAATAACCGAAACAATAGAGTGAGCCAAAAGAAAAATAAAAGAGATAAGTGAACTTACAGTAGAGCAAATGTTTATCTTGTTGGTATTTCTAACAGCTGGTTTTAAGGCCTCATGTTCTTCCATTACCTTTTCAGTAGAGTTACTCTCTATTCAGTTATTTCTTTGTGCTGCTATCTGTTACTCGTTTCATTACGTTTATTCATTTTTCCTATTATTTCTTTTCTCCGTGGTTTTTACCGTTCATTCATAGTATCCTGTCTCCCGCTTTCCTGCCTCCTTGGATTTTGCCTCTCTCATTTCTCCTCTCGACGCTGCCAACTTTTCTCCTATATTTTGCCACGTATGCTATTCTACCTTTACTACCGAACTTGTTTGAATAAGTGGAGTTGTGCTTCGCGGTTGTTCTGAAGAAGAAGACGACTTTTCTCTATTGGTCCAATATTGAAGCCAATAAAATGGCAATATATATAGCCAATATTGGATTGTTACTAGGAGTATTTTGACGAAGTGTTTATATTATTGGTTTATTGTGCACATTCATTTAGTTGATGTTCAATGGTCCCTTAAACATGTCTAACAAATTATTTATTGGGACCAAATATCGTATCTCTTTACTGATGTATCAGCAGCACTTACGAATCGAGCAACACACGCCAAATGCTGTCTTTTCCCCCAAATTTAAAGTAAATCTGAGAGTTTTCTCACCATTCCCAAATATGAGAGGGGCAAAGAACCTATGGCATTCGCCACACAATTAAAATTCTTCGTTGTAAATGTAAATTAGCTGTATGTATGTGTTTTTTTCTATACAATACATAATATAAAAGCAAAATATTGTAATGGGGTCAAAATTTTCCTTAAATAAATAATGTAAGAGTAAGTTATTCAAACTTGATGAAAAATCCAACTATCGTATTTGAAAGAATTGAGACGTTTTGAGTACTTTGGAATACCAGTAAACTATTTTGCCAGTAACAGATAAAGACAGAGACAGAGAAAGATAAATGTCAGGAATATTAAAATTATCCAGGAATGTTAAATGTGTTCACTTTTATTAATATATTTATCCAGGAATATCCAAATGTGTGCATTTCAATTTAAGATATTAATCCAGAAATATTAATATTTGATATATTAATCTAGGAATATTAAAATTCAGTATATTAATCCAGAAATGTTAAATTTTAATATATTAATTTAGGAATATTAAAATTTAATGTATTATTTCAGGAATATTAAAATGTGTTCATTTGTATTAATACATTATTCTAGGAGTATTAAAATTTATATATTAAAATTTAATATATTAGCCCAGGCGTATTAAAATGTGTTCATTTTAATATTGCTGGAATCCAGAAATGTTAAAATTTAAATTAAATTAAAATATATTTTCATATTTTCATAATTTTACTTTAATAAAATTTTAATTTCATTTAAATTTAATTAAAATTCAGTAATATTAGACTTTAATATATTAAACTAGGAATATTAGAATTTAATGTATTAATCCAAATATTAAAATATGTTCATTTTCCTATTCCTGGAATCCAGAAGTGTTAAAATTTAAATAAAATTAAAATATGTTTTCTAATTTTAATATTTTTATTTTAATAAAATTTTAATTTCATTTCAATTTAATTAAAATTCAGTAATATTAGAATTTAATATATTAAACAAGGAATGTTAGAACTTAATGCATTAATCCAGAAATATTAATTTTGTTCATTTGAAAACATCAGATACTTTATAAGCAAAGCAATAAATAATAAAAAGCAATTAAAACCTTTGAAAGAAACAAATCTTTAACACAATAAATACAGGAAAACAGGAACTGGTAAAAACAATTCTTGACAATCCAATAGAACTAAACTATTCTCGTGTTAGAAAGGAATTCACTTAAAATTCGCAGAAAATTATGGACGTCACGTGAACAAAGCGGTTACGTCGTGAAGTCACGAAGAGGAGTCAAGTGTCAATGCGAGTCGAAGAGGTTTGGAGAATGTGCGTGAGGTGGAAACTTTTGAAACATGCATGGAATTGCCGTTCCTTCAGAGTTCTAAAACCTTTGACATTAGGAATTACTTTCGAAGAGGAAAGGCGAAGAAATACAAAATACATTTGTTTACATCCCCGATTTAAGTAGTTGATTATTACTCTTCTTAAAATACATGGAAATTTAAAGGAAAAGTAATGTGACAGGGTCGAAAATTCGAGTTTTTGACAAAAGAGTACGCTTCAAGCCTACCTGAACTCGAATCGAACATTTTGACATGATATATGTATGTGTGTATCCATTTTTATATGTGTATGTTTGTTAGTATGTGTACATATATATATATATATATATATATATATATATATATATATATATATATATATATATATATATATATATATATATATATATATATATATATATATATATATATATATATATATATATACATATATATATATATATATATATATATATATATATATATTTAAATATAAAAAGCATTTAAAATTTGAAAAAAGAAGGAAGGCTTAGCGAGAAGCTTACTCAATGGTGGTAAGGGGTTGTGACCTTACACCCCAGTTGTCAATATGCATGTCATAAATGCCGCGGCATTGCACTCCTGGACGCCAGCCCTGACTGAAGCCAACCTCCGGAGTGACAATAACAATCATCACAAGACCGTGAAAAAGAAAAGTCCAATAATAAGATGAAGACCATTACTGGATGACAAACTAGTCCTTCAGACTAGAAAGAGTTGTTTATATCTGCGTGTTATCGTTCTGCGGTCCTGTTATTCATAGTATGCGAACCTTCATCGACCAAATTGATATAAAATTGATTTTAACTTTGAACAATATGCATTATTATTAACATAGAAATTATCAATATAATGTAGCATAAAAGGAATGGAGTATTGCTGTAGATATGTTTGTTGTGGAAATGTTCTATCAAAATCAATACGGATGTCTTCATTGTTGATAATTCTCTGTATTCTAGCCAATCCCTTCAAGAATACATTCCTAAATATATCCAAGTGAAAATTGGAATTCCAATTTATCAGACTGTTGATAGTTATATTAAAACTTTTTCTTTTATCAAAGATAGTAAAATTTACAGGTATTTTACTGAAATCGATGCTTAAATCTAAAAATTTCACTACATTTTTAAGTGTAGTGGATTTTCTTTCAAAATTAAGTTTGTTGAGTAGAAATCAAAATTCATTCTATTATTCTCATCTTCATATCCGACTATCAAATCATCCACATAACGTAGGTATATGATTTCCTTATTAAGATGTGATTGGTTTTCATAATAGTTGAGGTACAAATCTGCAAGTATAAATGAGCATCATCCCCCCCCCCTCTCATGGGGATGCCTTTAATTTGCTGATAGAATGAAATTCCATTAAAAAGGTAGTTCTCTTTGATGACAATAGTAATTAAAGACTTATATTTAATGAAGTCTATTGTTTTCTTCAAGTCATATTCTTCATATAAAAGGTTTAGGAAATGAGATAGGTCTTCAAGATCAATATTGTTGAAGAGTTCCTGAAAGTCATAGGCTTTAAAGTATAATGGATTTTTGTGATATTTTAAAGACTTTATAACTTCTTGACTGTTCTTGATGATGTAACTACCTTTATTATTACTTTGATACAACAGAGGTTTTAAAAGTTTGAGTAGAATTGAATTAGCTTTTGTAAGATAAGTATTATAACCGACTGTAACAGGTCTGAAACTAGTAGGACACTTATGCAATTTAGGAATATTAATTAAGTCTTGGTACTTAATTCTGCTACTGTATTTAATTCCTGATACTTAATTTTTTAGCATTTGAAACCTGATATATAACTAAAAAGTGTAAATTGTGTACAACCCTCTGAACAGAAATTGGCGGCAAACAATCGCTCTACTTCGTCTGATAACTTATACAGGCATAATTTTCGTTTTATGACGACCTTCAAATTTCAAACTCGTAAATCAAATAGATGCATGCTCTGCCCTTGTGCAGATTCTCTTCTTATTAGCAAATCAAGTAAATTTCGCGTTTTTTGTAAGGCATATATATACATATAGCTTATCAAATGCAATACTTGTACTCAAAATGTACTGTCCCATATCGGTCAAACCAAAAACCCTCTGAATATACGAATCAACTTATATAGAAATCACATCAAGAATAATTCAAGCAATAATCAAGAATTCCATTTACTTTACTCACACTTTCAAGATCGCTCATTCAGTAATATCACGGTTTCAATATTGGACTTCGTGATCAAACAAGAAAATCGCTTTTGGTGGGAGAACGTGCATATTCTACAGCGTAACACCGTATACCCCTACGGACTCAATTCAGTTATGTTCAACAAACTTTATAACAACGATTATTATTTTTTGTCCCAAAACTTTAGTATAAAGTACAGAAATGATACAGGACGTAAAAGATGGTTCCGCAGTAATAAAAGAAAAAAAAACAAAATATAAATAATTGCATTGAATCTTTCAAAAGTTTTTTACAGGAAGTTTATAGATTTGATACACAGAGCTGATATCATACGTATTTATGTTCTGTGTATACGTAAAAAAAATTATGCAAACCCTTTGGATAATTTGGTCCAAACAAATTAATATTTGGCAAACTAAAGAATCAACTATATTCCAAAAACTTAATTTTGCCACCCTCAGTGATTGGTTAAAAAAACGATCAAAATTTCCAAATCTTAATTTGAAGAATGATAAAGTGGATCAATTTAAATATACAGCATATCTTAATATCCTGTTTCAAAACAAAACTTTCACTCATATTCCTTTTAGAAGAATTTTGAAAGAACATCACCATCATCTTCCTATACTTAACTTAAAAATCAAGACAACCTACTGATATGAAATTCCATTGGGAAGAAGAATTTTTAACTATAACTTCTTAAGTAAAAATCTACAAACTGAAAATATAAAAACATGTAATTGTGAAAATAATCCATATTCAGATCCATTGATAGGACATGTAGTCACTGGTGATAGTGCTGTCCTGGAAGATAGAAATTTAATACGGGCCTTTCAACTTGGTACAAAATATCGTAATCCTCATATAGGCAATAAATATGAAACCTTTCAGCATGATATTGATAAATTTATTTATGATATGTCCATACGTTTCAGTATATCTGACTTCACCTTCAATCAATGGCGATACAGGATATGCAACGACTTCAAGTTTTTTTATCAACAGTTATATCAACCTCATGAAAATTGCAAATTGAACATTAATTATCTCAAGACCATTCAAGATAAGTTCATAATTACATACACTGACAACGTTTCAAGCAATTACGCATTTACCTGCAAATACTATTATATTCAAATCTTAAAAGAAAAATATGAAAATGTTATGCTATATCGGAAAGTTAACATACCCCACCAAGAAATTAATAATAGGATTAAAGTCTTATATCAAAAAACAGGTATTAAATACACTAGCAGAATTAAGTACCCATACTTAATTAATATTCCTAAATTGCATAAGTGTCCTACTAGTTTTTGACCTGTTACAGTCGGTTATAATACTTATCTTACAAAAGCTAATTCAATTCTACTCAAACTTTTAAAACCTCCGTTGCCTCAAATTAATAATAAAGGTAGTTACATCATCAAGAACAGTCAAGAAGTTATAAAGTCTTTAAAATATCACAAAAATCCATTATACTTTAAAGCCTATGGCATTCAGGAACTCTTCAACAATATTGATCATGGAGACCTATCTCATTTCCTAAACCTTTTATATGAAGAATATGACATGAAGAAAACAATAGAATTCATTAAATATAAGTCTTTAATTAATATTGTCATCAAAGAAAACTACCTTCTTAATGGAATTTCTTTCTATCAGCAAATTAAAGGCATCCCCATGGGAGGGGAGTGCTCATCTATACTTGCAGATTTGTACCTCAACTATTATGAAAACCAATCACATCTTAATAATGAAATCATATACCTACATTATGTGGATGATTTGATAGTCGGATATGAAGATGAGAGTAATAGAATGAATTTTGATTTCTACCCACCAAACTTAATTTTGAAAGAAAATCCAACTACACTAAAAAATGTAGTGGAATTTTTAGATTTAAGCATCGATTTCAGTAAAATACCTGTAAATTTTACTATCTGTGATAAAAGAAAAAGTTTTAATATACCTATCAACAGTCTGATAAATTGGAATTCCAATCTTCACTTGAATATATTTAGGAATGTATTCTTGGGGGGATTGGCTAGAATACAGAGAATTATCAACAATGAAGACATCCGTATTGATTTTGATAGGACATTTCTACAACAAGCATATATATCTACAGCAATACCCCATTCCTTTTATGCTACATTATATTGATAATTTCTATGGTAGTAATAATGCATATTGTTCAAAGTTAAAATCAATTTTATATCAATTTGGTCGATGAAGGTTCGCATACTATGAATAACAGGACCGCAGAACGATAACACGCAGATATAAACAGGTCATTGTAATCTGAAGGACTAGTTTGCCATCCGGTAATGGTCTTCATCATTGGACTTTTCTTTTTCAACGGTCTTGTGATGATTGTTATTGCCACTCCGGAGGTTGGCTTCAGTCAGGGCTGGCGTCCAGGAGTGCAATGCCGCGGCATTTATGACATGCATGTTGACAACTGGGGTGTTGAAGACCCAGACCGTCCGGCTCGTCAACAAGGACTTGAGCAACCATTTGGACGGCCGACAACTGGAGTGTAAAGTCACAACCCCTTACCGCCATTAAGTAAGCTTCTCGCTAAGCCTTCCTTCTTTTTTCAAATTTCAAATGCTTTTTATTCTTTTTATATTTATATCGTGTATAGTATTTGTAGCTCTTTTGCGCATAAATGCTATAACACTTCAATATCTTTAATAACTTCCAATTTCTATCTTATATATTTTATATATATATATATATACATATATATATATATATATATATACATAATATATATATATATATATATATATATATATATATATATATAATCGAGTTTTTGACAAAGGAGTACGCGTCAAGCATACCTGAATCAGAATGGAATATTTTGATATGATATATGTATGTGTGTATCCATTTTTATATGTGTGTATGTATGTTAGTGTATATACATATATATATATATATATATATATGTGTGTGTGTGTATATATATATATATATGTAGTGTGTGAGTTTGTTTGTGAGTTTGTGGACACGATATCTCACGAACAAATGAAGAGTTTCGAAAGATATTTGGTACGCTTGTTACAATCTGTGAATACTAGAACCTTATTTATTCTAAATGCAATCAAATGTTTGGAAGTGTCCCTTCCCATTTTTGAATATTTTTTTAAAAAAATAAGAAAATCAGGTACTTTAATGTTTAACAATTAATCATTTTCGACTTAATAATCCACTTCACTCTCTTTGTTAAAGAGATGGTGTACCCATGTACTCACTGATAGACACATTTCATGGAAAATAAGGTTGTTCAATATTCAGGGACTCTAAACTTGTAAGTCCATCAACATCCGAGATTTGGGTTTTTAACTCCATCACAATACTTTCATTTTACATACATATGCACAGTGCAATGTAGTGCAGCTGAAAGCACAAGATTTATAAATTCACTTGTAGCCACTGATATTAAAATAAATTCAGAAGATATTTACATTTAATCTGAGACGAAATTCGATGCAATTTAATACATACATATTAATTCGATGCATTTAAAATATACACATAAATTTATAAAATTAAATGTCAAAATCAATAACTCTAAAATATGATATATTTATATAATTTATTTTTATCTATCTACAGTGCGAAAACAAAATAAAAATATATCATGCAATATATATTTTTTACTCTTTCTGATTGTATTTTTAGTATAAAAACATTTTTGAGAGATTAAATTAATTTATTAAATTATTTAGAATGTCTAAAATGACTGAATTTAAAATAAATACTTATATTGAATAAATATTTGAATTACTGAATGACTTTTGAACGCAGAATGTTAATAATATTCCTTATCTGTTCCATTTTTATATGAACGTATTTTTAAATTCAAAATAGATTTAAACAAATTATAATTCCTTTATTGAAAGCATAGGTATGAATGCGATTTGAATTCCAAAGAATCGGGTATTTCAGTCTATTCCCAAGGAATTTTTCAAATAATGAAATTTTTATCAGGACTCTACATACATTGGAATGAATGAAAATTTAAATCCTTTCACATTTCAATGAACGAATTTATTTGCCTGCAGGGATTAAATCCTCGTGAAATTCTGAATTTAATGCAGAGTTAAAATAATTTTTAAAACAAAAACTGGAAAACTGAATTTACTTTTGCAAAAATATTCTCTTTACTCCTTCTGTAATAACTCCTAAAAGAATTCTTTAATACCCGCCTATAATAGAACTAATTCTTGCTTTTTACTTCCTTGCAATCAAAGTATGTGTAAAGGGAATTATTGTAATGTGATTAAAGACCCAAAACCCCACTTTCGAATTTTAATGCATTTAAACATTTTTTTTGGACGAGAATAACGTCTATGGTTGGTGTACCCGCTTGAAATCGGAGCGTTATGAGAAATGTAAACTTATGTATGTGACCATGTATGCAATGTAAACATGTATATAATGTTTATACTCAATAGCTATATAGATAAATAGATAAAAATATAAACAAGTTACTTTTGTTTTGTACACTTGCATAAGGTACCATTTATAAATGTGGTAAGTAGCTGCAATATTTTAATATTTCGAACTATTTTAATCGAAAATATTAAAACATTTTATCCGAGCAAATTTTCGCTTTTCTTTGATTAATTTCACCCTATATATCTTCTAAACTACAAAATATAGACAGAAACAGAAAGCGACAAAAATGTTTAGTTGAAAACCCAGATGTTAGATGACTTATTTGTTCTTACAAATTTCGTATATCTTTTTAGCAATCATTATGCCAAATTAAAAACAATTAAAAATTTCCGGTTTTTAAAGTTTATAGAAAAATATCTTGTACACTAATCTATGAACAGTGACCGATTTATTTTCATCCATTTAAAATCCTTACAAGGATATATAATTGCACTTTGGATCGAGTTCTTTGTTGTCGAAATAAAATGATTATCATTTCGATATTTTTATATTTTTATCTACTTTGAAAGATCTACTAATTTCAATATTTTAGCTCGCTATATATGTGAATAATTTATAGCACTTTGACAGACATATAAAGATACGTAATTAATTTTTTTTTAAATATGTTATTTATGTAAAACTATTTCAAATCCATCGGACGAGAGCTATCGCTGATATTTTTTTTCAATGATATCTGTGTATCTGTTAGTGTGTGGGTGCAGAGTCCACTTCCACTATAAGAGCTTGCAATTTCGTCCCAGTACCTCAACGGTTGATCATCGCCTGGCCAGTTCGGAGATCCGTGGTTTGATTCCTGATTGGGACAGCAGGGTTCTTTACAATGGCGCCCGAACGAATTAACTCTGTAAGTTAGCGCAAAAATGTCAGAGGTCTGAAGACCCCAAACCGTGCTACTCACATAGTGGGTTTAGAGTAGCCAATTGCAAGGCCGGAAAAGGATACCTCCTGCACTCAGGAGGCACACAAGTTCTACCATCCGGCCAAACGAACATTTATTTAAGTCTAAAAAGATAACAATTGATGAAACATATTGCGGTTAAACGGACAGTTTTACATTATATTTGAACTTGACAAGTACGTCCATTTTCCAAAAATGGGAAAAGGATTATTGCGAATATAGACAAAAAGATCATTGGCAAATAACATTTAGAGTGAGATATATTAACATAATGAAAAATAGATTAAAATTAAAGAAAATAATAAAATTTTAAAAGCAAAATTTAGAAAATATATGAAAAAGAAAAATATATGGAAAAGAAAAGGAATTTAGGCACATGGAAAACGAAAACAGAAATTTAAGAAATTTAGGATAAAATTTTGAATGGAAAATTTAGAAAAAATACAAAAAAAAGGGTCAAAAAAAGGAAAAAGAACCGAGAAAATAGAAACAGTTAACATACCTTTTTTAAAAAAAAAAAAGTAAAAAGGAACCCGAAAATATGGAGGTCACAATGGACCTCCATATGCGGAGGTCCATGTGCGGAGGTCACTTATTTGGACAATAAGTCCATATAAGTTAATTAGAATGAAATAAAGGGATTCATTGATAAAAATTAATTGAGAGCAAAAACTACTTATCAGCTTAGGTCATGTCACTTTATTAGAAATCTCCATGGCAACAAGAATACAGTTTTTAATTTTATCTACTGAAGAGGAATTTGAACGAACTTTGGAGTACCAATTAGTTTATTAGACATTAGAGGATGGAGACTGCAGAGTCCAGCGATTATAAGAGTTTGCAATTTCGTCCCAGTAGCTCAATGGTAGCGCTTCGGCTGACCAATTCGGAGATCCAAGGTTCGATTCCCGGTTGGGTCAGAAAGGCTGTTTGCATGTGTGCCTGTTAGTTTGCGCGTTTGTATGTTCCTGCATGTCTATGTATGTAGATTTAACAATGCACTTATGTGTGTGCGTGTGCATTATCTCTATGCATCTATCTAGGAGTCTATTACCACGATGTCTCTGGAACAAACTGAGAACGGTCACATAAATTTGGAACGTTTATTTCAATCAATAAACGTAAATAGCAATTGACATTAAGAGAAAACGGAAAAAGAATCACACATCAAAAATTCCCAGACACACATATCGGTATTATTAATAACTCTACGATACCTTAACAAAACGTCAATTCTATACTACTCAGGAAAAAAGGTATATGTGTTACGAACACTGAAATTCACTGTAGTTTGAATCAAGAATATCGAATTAATTAAATTCCTACAAAAAATTAACATTTTCGAATATAAATCATTACCAAATTGGTGATATTTTCCAGAAGTTGCCAAGATGGCGATATTCCGTCAATTTTTTCACTAAGTTCGCCATACCTTACACCTTTCTGATAGATCGGACGGTCTGGGTCTCAACAACTAAGTTCGCCAAATGTATCACCAAGACCGCCAATTTTCTTAACAACCGTCAGAACGACACAAGGGTATTTACTTTCTTATGTATATTTCACAGTTCTATATTACAGGTATTTTATGGTGGCGTTTTCACACCAATTACGAAAGAATGCCTTTCTGTAGATCAATGGCGCGCCTGGTCCGTAGAGCGTCACCTGGTCCAAAGAAGATTAAAAATCCTTTGAATTGGCAAATAAAGACTTCCACCATAAATATTGCTAAGACGTATCCTATGTATTTTTCGGGTGTATTTTCAAGATATAAGATTGAATCCAAATTTCCGGATACCTAACACGTTTATTTGCAAGCACAGCGTTAATAAAGGCAATATACAGCAAATAGCTGGATAATTATCTCACAAGATCAATAAACAACTAATATTCTCAAAACAGTGACTATTTTCCAACCCAATATATAGTTCGTATCACGTCAACTGTTCTCCAACTGAGTGTTGACTCCTTCTATATACGCTCTGTACTTCCAGAAGGGCTCGTATCTCGTATAATATTCGTTATATCGAGAAGGTTCTCGAACATTCAAAATGTTGGAAGAACTGCCAAATTGGTGTTAAATCGCCAAATCTAGAAACCATGAACTGGTAGTTCTATTATGGCATCCCTAGATTCACGTCATAGGCTGCATGTACGGTGTTTTCACCCTACTGGATCTCAAAATAGCTGCCAGTGACGGAATTTTTCACGTTCCTAACAATATTAATTGCAGTGGATAACTTAAGTCTGAAAAATATCAAGTTTTGATTTTTCAAAGGCTGCCCGATTTTATGAAGCAGATTTTTGTTTTTCATGAATATTACGACGAATGGAGTATTATACTCTATAAAATGAGCAGAAGAAGACGAAGTTCGTCTAATAGAGTCGTCTGTGAGGAATGAAGAAGGCGTTCTGATCTGAAGTTACATTTTGATTTGAAACCTGTAGTGTGATAATATAGAATCTAAATTAAATATAGAAAAAAAAATTAAATTATTCCAGCAGATGAATTGTTAGAATTGCATCTGATTAGATGGAGATTCATGTTTCATATTCCAGCTGGGACATGATTTATTAGAATTGGCTCTTGAAGGATTAAATGCAGTAGATCACTTAATTTTAAAATATAACGAGTTTTGATTTTTTCAAGGATTCCACAATGTTATGGAATCAATTTTTATATCATGCATGTTGCGACGAACAAAATAGTATACTGTATAAAATAAGCAGAAGAATTAGGGATTTGTAGAACTGAATTCTATGAGAAATAAAGAGGACGTTCGGATATGAGGTTACACGTCTATCTGAAACCTATAGTGTAGTATGACAACATAGACTCCGTTCTAATTAAAAACAAAAAGAGGAAATTGTCCCATTAGGCCAATGATCAGTGCCTCATATGGCCCAATGGATATCCAGACATTTTATCCTGGCTGGAACATAACTACTTTGAATTGGTGTCTGAAGGATTTCAGCATGAAGGTTAAATTCAATTGATAACTTAGGTCTGAAAAATGACATTTAAATTTCTTCTTAAAATCCCAATATTTTATAACAGCTATTTTTATTTCATGGGTGTTGCGACGAACAGAACAAACACAATACTGTATAAAATGCGCAGAATAATTAGGAGTTCGTAGAACTGAATGCTATGAGTAACAAAAAATTCAGATCTGAAGTTACACTTCGTTTTGAAAGCTGTAGTATAGATCAATTGTTCGACGCCTGGCCTGGCGGAAAAACAAGTTTTGTATGTAGATGCAATTATTTACAGTGCTTAGCGTGTGCAAGAAAATGAAATATATGTTGAGTTTGTAATAATTTTAAAATTAAAATTAACTTTTTGAAAATTCTATATTTTGAAAACACTGTCATTGAAATCGAAATCGATTCTTACTTTTGCAATCAGATCAGTTTTAAGTGCACATAAATTTTAAACGCTTAACACCAACACTATTTTAATATGCGAGCAAAATTAATTTTCGTAAAATGTAAGAGTGCTATTCCTTTTAAAAAGAGTATGTTAAATATATTTGCTTGCATGTTACTAACTATAAAACAACTATTTTCTGAAAATATTGACATATTTAAGATAAAAAGGACTTTCACAATCCTTTAAAATCTTCCAAATAATACATTTTAAAAATATTTGTTCACCAAAGTATTCTGACATAATATTCATTTTTTTGTCACTTTAAGCATTACATCCTTTAACAAAAAGTCTTTTCAGTACATATCCTTTTCAAGATTTACACTTCGACGACTATTGCACTTTCCAGAGATATAAAAATAAGCCATTTAATAGAACAAAATTGAAAAAATATGGAAAAGGAGCTTGTACTTATAAAAATTTGAAAGAAATGGGGATAATGTATTAAGCTCGTTTGAAAAACACTTTTTGTTCAACATCTGACATGCTAAAAAAAAGTGCTTCCTTATAATATCCACGAAGAATAATTTCTAAAAATCTAATGTGAGCAACACAAGACTTTCCCTACAGGATAAAATTCATTTTCTCCTCCTTTTTATCATAATTAGTACTGCAGCCACTTCATGTGGGACCTGGTGCGAAGTAATTTTGACTGCCCATATTTTCCTATCTACCGTATGTGTTGAGTCTCCTCCACGTCGATACGGCGTCTAACACCACTCACACTAACCTTGCTGTGGCGCTTGTCATAATGTATGAAGTTAATAAAGTTCAATTGCACAAAATAACACGGATGCTTATTGGAAGTTACGGCGAATTTGAAGTACTAATTCAATTTTCGTTTTCATTTGGCGACATTGTGTATTTAAAAATGGCGATGTGGAAAAATTTCCGAAAAACTTCAATAAATAGTGAGCGGTTCATCCCAGAGACAAAAGGTTAATCTTATTAGTCTAACATTAAATCTTAAACGAGCAATTAATTAATACATTTCAGCATATTAAGTCTTTCTATGTCAGATTTTGATGATTTTTGGGTTTACGATCCTAGTTCTGAAATCTAGCTTTGAAATTATTTTAAATTTAACTTTAGAGCCAACGCACAATGGTAGCACTGAAGTCCAATTTTTGTGTGTCGGTTTGATTAAATGAATCAATATTATTTTTTCAAATAAACCAATATGATTTATTTTAATATTTAAAATTTTTGAAAAAATGTAATGCTTAGACATTGCATTAATGTTTTTTCCACTATACAGTGGTTAAGAAGATAATAAAAGTTATTTTTTTATGCATGTTATATGAGTCATATGTTCTATATTTCATATTTGCTCAATTGCATATACATTGCATTTTATATTAAGTAGATGATCTTGTAAAGGAAACAATTAAATTTTACAATTTTTCGAAGTAATTATAATTATATATTTAATAATAAACATCATATATATATATATATATATATGGTTGATACAAAATTACGGTTATGGTGGGAAAATAAGCATATCGCACAGCATAGGTCGGTTTTTCCATACGGGCTTAATACTATTATGTACGGTACAACTTATAATAGGGAATATTATACAAACAAGGAGTATAAAAGTGTGGCAGTAAATGACGTAATGGTGAGGAGTAGAAGAAAACAACGGGGAGGTCGTAAAGGTAAAACCAGTTTTGCCAACACCGTTAAAGGAATTGATAAAATATTGAGATATATTTATGGAGGCAGTGGTAATTATGAGTCATGGATAAAGAATGGTGTATATGGGGTAAAGTTGAAGTTTTTGGATGAGATATGATGTCACTATAAGAAAAAATGTGTTGATGAAAGGGATAGAAGTAGGACGAAATCGTTGAGTGTGCTTTTGGTTTACATGAAGTTAAGAGCTAAGAAAAATAATATTAAGTTTGGTATACATAAAAAACCTATCAACGAATACTTAATTTTAAAATATATTGACAAAAGTTATGACTAGATTCCTTTTACTCGGATTTTGAAACAATTTAGATATACTTTGCCTATTATAGACTTGGAATTAAAGGTGGCCTTTAAATACGGTATACTTTTAGGCCGGAAGATTTCTAACTATAACTTTTTAAGTAGTAATTTACACTTGTTTGATGATGGGAATTGTGATTGTATGAAGTCAGTTTTTCGAAATGGACATCATGGACATATTGTTACTGGAGATTTGGGTATCGTTAAATCAAATATAAGGACTGTTTTTAGTTGGGTACAAAATATCGTTTTCAGACAGGAATTTCAATTAAAAAATCTATTAATAGTGATTTATTACATTATATCCAAGGAGCGACTGTAAAATACAATATAACCACTGGAACTTTTGAAGAGTGGATGTGTTTGGTTTTAAATGAGTGTGATTCATGCAATCGATGGAAGGAGAGAAGTGTGGCTTTGCGTTTGAGTCAGCGTTATAATAATGATGAGTTGGAGGAACTGCAACGAAAATATGTCGCTACTTATGTAGACAAAGTGACTTCCAATTTTGCATTTAAATGTAGAAAGTACTATGTTATGATGTTAGGCAAAACATATGATGATACTAATATGTATTTATCGGTGAATCAATCAAATAAAGAAATTGGCAATCGTATTCAGGCTTTGTATGAAAAAGCTGGCTTAAGTGTGGGAAGAATAAGATTCCCTTACCTAACAATGATACCTAAGCTACACAAAGATCCTGTGAAGTTCCGTCCAGTTACTATAGGTTTTAAAACGTATTTAACTAGGGCTAATAAATCTTTATTAAATTATTTAAAAATTGTTGTACGGAATCTTTACAGACAGGGCAGCTATTTTATTAGAAATATTAAGTAGTTAATAAGCTGAAAGGGATGCCAAACATTAAAATATACAAGAGTTATGATTTTGCGGACTTATTTAATAATATTAACATTGAGGACTTGAATAATATTGTTATGGAAAATTTCCAAAGCTGTGACTTACAGTCATATATTGCATTGGGAAAATTTAAAGCATTAGTAAGGCTTGTGTTGTTCGAAACGGTTCTTTTTAATGGAAAGGGTTATTATAAACAGATTAAAAGAACTCCCATGGGAGGTAATTTTTCCTCGGTAGCTGATATTTATTTGGATAAATACGAAAGGGGTACACACATCCTGAACGAAATATTGTTCTTGCGTTATATGGATGATCTCCTATGTGGATTTGAGGATTATAATTATACCTTTAATTTCGATTTTTATCCAACATCATTGACTTTACTGGAAACACCTTGTAATGCGGATCTAAGTCTCAACTTCTTAGATATTACAATAATGCGACCTTCTACTTCACAGCATTATCAAATTTATGACAAACGTAAATCTTTTAATTTTGACATAAAGTTTATGACGTCGTGGACCACGTGTTTACATCGTAACATTTTCAGAAATTTGATTATAAATCAATTATCACGTTATAAGTTATTAAATTCAAGTATGGATTAATACACAAGTGATATCCATTTTTTGAGAGATGCTATTAGGGAGGGTCGTCTCCCTGTATTTTTCATAAAGATTGCTTCAGATTTTCATGGACTAACTGTGACCAAGACTAGAAAGCGCTACTTTGGAAAAGCTTTAATATCCGTGACAGTTTAAAAATGATGTATTGCCTATGCTAGTGAGAATTGGAATAGAGCTAGTTGGATGCATTTGGGGATTCTTAATTATTGTTCTATTGATGATAGACTCTCCTAGTGTTTTGAATGTCTAAATGGTAGATGGGTTAATCATATATGGTACATTGTCATGTTATAATGGAATGTCAAGTATAGTTGGATTTTGGAAAGTTTCGGATATTGTATACCTGATTTTTCTTTCAAAGTTGCCTGTAAGGGCTTTGTTGTAAAAGTTTTATGAGAATGCAGAAGGTTTTTCAGTGTGAAAAATTATGATGAATTTTAAAAGTTCGTTTTTATTCACTTTTTGAAATGGCTAAATTGCTATTTGATTTTTCATTGAATTATACAAAATAACCACCTTGTGAATGATTTCATACATTAGTTGTTTTATGGCCGCAAATTGATATTTGGTTTTTATTTGTAGTATATAAAAATACCCACATTGTTAATAATTTCATACACTAGTAGTTTTATGGTTCGAGTCAATATGGTTTCCATGGCTATTACATTCAGGTTTGGGAATAAACTTGTATTTGTCCATTTCTTTTATGGTATTTTAATATCTAAAGAAATAAAGTTTTGAAAATACATAATATAACCACTAACCACTTAGTTAATGATTCCATGCAATAGTTTTTATATGCTGAAGTGGGTTTTTATCCCCCACCCCCCTTTTAAGATCTTTAGGTAAATGGAAGCATTGTATGGAGTGATTTTAGGGTTTTTTATATTAATGACTTGATTTTTAGTGTGTTTTACGTTTTGTGAGGTAATTGTGAGCGCCTTGTTGGAAGTGGTTTGAAGGTTTCGGCTACCGGGAGCGTTTCGCCATGGCAGTAAAAGCTTTAACGGGAGAGTTGGGGGTCTCAACTCCCCCCGGCCTTCACTTTATAAATACTCCTTGAACATCTTTATGGGTATAAAAATACTTGTCCTTTTTGGGAATTTATATATATATATATAATTGTAAATCCAATGGTAGAATGTAAGTAGTAACTCATAATACACAGTTCTTAAAATTTGCCTACAAAATACAATGAAATAAAGGAAATTCAACCATAAAGAGGAAATTATAAAGCGTAATGCAGGTCATAAAGACATAGATAATCAACAAATTTCAAAGGGGAGGAATGGAAATAGGAAAATAAGAAAATCAATCAAAAAAGCTTGCACGTGGAAGAGCTCCAGGAATAAAAATAGTTCATTTCGAAAAATTATTTTCAAGTCCATATATCCCTTCGAAATGAACACAAAAATGCTTGTTTCTGAAAGACAAGATAGATTTTATCTATAAACTTGTGTCATATGGACGACAAGCATAAAGATTGGAAAAAAAATATAGGAAATATAAATACCTTAAAATACACCTCTTAAAGTTCAACCATGACGAGCAATATATGACTAGACCAATGTTGTCATACGCAGAAATGAAAAGAAGTTATCTGCTGTTGCCAAAGAGAGTAATAAAAACCGTACTGCGTAAAGGCAATAAAAAGAGGTATTCTACAGTTAAAGCTACAAAAGTAAAAGATGAAAATATATTATAATGTAAATTCAAGAGGATGTAGAAGTATGGCTAAAATAAGATATTAAGGAGAGATTATGAGAATTTTAGGCTAATCGAAACTTATAAACTATTCCATTCACTAAATATGCTGGATATTCATAAAATTTACTGGTAATTTTGAGGTTATTAATGTGCAAAGCATGGAATTTTTTATCAGATAATCTATAAATTCTGAAAAGTTGATTAAGTATAATATTTCTAAACAATTAAATCGAGTTGCAGGAATTAAATGGTAATAATTTATTATATTAAATTAAAAATAATCTTTTTTATCATATAAATTAGTAACTATCCCATGAGCAGGTTCTATAATTAGATTTAAATCCAAATAATAAATATTATTACTAATAGTAGTTTCATTAGGTATTAATTCCAAATTATCCGGATAGCAATCTATATCTATGACATAGTTATCAGTAAGTACAAGACAAATCAGATCATCTACATATCTGTAAATTTTATAATCTGTTGAAGTAAAGAATTTTTCATATTTATATAGGTATAAATTAGCTAACATACTGCTACTACAGCCACCTTGTGGAACACCTGAGACTTGTAAGTATAATTTATTACCTTGAAAGATACAATTATTGAAAAGAACAAAATGGAGAAGCTTAGGAAAATCGGTAAATTTAGTAAGATGAGAATGATTAGTAATATAAGCATTATATAAAGCTAAAATGACATCATATAGATCAGTGATTTTGATATTATTAAATAGATCTTTAAAATCAAAAGTTTGAAATCCTATTATTTTACCAAGTGTTTTTAATTTATTTTTTAATTCTTTACTGTTATTTAGAATAATGTAGTTATCACTAGAATCTCGTAAATTACTATTTAGTACATTTAAATAATTTAATAATAATTTACTAGCAGCAGTAGAGTATGAATTATGACCACTAGTTACAGTTCTAAATTTAAGAGGATTTTTATGAAATTTAGCTATAAGCACAATATATGGAAATTTCAAAAATGTATTATTAATATCTAAATCACTATATTGATAATTTTCAATTTGATACTATTAACAGAGTGTGAATCAAATTTAAATAGACTATTATTTTTAAAATAAACTAACAGATATTGTATATAGAATTTTTTACAGATAATAGCATAATTATTAGAGGCTTTATCAACATAAGTTATAACAAAAGATCTATGTAAATCATTAACAGAGTGTTTTATATTATCCATATTATATATAGATCTAGATAAATTGATACTACAAATGGCATTTTTCATAGATCTTAAAATAGTAAATTTCCACATATTAAATGCCTCTAAAGGCTGAGCATATGTAGAAGCTAATTCATAAATATATTTATCAAGGTCAAGATTGATTGACTTTAAGACTTGTTTAGAATTATTACATGAAGGTAGACTGAATTTAGAACCAAATGACATTAAAGTTCTTAAAGATTTATCTTTCACAATGGCTAAGTCTCCAGTAACTATATGCCCCAAGTGTGGATTTATAAAATTAGCATAATTTTCAACACTACAAATACATTCACCATCTACATTTGTTGAGGCATCTTTGTCCACTGATAGAGATTTTGAAATTTTATTGTAATTAAAAATGGTTCTTCCAATAGGCTTGTTGTATTTAAAAGTTTTAGTAACATTCAAATCCTTTACAGGCAATAAATGATAAAAATGTTTAAATAAATTCTTAAAGTTTATAGAATTATAAATAGGATGCTTAAAAGATATTACACAATATGAATTAGAACAGTTATTATTATGAAATTGATTATAAATTTTATTTTTAAATATTTTTATCTAGTAACGAGCAAATCATAGAAAATATGATTAAAATGTTCATTAGTAAGATTTAACTTTAAGAAAATAGCATAAACTGTATTTAATTGTTTTTTCTTAACCGCAAATACCCAAGATTTTATAAATTTCCATTGAAATGTGTTGTTAAAATGTTGATGCATACTTTTAATCTCAGCTTTAAAATCATGTTGGGGGGAGCTTCCTTTACCGCGTTTAAATATTTTGAGTGTAGCCGAATTACTATTACGTGAAAGAGGATTAAAGATAAAGGTGATTAAAAATAGAATATTTATTATCTACAAAATTGTTTTTTAGGATATTACCATTGAGATATAATTGATTTAATCCATATGGAAAAAGAGTACACTGTGATTTAATATAGACGTTTTCAAAGAACAGCAATATTTGTTTTAATATCAAAAATATGTATAGTTCTATTTTCAAAACCATGATGAGCAAATTGTTTATATTCAATTTTATTAGAAGTAGGAAGAAAATTATTATTGAGGATATAATTTTTGACATGATCTCTATGATATATATATATATATATATATATATATATATATATATATATATATATATATATATATATATATATATATATATATATATATATATATATATATATATATATATATATATATATATATATATATATATATATATATATATATATATATATATATATATATATATATATATATAAGATTTAAAATGAAAAAAGAAAATATATAGATGGAATGATTGTGTTTACAGGGTTGCAGAAAGGTCAAGGGGGATTCCGACCCCTATTTCCTGGTTAGAAGCTAGCTTTGACTTCATGAAAACGCTCCCAGAGACGCTGCACGCCCGAAACAACAATCGATCATGCCCGTGGGGAAAAAATGGCCGAATCCCAGACAACATAAAAATGATCAAAATAACAAAAATTGGAAATTTTACTAACCAGCAAGACGAGAATCATGGAAGAGTTGCATAAAGCGTAAAAACTTCAAATAGGAAAGTATACATAAAAAAGTCGCGTCTAACTTATAGAGCCATCTGGATGTGCATCAATCAGATAATCTTAGGTCCAATCATTCCACCTATATATTTTCTTTTTTCATTTTAAATCTTATATTTCAAGACTCTGATAGTGCGGCAATTTGCGCCTTTCTCTTTCTTGAATTTCATACTTTATGGGATTGTATTTCTTATATATATATATATATATACATATATATATATATATATATATATATATATATATATATATATATATATATATATATATATATATATATATATATATATATATATATATATATATATGTATATATATATGTGTATGTGTATATATATATATATATATATATATATATATATATATATGTATATATACATATATATGTGTATATAATAAAAAAGATAAAATTAAAAATAAAAATAAAATAAAAATAATAAGACTAATTTAAAACTTGATCAGTGTCATACCCTGGTTCAAAAACAATACGGAAGAAAAATTAAGTAAAGAGGATATGAAAGAAAATATCAAACTAAAGGAAAACAATGCTACCATATAAGACAAAATGATCTTAATTTCAAATTTCAGTAATAAATCAGATCTTAATTCAAATTTCAGTTCATATATATATATATATATATATATATATATATATACATATATATATATATATATATATATATATATATATATATATATATATATATATATATATACATATATATATATATATATATATATATATATATATATATATATATATATATATATATATATATATATATAACACATTTTAAATTTAAATTCAAAGGCAACAATTACAGCGACATATTAACAGATCATACTCTAGCATTTCTATATAATTCAACATCTCCATGTCTTCTTCTAACAGTTAAACAATTCGTATAATTCACTTTAACCTGCTTTGCGAAAACTGCTTAGTCAGAAACTAAAAATTCACTGTAACCTGTTCTGAGATGATTGGCAATACACATGCTTTTCCAGAAGTACAACAGTACTAGAGGTAGATATATTTTCATTATATTTTCGTTATATTCTTTTGATATTATTTTATATTACTCTGTATCCTCATTTCAATAATTAGCCACAAGCTGGTGTAAAAGAATATATTATTTTCATGATTGATATTTTTGTATATTTGATCCACTTTGTATTTTCTTCTACGACGAGCCATGTAGTGCACTATTTCTGTAATACATTTTACAGTCGGGTACTCAAAAATGTAGAATCAGCATTAATGAAACATGTATGGCCCTTGATAACGTACATGGTTTCAGAAATGCTTTTCTTGTTCATTTTATTCCTTTAATATTCACTATATTCCATTTATTCAATTTCCAAACTCTTGGGTGCTATAAAAGCCCTAGCTCATCGTGCTACACTCTTGGTTTCTGATTTGCAATTTTTCATCTTTACCTTCAGTTTACAGTCAATTTTCTTTGATATTTCTCGGGTATATATATATATTACAAGTAATCATAAAAATATTTAATTATAAATATATATATATATATATATGTATATCTATATATATATTTATATATATATATATATATATATATATATATATATATATATATATATATATATATATATATATATATATATATAACAATTTAAAAATCACCAAAATATTTTCACGTCTTCACTTAGATAATATAGTTAAAATTTAATTTTAGAATTTTTAATACGGGGGATGTAAATGTGAAACAAATTTGACATCTCAAATGCATTATTATAAAAATGTTTTTATTGGTTCACTTTTAAAATGAAAGTTGATTTTTATTTTAGATCTCTCTAATATTTTATTTAATAACATTTCGGAAATGCCTTAAAATTATATTGACAGAATATCATGCTTTTTCTCTTTTTCGACGTTACGTAATGCCAACATTAAAAAAAGTTCTAAAAAGTTCCTTTCAACATTCTTCTTCTGTTTAACGAAATACTTGAAAATTTAACTCCTGAAATATATAGACGAAAGTAATCCTATAAATGAAAAAAACTTTTGTAATGGATAAAATTACAAGCATAATGCCTTTTGATAAAATAAATAGAAAACTACCTGTTTGCAAAATAAAAGGCAACATCATATCATCAACTAACCTGCGCAAAAACTATTGTAGAAAAAAATTTGAGTGTTTTTCGTTATTACTCAGATCTGCTACTATATAACATAAAATAATATAACAAGCTGCTTCGGAAGTTGGAAGAACTATGTTACTTTTTACACTTCATAAAAAAACTTGAAACCGTTTGTTCAAATAACTGCAAAAATATCAAACTTTAAAACCTACAAAAAAAATTTTTTAAATCTAATGTGGGCAGCCCATGACTTTCCCTACATATTGCAATAACTTTTTCCCTACGTGTTGCAGTACTTTTTTCAATGCAAAATTATTCTCAAAATCCACAGCAGAATCTTTTTAAGTTTGAAACGTACACAGACATTTGGGGCTTTTTCAGATACCAACATGTAAAAGTATTTTAAAGTATCAAGTTCTCCTATATATCGCGCAACTATGACTTGTCAACTGGAAATATTACTAATATCTGCTAAACAATATTTAAATTATATTAAAATATGTTCATTATTAAATCATTTATTTGGCGTCATTTTCGTAACCTTGAGCGTCATTTTTGCCAATTTGGGACCATAATAAAAAAGTGATTTTGAGATATTTCGCTAAATTAGTCATCAAGGTCGTCAAATAAATTGCCAAGTGTTACAAATTTATAATTACTCATTTTATGTATTTGTTTAGAAAAAGTATTTGAAAAACGTGCAATATATCGAGAACGGCTCAAGATAGAGTTTTAAAGTTTCTGTCATTTGTTTCAGAATAAAAAATGACATATAAAATAAGTAGTAATTTAACATTCTTAAATTTCTTGATTTTTCATGGTCTTTTAAAAAATTCATTTGAAAATTAGGGGATCTGCCGAACATTCTCTCGGGCTTGAAATCAATAAGATTCCAGTATTCAAGGATCATAATAATCGTACCAGATTACTTTCGAAAAGCTATGTTTCTTCCTGAAATATCGCATTAAAGCCTCATGGACACTTGACACAAATATATACACACACATACATACACGCCAACCGCCCTACCGTATTGAAAATACCGGTTCTCGTTAGATCACCGAAGTCAAGCAACATTGGGGGCGGTTAGTACTTGGGTGGGTGACCATCTGGGAACACCGCGTGCTGCTGGCACATTTTGGGCGGGATAGTCCGGTGGTTTGCTCGCTGGATTTGCACGCCGCCACAACTGCCGCCGTGTTCATGCGGAGTACGATCACTTTAAACATGTGGGTCCGTAAGTCCTTCCGAGAGGTTGGTGGTAGGGGAAGGAGGGTACGGTCCCTGTTGATGCCTCCCCCACTGGGTTCCGATCTAAATTGGGTGGCACTTCCCGGCCGTCCAAACGGTTACATTACACCTTTCTGGTAGGTCGGATGATCTGGGTCTCCACAGCAACAACAACACACATACATACACGCACATATACATACACACAGGCATCACCTCAAAAACGTTTCATTCGCGTTCAGCTTTGCTTGAAACGTGTTCTTCTGCCGAAAGCTCAAATTCGAATTTTCAACCCCGTCACGATTTTCCTATACATTTCTATATACGTAGGGAAAGCAAAAAGAAAATCACCCACATTTAGAGGGAAAACTACTTTAGTTTCTTAATCATAGTGATTCAAATAACATAAAATCATAAGTTAAAATTACAAATGAATGAAAATCTGGTGAAGCTGCAATGAAAAATTACAAATGAAATTAAGCTATAGTGACATATTGATAGTGTTAATCAAGCTTACGCTGTTACTGAGGAAGTGATTTTGCTTCAGAATATTCTAAAAAACAATTTCAATGATTTTTTTTTTCATTATTATTTTTTGCCTATCCCGGAAGGATGAAAGGGACGTCGAAAATGATAAATTTATGCAACACGAAACGCTTATGTGTATCTGGCAACTGCAGATTTTCAAACATAATTAAGCTTAGTGCTATAAACGTTTTGAATTAGAATTTTGAAGATATTAAGTTTCTAAAATTCAAGTTTGAAACAAGTAGCATATCACATAAAAGGCAGTAGTAACTTGTAAGAGACTCAAGGTACAATGTCTCAAAAACCATGTTAGAGATGTCCAATGTCCGCACTGCAATAATACACCATTCATCAAAAATCAATTACTCATTAGTCGTAATCGATAAATTAAAAAACTAGTACAAGCTACACGTAAGACGCTCTGTCGAAGTCAAACTGATACATAATAATTCTGGAACCGTTAGTTAACTCATCATAGCCATGAGTGCAACAACGTGAGTATAACAGTGCCAAATTCAATCCAAAATTCAATCCAAATTCACTCGCTGGTCGACTATGCTGCCCATTCAATCCATAGGGTTCAGATAAGGACATATGCGTTAGTGATTACATCCGGGAGTCTCTAGAAGATTGAAATACGCTTTAATTCTTTACATGTTGGAGTTAAGTGGGCAATGTAAATTGCAAAAATGTTGAAAGTAAGGTAGGGAGGAAATAAGACTACGTTAATGAAATAATCCTCCCATTAATTTTCAAAAAGTTACACTTTTTAAATTTTTATATGACCCCATTAGGACCCGCTTAGGCCCCCTTATTTGGTCAATCAGAAATTTTTTATTTTTAACTAGCCGCCTTTGGCGACCAGCCTGTTCGCTACCCTTGAAAATTCTGACCGTGGCAAATTGTAACCGTGGCACACTCGCTGGCGCGACCTTACCAGAAGGTGTAAGGTAACTGTTTGGACGGCCAGGAAGTGCCACCCAATTTAGACCGGAACTCAGTGGGGGAGACATCCACAGGGACCGTACCCTCCTTCCCCTACCACCAACCTTTCGGAAGGACTTACGATCCCACATGTTTAACGTGATCGTACTCCGCGTGAACGCGGCTGCAGTTTTGGCAGTGGCCCCGGGCCTACCCCGGGTCGAACCCGGGCCTACCCAGTGAAATTCCCGCGCGCTAACCACTGGTGTACTTCGCCTTCCGCGACATTTTCCATAACTTTCTTTTTATTCACCGAATTTAGACCGGAACCCAGTGGGAGAGGCACCCACGGGGACCGTACCCTCCTTCCCCAACCACCAACCTCTCGAAAGGACTTACAGACACACATGTTTATTCCACGTGATCGTACTCCGCGTGAACACGGCGGCAATTTTGGAAATGGAACCCGAGCCTACCGCGTGCAATTCCCGCGCGCTAACCACTGGGCTACTTCGCCCTCCGCGACAATCTCCATAACTTTCTTTTTATTCACCCAATTTAGGCCGTACCCTCCTTCCCCTACCACCAACCTCTCAGAAGGACTCACGAACCCACATGTTTAACGTGATCGTACTCTGCGTGGACGTGGCGTAAGTTTTGGCAGTGGCGGGAATCGAACCCGGACCTACTGAGTGCAATTCCCGCGCGCTAACCACTGGGCTGCCGCGCTCTCGCGACAATCTCCATAACTTTCTATATATTCATCCAATTTAGACGTGAACCCAGTGGGGGAGGGATCCACAGGGGCCGTATCCTCCTTCCCTTACCACCAACCTCTCGGAAGAACTTACGGACCCACATATTTAACGTGATCGTATTCCACGTAAACACGGCGGCAGTTTTGGCAGTGGCGGGTATCGAACCCGGGCCTACCGCTAACTTCCCGCGCGCTAATTTGCAATTTAAAATGACCATATGCTTAATTCCATCATCCTCATTCCATTGTTTCATTGTTCCATCATTTAAAATATCCATAAAATTAAAATATCCATTTAAAATATCCAAAAGTTAAAATATACATTTAAAAAATCCATATCGTCCCATCATTTAAAATATAAATATAATAATTTATATAGAGCAAAGGAGCTCTATTCAGAACCGTGACGTCACCTCCACCTTGACGTCCCCACCACCACCTTCCCTCCTTCAGCGGGGGAGAAACGAAGCGGCACGCCGAGCGGAACGCCGAGAAATTGAAATTCGGAAACTTTTAAAATCCCGATCCTGTGGGCAATACGGAATATTTCTTGACCAGATTGGACTTGTAAGAATGCCAGATGTTTGACCTTTCTAAAAATGTAAATTATTAGTCGAAATTCTGAGTACTTTTTACTATGCGAGAATTTAAAAACCAAAAATCGTTTTTTTGAGTCAAAAGTGACTTTTGTTTTAAAATCATAAAAAAATATTAGAATTTGTCCCTGAGATTTGAAATGGATATATTTTTACTCGAAATTCTCTGCTCTTTCCGATGGTGTGATTTGTTTTTTTCTACGATGTCCGGATCGTGGAGAAAAAAGAGCAAAAAGGTAAAAAAACGGTCGAAATCGCATAAAACATTAAATAACAAAAAAAATAATTAAAATTTTAAAAATCGGTTTTCACGTGTCCCCTTCTCACCCCCCAGGGTCTCCGATTGCAAAATTTCGTATCTCTCCGACGCGCGGTCGCTGAACGTATAGTGTATAAGACAGACAGACAGACAGACAGACAGACAGACGCACATACAGACATTGCCTTTTATTATTTAAGATGCAACAATATCATTAAAAAACTGCATATCTGTATCTTTAAAATCAACTAAATTAAAATTAAGGAAAAAATCTGACTTATGTCACTTTTCCGTACCATGTGAAAGACTGGTTCATCAGTGAAAATAGGAATCATAAACAAATTGAAGATGGAAGTTGTTTAGATAAAAATGCACTTAAAATTATTTAATTATTGAAAAAGTACTTAGTTATTGAAAAGTACTCAAGATTCCGTAATTGCATGTGAGCCTACGCGGAATTCGCAAAAATGTCTCCTATGTATTATCATCCAGGTTTATCTTTTTTGTAATATGTCACAAATGTACATTTCTAATTTGATATATGGTCCCCATTCACAATGTTCAATTTTCAATTAAATATAACTCGCTCAATTTTAAAGATACAGATATGCGGTGTTGTTTAGTGATCTTGTTGCATTAAAAATAAAAATTTTCTGATTGACCAAATTTGTCTAAGGGGGTCGTATAAAAATTTAAAAAGTGTAACTTTTTGAAAATTAATGGGAGGACTATTTCATTAACGTAGTCTTATTTCCTTCCTTACATTTTTGCGATTTACATTGCCCACTTATCTCCTCCGACAGGTAAAGAATTAAAGAGCGTTTCAATCTTTTTGGGACACCCTGTATAGCCTATCGTAAATATATTTGTAACATTAAAGGCATCTAACTGAAGGAGATAAACTTAGAAGTGTATAAAGTAGACATTAATGCATATACTAGTACAGTATATTATCTGTTTAATGCATATACTAATACAGTTTCGTACTGAATCAATATTCAAAATGAGGTTTTGAGCCAGTTAATGGATCAGAACAGTATACCTATAAAAATGTATAATTGTTAACATTTTTCTGAATAGAGGACAGTGAAACACTTTCAGAGAAACTTTAAAATCAAGTTCGATATTAAAATCTTGTTACTTTATGTAGAACTGAGTGGCCCGCATATGCATTTGCTGCTGTGATTATATAATAATTAATATCTACTGCAATTATATAATAAATAATCTCTACTGCAATTATATAATAAATAATCTCTACTGCAATTATATAATAATTTCAATGAACTTTTGTCTTTATAACAATCATGAAACTTTTATTTATATTTTGCAGACAGTAACAATGAGAATAGAATTTAATTTATTTAAATAAAATGACATATCGAAGAAACAAGCATTTTTATTGGACATTTATAAAATGAATAATCATTTTAGAATTATGCTAAAACGCACGGGAGCCTTCAGGGAAAATCTGGCGAGGTGGGACATCTTGGGGCAAATGATAGTTATACACCTTTGGACACATGATAATGAGACATCTTTGAACACATGATAGTGAAGCACTTTGGGACATCTGACGGAGCTTTTTATTCCACTGACCACTGTATGTAGCGCTTTTAATGTGACGTAGACGTTCAATTTAAGCCTTAGATACTCAAGAAACATCTAAATTTTTCATCTGTTGAAATGTTTAATTTTATTTCCAGATTTTTCACTGTGATTCCATTACATGACCGTTGTATAAAATTGTTTCTGCCTAAACTCATAGTATGTTTTACTAATTACTTAAATTGGATTATATAACCAAAATATTTGTCTCATAAAATTGATAATTAATAATGTTTTATTCATTGAAGGTACTATAGTTCAATGTATATGAAGTAAGTGTTTGGTACTAAGAGTGAATTATGAAAAAAAAAATTAATAAAAATGACTGAAAAGTATCCCAAGGTATCCAACTCTCTCCTATTATTTTAAAACTTTTTTACCGTACCTATTGCCAGCTTAAACAGGAATTTTTCTTTCTCACCTGTTTCTAAACAGAAGTATAGCAACAGAGAAATTAAATAAAAGAGTAAAAATTAATTCAAAATATATTGGACATAATGGTATTGTTCTTGAAGCTTTTGCATCAGACAATAAAATAGTTATTATGAAAGATTTACAAATTGTAAAAACACAATATGAAGGTACAGAAATAAGTCAAGTATAGGAAATTCCCTGTTTAGAAATTGTTACACAGATAATTGGCCAGATATGCGATATGCTAAAACGATTGCTGTATCCCTATATTTGAAGCTATTAAAGATATTCTCTAGCAATTGAAGCATTAAAGGATATTTAATAACAATTATGTTGACGTTAAGCTGAAACTGTTTTTAATTTAATTTCATGGCATTATATAATTTATTATCACAAAGAATTTCCATTTTAAATAATGTATTATACAACATAGATTTAATACTATTTTCATTAAATTTTTTTAAATAGTATTCGGAACATATGACAAATGCTTAAGGCGAACAGCAACTTTTTAAATTAGAAAGTTGAATAGGCAGCTTTCTGACAAACCAATTTTTAAAAATATTTTATTGTTTCTCTAAATCCCACAATCATTAAATATTTTCCTTTCTCCTCCATTAGGTTACAAAAAGGGTACTTAAAGAGAATTATTGCTCATGGGAACTGTAATAATGAGAGTAACACCCTAGAGAGGGAGATTGATTGGAACATTAAGAATAAGTTTTATTTTATTTATCATATCATTTGCGTGTGCCCGCTATAAATGCTTCATGTATAAGACTAAAAATGTTAAATAAAATCTTAAAATTTAATTAGACAAATGGGGAGTTGCGGTAATAATACTGATTCTGATAAATACATTTTTTTCAATTCTTGCAATAACCATATTTCTTGTTTTAAAAATTAATAATTCAGTTTGCTGTTAGAGAGCTTTTATGTGACTCATGTTTAAAGCAAGAAATATATAAATAGAATGGATACACGTCAACTTTCATAAACTATTAAATTAAAGACAACCAACACAGGTTTATTAAGTCATTTAATAAAACTATTTTCCTCGACGTACATAAATTAAATACGACGTACATAAAGAAAATTTTCGCCACCGATGAAAGGCATGGTGATGCCCGAAAGCGCTTCGGCTTTGTAAATTTATATACGTCCAGGAAAAGAGTTTTGTTAAATGACTTATTAAACCTATGTTGGTTATCTTTAATTTAATAGTTTAAAATATATATAGTTCATTTTTTTAAAGATAGATGTTTAATGCACACTAAAGCCGATTTTAAGACATTATTGTACAGCTCAAAATATGCCATTTAGAACCTCTTATAAAAATATCTACAAAATATAAATTTCTCTGTAAAATCCATCGGATTTAATACATAGCGCCAGGAAGATTAATTTTAAAATTATTCTTCATATTGCTCTCCAAACAGGTAACTGATAGCTTTATAACTCCATGCTGATCATTTCTTAATGTAGTTTTAATCAACTCCTTAGACAACTAACTCCTTATTTGAAAAGTCAAAATTTTCTTTATTTCGACTTCAGGTATGGTATTTTTTATCACTTCTTAGGCGCTCCGATATTACTATAATTACTAGTATAGTCAGTTATAAAATCAACGACACAATATCATAGATAAAAGGTCATTTAATAAAATCACCCTACAAGACGTACATAGCTTTAAAATTCCAAAGCGCTTTCGGACATTACTATACCCCTCATCAGTGGCTATACGAAACAGTAAACACGGAATGCTTATATGTAGACCAGATCAGCAGACAAATTTGCATAAATAAACAAAAAATAATGGTTGTACAAGCAGGCTATTAAAATAATTAATTACAAATACAAATTTAGGGGTTACACCCAAGAGATTTAATTTAAATAAGTGGTAAATAGTTACAAAGAAAATACACAATCCAAACATGCAGCCAAGCACAATTACAATAAAATGATGTCACAGATAACTGTTAAGAGGTTTGACAGGCATAAATGCATGTCAAGCCTCTAGTTTGACATGCATCTATGTCAAACAATTGTTTGATATACATGCCACTGATGAAGGGTATAGTAAAGCCCGAAAGCGCTCTAGATTTTTACAGCTATGTACGTATTGTAGGATGATTTTATTCAATGACCTTTTATCTATGTTATTGTATCGTTGATTTTATAACTGAATTTAGAATAGACGTGATACCTCTTTTATTATTACTAGTATAGTATTTATCGTTTTCGAGCTATCTCTCAGCAGTTTAAAAAAGATCATGTCTGCTTGTTAGTTCAAACACGCTCCATTAACAAACACGATTATAACAAGGTCATAACCATGATGTTGGCAAGTGAAAGATATTAAATCTATCTCCAACTTCTGTTTACTAATAATACAAGCACTAGTCATACGCCCAGTATTAGAGGCAGTTATGTCATAACAGGATATTCTAAATTCACCTCCTTCCAAAGTCTAATCTGGTTATATATTTCAAATAGCTTAGTATTGCTCTTTACCAAAGTAATTGAGTAATTTTGGGTATTCTTCCTTTACCCCAAAATAACACAATCTCATAACAAAAATGGCACTTTCATCTAAATTAAGTTTCACTTCACTCATGTTATAGAATACAACTATTAAGACTTGCCGATTAGAGGATAATTTAGGACCATTGTGAATTGCATTCGCCACCAAAACACATACGCATCATAACTACTTAACTCATGAGACATATTAGACGCAAAATGTATCTTCCTTAATGGAAAGGTAAACAATAAACTTACTGACGAAACAAAATTGCGAACTCATACTTCAACATTTCTTCATGCCTTTGGTACAATACTCCAGACCTAAACAATTGGATTTTACAATTCTCATAACACCAAGAACATTCTGGACATTTATTTGAACGCTAATTATTGTGATAACAGTAGTTTTCGACATTTTTATTAAATATTGAAGAAATAGTTGAATGGTGAATCTTTTTATGTACTCAAGATGATGGCAAGTCCCACTCTAACAAAAGAAAATCGAGACTGTTATAATACATTCAGCAACACTGTTACCTTATACAACTAAAATAACTTAGTAATAAGCATCAAACTAAAATAAGCATCATATGACACAAAATTATTAGTATGAATAGCTTCGAAAGCATAAACAGTCTTTATCGTCAGGACACACAAGAAGAACAACCCGAATTCGTGAGAGAATGATCGGCGACTGATGCACGAATAGCAATCGTGGGTTGCCAATACGTGTGTGCACGAATAGAAAAGTGTGTAACCAAAGTCGTGATAAGTAAAAAGGGGTAACACTACCCAGAAAAATGGAACACGTGGAGAAACATAATAAATAAATGGGAAAATACTAAACCGGAAAGTGGATGCTCAACACGGTATTCAAATAGGTTATTTCAGTTTTTTGGATAAGGCCAATACAATTAAAGTGACCAAACCAGCGAAAACAAAAACAGATTCTAAACAAAATACTAAAAAATAAGTGGAACAAAAAACTGGTTTTTGGAAGCTAAAGGAGCTAACATCAGCAACAAAAACAACGAAAATGAAATTCAGGAAAGGTTGTTGAAGACTACTGAAAAAAGAAGGAGGCAAGTGAAGTCGAAATCTTAAGCCAGAGATGTCCAAGTAGAAAAGAATAAAGGACAATTATCATTAATTAGGACGTTTAACTGAGAAACAAAACAAACGAGAAACTTTTAAAGAAAGTCACATTCAAAACTAAAATTTAAAAGCAAATTGAGCTTACCTTCCGAAAAATAAAAAAATAAAAAAATTTACACGACTGTTATAGAGATGTAACATTCGAAATACATAAAGAAGTTTGATCTTTGATATCAGTACAATCTTTAGTAATGTGACCTCACTTTTACGTTTCCGAAATATTTTTGACATTTTGCTTTTATACAATAACAGGAAGAATGTCCTTTCTCATAGCAGTTACAACAAGTATCAGGATCAACAAGTCTTCTCTAATCTAATTATTTTACAGTTTGAACCTCTTCTTTTATTTCTTTTGATATATTGAATTCAATCGTTTGGTTGGTTTTGCCACAATACAGGTGTTCAAATATCAGCCGCCATTCTTCTACCCCCCTAACACTTTTGTATCCATTTAACTTGTCTGCCAGTTCATTTGAAGATACAAATTTTCATCAATCATCCAAAAAATGATCTTTAATTTCATTTGGAACCTTTAATTTTAATTGATATGTTATAATCATTTCTTTAAATTTCTCAAAATTGTTTTCATCCAATCCCTTAATCTATTCTTCAAAATAGTTTCTTAATTCGAAGGTAAAGTCACCTACGAAAGTGTCTTTAGGTGATTTTTCGTGATATACAAACATTTGTCGGAATTCCTCCGGACTCAACCTAAACCTCTTTAATAACAAATTATTGACCTGCTCATAGTTATTTGTTACGTCTTCCTTCGTGTTCACGTGCAATTAATTGTGATATTTCATAAGGTAAAAGCACTAGTATATGAGCTAGTAAAACCTCCTCATGTATGTTGGCTCTTTTTATGCTCTCAATTTATGTTACGTAAAATCTAATATAACCTTCTTTCATTTCAAATTTGTGTAATAAAGTCTGCAAAATACCACGCATATTTTTTTATTTTCAGGATTTTCAACATTACGTGAGTTTAAATTCAAGTTATCAATATTTTTTTTTCAAGTTTCAACTATGAATTTTTCAAGCTTAAAACTGTAATTAATTTTTTTCACGTCGCTACTTGATTTTATTCAGATTGTCTAAAGGGAATAGACAGATATAGGCATTGCGAAAAACAAAGCAGAGATTGGAAAAACGGTAAATTAGAAATCTCACCAGTACTTTCGGTGTAGCCTGTGCTTTATGAGGATCAGCTTTGCACCTGATGACGCCACTGAGTGGGTGATTTCTCCGTTTTTCATCATGGAACATTTTTTTCGTCTTTGTTTTGGGTAACTGAAAATATTGTCAAATTCACATGACTAAAGTCAGGCAGAAAGTGAAAAAATGTTCTTGATGAAAACATGTTCTGGCCCATGTGGGGAAGTGTGGTCAGTCTCAAGCCTCCAGCTGCGAGTTGGTCAGTTCATTTCGATACATATCGGTTAGCCTCGATCACTGGTAATGGTTTGGAATTTTAACTGAGAAACGAAACAAACGACAAACTTTCAATGAAAGTCAAATTAAAAACTCAAGGTGGAGGAGTTAACCAACACCTTCACTAGTAATTGGTTTTGATTAACTCCTCCACCTTTAGATATAGCAGAAGTAAGAAATTTGTTTGAGTCCATCATTGACCGCAATAAATATTTTTATCAAGTTCTTTGTAATTTAGATACCGCTATGTCATCTCTCCAGACTGGCTGTTGCTACAGTTTGATCCACTATCAATCCTTCCACGAAGTAGCAAAGTTTAAATTTATAATATCTCCCTGATTTTTCTTTTTATCATATATTATTGTTTTTAACATTTGTTTCATAAATTTTTCGTTGTATTCTTTATTACTTAATGTTTTTGTTTTTAATTGTATAATTGTATATATATATATGTATATATATATATTGTATATATATTGTATATATATATATATATATATATATATATTAGAAAAATATCTAAAAATAAGATATACAAAAAACATAATCATAACACTTCATAACATTAAGGCGCCATGCCGCTCTTTCATGTTCAGCAGGTATATAATAGTAAATACATCATCAAATTGAAAAAAGGGGGGGGAGGTACAAAGGAAAGGGGGAAAAGAAAGGAGAGTGTTTACAGGAACGACAGAAAAAAGGCCGGGGGGATAGTGACCCCCCGTTCCCGGTTAAAGCGGGAGAAAAAAGGCCCCCCGGCCTTTTTTCTGTCGTTCCTGTAAACACTCTCCTTTCTTTTCCCCCTTTCCTTTGTACCTCCCCGCCTTTTTTCAATTTGATGATGTATTTACTATTATATATGTATATATATATATATATATATATATATATATATATATATATATATATATATATATCATACATAGATGTTGGGTGATGAAAATTAGTTAGACAATGTACTTAAAATTGTTCTACAAGATGGCGGCACTACATGTAGCTAAAAACTGCAGACACCTACTACAAACACTTATCAACAGATGTCGTGATAAGTCGGAGTTACTAAAACGTTTATATACCCATTCAACTAGTTTTATTAATTTACTAAATTTATTGATCACAGATTTGCAAATAGTAAACAAAAATTTAAATGGAAAATTTAAATGGCCGGGGGGATAGTGACCCCCCGTTCCCGGTTAAAGCGGGAGAAAAAAGGCCCCCCGGCCTTTTTTCTGTCGTTCCTGTAAACACTCTCCTTTCTTTTCCCCCTTTCCTTTGTACCTCCCCGCTTTTTTTCAATTTGATGATGTATTTACTATTATATATGTATATATATATATATATATATATGTATATATATATATATATATATATATATATATATATATATCATACATAGATGTTGGGTGATGAAAATTAGTTAGACAATGTACTTAAAATTGTTCTACAAGATGGCGGCACTACATGTAGCTAAAAACTGCAGACACCTACTACAAACACTTATCAACAGATGTCGTGATAAGTCGGAGTTACTAAAACGTTTATATACCCATTCAACTAGTTTTATTAATTTACTAAATTTATTGATCACAGATTTGCAAATAGTAAACAAAAATTTAAAATGGAACTCCATTCCCCATCGTTCTGCGAGGAGTTGTGGGATGATAAAACTTTTTTAAATCATTCTCTGGAGCTAGTCTTATTGCTTATATATATATAAAGAGGGAAAGAGATATATTAAATTAAATTAGTTTAAGGAGAACCATATTTCCTTATTCTAAAATCAAACAGATTTAAACTTAATTAGAAACATTTCATTGAATGAACCCTTCATAAACTTAATTTTAAGGATATTGTAAAAAAAACTTTAATTGCTGGACTAAGAAGAATTCTCCACTTTGAAAATAAATAAGATAAGTGAATACATTACTTAAATCGATGTCATCATTAAGTAAGCTTCAGAAACTTGGGAGGGTTTTTGATCTTGGATTTAAAATATATTGCTAAAAATATTAGTTATGATTCTGCCATTTTAGGTAAATTATTCTGATATAATCTAAAGGATTAAAATTTGCAAATGATGTTGGATAAGGATATAATTAACGTAATTGTTTCTTTAAATTCAAGCGATTTAATTTAATTATTTTAAATAATACTCTTTCTATAATTACATTATATATGCCTCGACATTTTATGTGACATAATAATTGTTTAACATAGAAAATCCATTCATGATTGAAAATATATTTTCGTCATTTCAAAGTTAATACACAGTTTCCTCATCACAAACATATAAAGAAATAAGTATCGATAAATACTGTGTATTCCATCTCTATATCAGAAATATTTAATCTGGTTACGTCACCCTGGGAGTGGGGGGGGGGGGTATGGACATATTCCAGGGAAAGTAGGAATCGCCTCTTAACTATAAATTATTTTATCATTACTAATGGCGGCGGCACGTCATATCTTCAAAACAATTTAAATAATAAATGAATGATAAATCATTAGATTTTAAATGTCATTTTAATAAAACATCCATCAGACGTACATATAATTTAAAAACCAGAGCGCTTTCGGGTATCATCATACCCTTTAACGCCACTGAGGAAGGGTATGATGATACCCGAAAGCGCTCTGCTTTTTAACACTTTACAACAAAGTTGAAAAGTGTTTATGACTTTGTTCATTCTGTCTGTCTGTCTGTCTGTCTGTCTGTCCGTTAGCACGATAACTGCCGGAAAAATGAGTTTATCAAAATGAAATTTTAGTATGTTGTTAAGACGGTCTGTAGGACCTATGGGAATATAAATAAACAATATCACCCAATTAGTTTTTTATTGAACCCGGGTTGAAAAAATGAAATACATTGAACCCTATGGGACCTAATTTTTCAAACATTTTTTAAGTAAATTTAAAATTCACGAATTGCTTCGAAATTTTTAGAAAATATTCACATTATCCCATAGAATATATAAAAAAAAATTCAGTAAAATATGTTAAGTAGTTTTTTAATTAAAAAAATTATTTAATATAGGGAAAAAAAACAAATTCAATTAAATTCTGACTTTGGGATATCTTCCAGAAAGAAAAGAGAGAGTGATATTATATAATAAATATATCTCCATTTGTTTAAACGTTTTGCATATGGGAGTGGCTTCATATTTTAAAATAATTTGGTAGATAACAATTTTTCATTTTTTTTAAATTTTATATAACTCTTCATGATAAATTTAATTGATGGCATTTTAAATGCACTTTCCTACGTCCTAGAGAGTTAAAATTTGGTACACAGCTTAAATTTGTTGAACATTTTATTCGACAAAAATTTGATGGATCTTTAAATATAGATCATACATTTTTTTCGAAATGGCCTGAAAATAATCCCCGTTCATTTCTATAAATCATTGTTGTAATATTGTTAAAAATTCTGATGTGGACAGCACATGTCTTTCTCTGCAGACTCATATTCGTTCTCTTTATTTATTCAATGATAATTTGAGTTTTTCTGCACAACATAAGTATTTTAAATGGCATTGAATTTACACGTTAAACTTAAATTTGGTTCTCATTTGATAGCTGGACTTATTGTCAAAGGTGGCGTAGCGAAAACGCGAAAAAACTAGAATATCTCAAGAACGGCTAGTCCTAGAGTAATGGGATTAGTCTTATTCTTTTTGTTGTCAAAAATCACATATAAAATAGGAATTTAATTGATATAATTGAGCACACGTAGTCTTTTATTTTTATATATAACGATTTTTGCTGGCCATTTCGCAAAAATAGCCCGTTCCTTTTTCCCGAATCGTAGTAGAATAACCTACAAATGATTTGTATACAAAATTTTGTTAAATTTGGTATATAAATCACTTGTAGGTTATTGAAATATTATACACCAGATTTTGTTAAATTTGGTTCATTAGTTTTTAGCTAGAGTGGATAAAGGCAATTTCTGCGGCCATTTCGCAAAGAAGGCATATTCTTTTATTACGAATCGTACTATAATCTAATGAACATCAGGATTTCCCACAAAAAACATACCTACCAAATTGTATGAAATTCGGTCCATTAGTTTTTCAATTAGAGTGGATGTAATATCCACACAGACACACAGAAACATACACAGATACACCCTTACACACACAGACGTCTTCCTAAAACTAGTTTTTTCGTGTTCTAGAAGTCCCAAAACGTGTAGATCCTTTGAAAATTCGAGTTCCGATCTTCGGCACGATTCCAATACTTTGAGTACATACACATACACATATATATTATCTGTGTATCTAAATTCCGTGCCTATGCAATTACAATAGTTGTGATTTTAAATGATCCCTAAACTTTTATTATTTCTTCAAGGAAGCCTAATTTTAACATATGCAGAATGCAAATATCTCAAGCGATTGTAAGATGAATTATATAAGAATTGCTGAATTTTTTTCACACAAAATTATTTAGCTCTGGAGTCTGGAATACAAGTTATATGAATGAAATATTCATTGATTTTGCATAAAGAATCAGATGATTTATATTTCGATACAGTTTTAAATATTTAAGTATAATAAATTACTGTAGTACTGTGATAATGTAAAAGATATTACCACTGAATGAATCACATTTTAGAAATTTTTAAATGAAATTACATTTCAGTTGGAAAGTGTTTCATAATCAATGCTTATGCATGATTGATCTTTCTTGTTTAATTATATGTACGTCTGATGGATGTTTTAATAAAATGGCTTTTAAAATCTAATGATTTGTCATTCATTTATTATTTAAATCTTTTATCAATATTTTACGTGCAAATTATACAACACGCATAATGTTAAAATGTACAGAGGCAGGAACCTTACACAGACATTTCATATACAGATGTTGGGTAGTGGAGGTTAATTGGAAAACATACTTAAAATAGTTCAACAAGATGCCACTAGATGTCGCTGGAAGCAGCAGAAAACTTACCAACGGCGGCCGTATCATGTCAGAATCATAACAGCGCGTATATACCTGCTCAACCAATTAGGTAAATTTAATAAATATTTTACTCAAAACGTATTAAATAATGATAAGTGGATTCGAAATCCTTTCAAATTTAATTTGGACTCTATGGATGATGTTGATATGTAAAAGGATAACCCATGGATACCCATAGGGAAGAGCAAGAGTGCACTTGCCACAATTGGATGTTCAGCTCACAAAGTAGGTCATCAAGCAGTTCGATGTTTCACATCTCACTTGCTTATGTTCAGATGTTTACATCTTATTTTTGCCTCATTGACGTCAGTGGTTTTCCTTCCCCCCCCCCCTCTCGGAAAAAGTTCTGTAGGCTTTCATGGGATGACCTATCGAATTGCAGAGCAGGGCCTTGCTCAAAAAATTTTCTCCAATCAAAATCTTAGGAAATTTGAGGCTCGTCAACGACTGCATACCCTGTTTTGGCAAAGAAAACTCTTTCAGCGTTAATCCCATTTTAAAAACCTATGTCTGGCGAATCTGGATTTACAACTCTTATCAATATAAACAACAATTCTGGATACAGGTCCAATGCTAGACATGATATGTATCTATCATTGCTAAAGATTGTCCATCTAATAGGCATTCTTACTCACTAGAAACAGCAACAACCATTCTATCATATAGATTTTGAAGTTTTCACTTTTTAGTTAATTTAGGCCAGAATTATGGAAAGTGTGGATCGTAAGATATTTACCGGAGAAGGTGTGGCAGAAAAAGATTGAAGATCCACTGCTCTGTATGAAGCGATGGATATTTTAGTTTTTTAATAGAAAATCAAACTTTTTATAGAATTTAAATGCATTATTCCTACTTAATACGTTGAAATTCACAGAGTTGTTGTACAAATAATGCAGAAATTGCTGAGTCACTTGTATAATATCCATAAAAACTATTTATACAGCGATGTTTTTACTACACAGAATTTCAAAGAGTTTCTTTGTATTTAAAGTGATCTATCATGAGATACAGCAGACAAACCATGCCAAATCAGTTCACCGTAAAAATTGAAATTTTCGTCACTGTGTTTCTATGCATCAATTCTACAAAGTATATAAAATATTAGTTTCATTTATGAAAATTTTTCTTCACACGTGTACCTCCGTAACGATTTTTCCTAAATAATTCGCGCAATTTCGATCCCAACACTTCGCTACCTATGAACGAACGCTACCTGTGCAACATTAAAATACATATCAACAAAATGTTCTTTAAAACCGGCTGGTATTTAGATAAATTTAGCACTGGTTTATGTATAGCAGTAAGTGGAGTACGTTATACGAATATTTTTTTTTCGAAAGGCGTTTAGCAGCTGACGTTTATCTTCAATAGATATGTAAACTTAATAAAATTTTGTGAAGTTTAAGAGAAGTTATCGACTAATAAGATAAATAGAGGGTTTAAGGGAGAAATTTGACAGTCTGATCTGACGGACTTCTGTAACTCCGTGAAGATCCGGTTTCCAATCACGCCCGTAGAAGTTCCACTTCAACAAGCAAAATGTCTCTTGACATTGAAGGTTTGAGTTAAATTTCAGTTTGTTGAATCTATGCAATGCCTTGCTAACAATAATGGGATTCTGGGATTATAACCTCTGTAAACGACCAAAGATGTAAAAGATGTAAAATAATCAATCTCACAATTAAGTATCTAAAAACCATATCACAAATTTAAGGCACGGAAAACATAATTATAAAAGGCTGCAGCATATAGCATATTGATAAAGGTAAATAACATAAAAAACAATAATAAGAGCATTGTTGTGATACATATTTTTATGCTGTGTTATATGCCGTGGTGTTTCATATGAAGCTATTTAAGCATTTTGTTTAATGAGTAGCAGTTTAAGCCTATAACGAATTCGGGGTGAAATTCTTATTTTATATATTTCAAAATGTTTGTTTATTATATGTAAATAATATCCACTATACAAGAACAAAAGAGCGTGTTTCATCCGAAATAAAAAAAAATATTCCTTAAACACAATTTTACATAAAGTTATCAGAAATGAGAAAAACTCTTTCTAGGAGGAACAAAATTATAATAAAAAATAACAATTTATGATCTTAACTTTATTCTACACTTGAGTTATTAAATTTCAATATTTTCTTTACAGCATCTTTGTGTTTAATCAAGCATGAATAAGTATTTCTCAACACAGTAAAAAATGTTTTGCAAAAATTTGAAAGATGCTCACACAGAACTAGATAGAGATAGCTCTTAATCAATATACGCTTAAATACACGGTATGTATAAAACACAAATATCTTAATAACTATGAAAATATAAGGTATTCTGCTTTTTCCGTTGAAGTATGTAATAGAACGCGATTTTGAAAGATTGCTTTTTATATTTTCATGAGACACATTAAGTGTAAACAAATACTAAGATACTTTATAACTTTTTCACAATAGAAATTTAGTACGTAGATAAATTAGATAAAAATCGATTTTGATTTTTCGTGCTCATTTATGTATTGGGTGAACTTCAGTTGGAAAATATATATTCATTAAACATTTAACGAATGGATAATTTCAAATTTTTATGGTTCCTAAAAGAAATATTTTAAAATATATTAATGTTCTAACTGTATACTAATTTACTTGTTTATTTCTTAAAAATTATAATATAATTTAAATAATTATTTTTTTATTTCTACTGTAAAAAAATGTATAAATAATTTGAATAACTTAATGAACTAAAGGGAACTCTGATATGACACTAAGTTTATTATTCCATATTTTTACATCTGGTTATCTTTATTTTCCTATAATGTATACGTAAAGTATTGTGGCGTTAAATCATCATTATAATTAAAAAAAAATCTGATGTGGGCAGCACATGACTTTCCTTATATAATGCAATGAATTTACAACTTTTACAGTTAAGAAAATGTTATTCTTATAGTAGATACTTACATTCTTTCCAAGATATTGAATTTTCTTCAATTAGTCGTCATTTTCATTGATTTAGCTTCATTTTTATCCATTTGGCGAGATTTTCGTTAATTTGGCAACATTTAAAAATGTCGCTAAGTTGGCGACATTCCTCTAAATTCGTCGCCAAAATATCGCCAAGAGTTAGGGACGAAGAAATAAGTTATTCTTACAGCTGATAAATGAATATTTGCTTTCGAATACAAAAGTATTACTCAAAGTATCTTTTCTCGTGAATGGAACGATCCACGAGAATGATGTCACCCAATTTAGCGCATGGTATTAAATATGAAAAGTGAACATGTTTCTCAAAAGGAAATATTGAAAAATTACATAAGAAATGTCTATTTGCGTAACTTTACTAGCGGTTTTGATTTTTTGACGATTTTTTCAAAATTTCACTCGAAAATTTAAGGGGATTCTGAACATTCGATTGCGTATAAAAGCAATAAGCTTCCAGTGTTTACGGATTGTGATTTGTGTACCAAATTTCGTTCGAATCGGTCCATTCGTTCATCAGTTATCGTCTCCATAGTCTCACTGACACACACACACACGCATACTTTCACACACACACACACACACACAGACAACACCTCAAAAATGTTTGATTCGTAATCAGGGATGCTTGAAACGTGCTCTCCCGTCGAAAATTCGAATTCGAATTTTCGACGGGAGAGCACGTTTCACGAATTTTCGACCCCGTCACAATACTTTCCTTATACATTCTTTCCTCATACACGTATATAAGGAAAGTAATTATTACGAATAAATTGAAAATTTAAATATAGGGGAAAATGTAGCTGAAGAAACGATCAGTAATTCAGCATAATAGTCCTTCTGAATTGATTCTCATCAAAATACGTATATCAAGATTGCTGCTATTCATTCTTCTTTCGAATAATAATTTTATAATTCGTATTGCACATAAAATATTATTTAAACAAAGGAATGGCGTCGATTTTAAATTGTTGTTTAATAGGAATGTAATTCAAAAATCTGAGGTGGGCAGCACATGACTTTACTTACATGATGCAAGTGCCCTACTTCCTTCAATGGGAAATAATGATTAAAAAGTTCCCCGGCACAATGCGTTTAACGTTGAAAAGTTCACTGACATTTGGCGTTGTTCTGGATGACAACATATAATGCAAAAAAGTGTGAAAAAGTGCGCAAGAAAGTTTTAAACTGCCTAACAGCTCAATTGAAAATAAAGTGTATACACTGCTCATAGCAATGTGAAAGCTTATTTTTAAAATTACCTGTTTTACAATTATACTCTCAAATTCCATTAGTTTTAAAGAACAGTTTAACTTACGTTGCGTCAACATGGTTAATATATTAACTTTTATATGAATATCCCCAATGAATATATACTGAAATGCACTTATTTAAATTTTCCAGAATTATGACATGCCTGCTAACACACAGTCTTTGAGTAAGTTAAAACTAATTAATATACTATCATTTCCATTACCATCCTATGGAAAAATCATTGAAATTTTGAATATAAGTATGCATATTTCATTATTATTAGTAATGTATCCAAAAGTCACGTGATTCTGATAAAAATGTCCGTGTTAGAAAGTTTTTTGCTTATTTGGCCTTATGAAAAATGTCGAAATGAAATATACATTTTAAATATATATACTCATGTCCAATTGTTTAGCATAGTTGCTGTTAATATGAAAATTTCAGGAAATCTACACCGGAATGGAAGGAAAAGCGGCATGCGGGTGTAATAGGGTTATAAAAGAAGAAAACAATGCAATACAAGGATTATAACAATTTTTATTATCCGAAGAAAAAGGTTGAAAGAAAAAGGTTCACAATAGGAGTGTCAACCTCACAGAAACAGAATGATTAAAACAATATGATGCTGCAGTTTAACAGTGTGTGTTGGAATCTCGGGTAGCCACGCATGCTGCACAACGATTTCCCATACTTTCGATGAGGGTTTGGATGAGTTGTGTGCTCAAAGAATTCCAAGCCACACGGAGTGCAGTTTTCAATCCCGGAACGGGGCTTGATGGATAACGGAGGGCTGCAAGACGTCTCCCGAGCATATACTACATATGGTCTATTGAATTCAGAACAGGAAAGTTGGCAGGCCACTGCATGAGCTGGATATCTTCAATTTGAAGGAAGTCGTCGACCAAGACCGCGCGGTCAGGAGGTGCGTTATCATCCATGAATATGACATCAGGACCAACAGCACCTCGAAACAATCGAACGGTAGGCTCAAGGACTTCGTCTCTACATCTTTGACCGGTAACCGACCCCGTGTCAAAGATGTGGAGGTCTGTGCGACCGTCCTTCATGATGCCTGCCCTGACCATAACTCCCCCAAACGGAAAACGATATATTTCCGTTATGTTTCCCGTATGAAAACGCGTTCCACGTTCTCTTCAGATCGTGGTACGACGAGTATCAGTTTGTAGGCTAAACCTGGACTCGCCATTAAACATGATATTGACCCAATGTTGTCCACTCCACTGCCGATGTTCCAATCTCCACTGTAAACGCGGGCCTTTCTGTGCTGACGACAGGGGGATGCAACTGCTGCGCGTCTGGCATAGAAACCGACGTGTCTACGTCTCCTGTAAACAGTTTGTCTCGAAACAGTGACTCCTGTGACGGCTGTCAGTGCTGAACCCAGTTGTCTGGCAGAATGGTTCCGCTGACGTTGCGCAGTTATCACTGAATAGCGGTCTTGCCGAGCGGATGTTACCCTTGACCGACAAGATACTGGTCGTCGGGTAACATCTCCAGTGGTTTGGAACCTCTGCCACAGTCTGGAGATCACACACCGAGGCACATTCAGAATACGAAACGCTTCGGTTTGGGAGCGACCGGATTCCAGCATTCCAATAATTCGTCTTTTAAAATACATGTCCAGTTTTCATCTTTGTGACATCTTTCGTCCTTTTTAATTGTTAACAACGCTCCGCACCACAGTAATTGCGAAATTCTGCCTCAACTGGCCATGCCGCTCGAGACCGTTTTATACTCGTTCCGACGTGATTTGCGTATGTCGACGGCGACTGAACTATTTTGCATATGCACAATGATTTACCTTCGTCCCACGATTCTCCACAACTGATTATGAACCATTGTATCCATATTAACTCCGAAATTTTCGCATTTTACAAATTATACTTAACTTTTAGACATGAGTGTATTTCAACAATAGTTTACATTCTACATGAGCTGGTAATGAAAACACTGGTAATGAAAATTCACGCTAGAGCAGATTTATCCAACCTTCGGGGCATCTATATCCACTTTTGCTATATATTTAATCTAAAGATCGACTTCTATCCTAACATACTATCAGGGACGTATTTAAAGGGGGTGGGGTTGTTTTTAAACCTCTGCCCCGAACTGAAAACTATCCAGAAAATGTAAATACATTTGTTTATATACAATGTAAATACATTTTCATTTTAAGTTATTTTACACGAAAATATCTTAAAATGCAAAATGAATGCATGAAACCCGCATTCATTTCTTTGAATGCATGAAACCCGCATTCAAAGTTTATTCAAATTACGGCACTAGTGTCTCATAATATATTAAAAAGAAAGAGATAGGGAACGCAAAGTTTATTAACATGAAAATGCTGCACTAAGGGCGGATGGAATGTTACGGAAAATTTTAAATGTTGCTTTAAATAGCTACCACTTTTTAATGAAATAAATTTATTTAATTTAATACATTCTTAGTAACGTGAATACTCTTCTGTTCAACTAATGCAGTATGTCTACATATATCTGATACATACCGGAAGTTAAAGCTTTTAGCTAGAATATCATTCTTTATTTTCTTATTTTACATATTCTACAAACTTACTGTCTTTTACTTTTAAGTAATATTTCTTATGCAATACAACTTGAGCATTTCGAATATAAATTATGCAGCCTGCAATTCATTTTTCAGAAAATTAAAAACATATTATAAAAAATCTTCATTTAGAAAAAAAAGTATGAGTTTGATAACACCAATTTATGATATTTACTTTATTCCACTTCAGAGATGCAAAATTCCAATATTATCTTTCGAGCAGCTTAGTGTTCAGTCAAGTATGAGTAAGTATGTTTTAACATAGTAAAAAAATGTGTTGTAGAATTTTTAAAAGAAGGGGGATAATTGGAGTTACTTCCTTATCAATACGTTATAAAATACACTATATGTAAAGGAAACATCACTTAATAGCTAAAGCGTATTAAGCATCCATTTTTTCACTAAATTATCTAATGGAACGAGATCATAAAAAGACCTTTTTTATATTTTCTTAATGATATTCAAGGGTTATAAACTCCTAAAATTTTTTAAAAATGTTATGTAAAATCTTATTTACTACGCAGATGAATTGGATAAAAATATATGTTGCTTATTGGGTGCTTTGTGGGTGCATTTGCTTATTGGGTTAACTTTAAAGTAAAAACAATTTATTCAAGAAAGTTTAACCGAGTAGCAAACCAATTTTCAAAATATTTTGTTTATAATTATGATATAGTTGCTTAAATGCTGATCAATGAAATAATACATTACAGTTAATTTCTATTTTTATAAAGTGGATATTTATTTTGAATCCTGAAAAACATTTTATACATATTTACTAATTGATTTATTTCAATTCGTATGAAATAACATTTATTTGCTGAATTCTTCTATGTGAATAAAGTAGATGATATATGACTGGGCTGGGATGTTAAAATGTAAAAGCAATTTATGTAAATGATTTATGGGGGCAATTTATGTAACAATTTAATGTAAGTAATTTATGTAAATAATTATTCCCAACAATAATTATGGAAAATTGCATAAGTGTGACTATTTTATATGGTGCTCATTTATTGGAGATCAAAATGAAAATTCATGTTAATCTCCATTAACCATTGCGTTTTGTCGTAAACCTGACACGCCTATTTTCTAATGATGTATGCAGAACAGCTTGGATATTTATGATCCACTGTAATATAATTTTATTAGTGGGGAGGTCAATAATTACGCATAATTTAATCTAACATATTTATTATTTATTTTTAAATGTTACACATTAATACAATTATGTTTAAGTAACCCTAACTTCAAAAGATTTTAGAGATATGATGCAAGGTATTTAATTAGTAATAATTTCGCTAAATCATGACTCCCTCGTCATAATATCAAATTCGAAGAAATGGTTTTTTACCATATATCACTGCTATCATGCTCATCCATCCTCTGCATATGTAATTGCCAGACTGGTGGTCATCACACTTACTCTAACGCCACTAGGCTTTAATTGATCTTATCAGTCAACTTAACCTATCATATCGTTGGTGTCCATGAGCCTTTTCGTCTACATACACCTCATCTACTCATCTCTTCACCTCTTGATCTATGTCTTTAATTTTTTACAGACCTTCATCAATCTCACACATCTAGTTAGATGACCTCAGCCTTCCTACTCTGGTTGGCAGTTATCTTTTGTTAAAATACCTGTATATAATGATTTTGGTTAGTAGACTAGCATAAATCATAACTAAACATATCCCACAGTGACTTAATCTAGATCATTTACTATTTAAAGGACCTCAAATATAAAAGGACCTCAAATATAAAGCATTCCATTAATAGACACAGTTCATTCAACACCTTTTAAATGCGTCAGATCGAAAAAGAAGTTTCTGGTCGAAATATTAAATTACAGAATGTCCCAATTTGAAAGAAATAAAAAAATCGAAACTATTTTTTTAATTCCTTTTTTCCATTATCGATCATTTGACTCCCTCCCCCTCCCAAAAAAAAAGTCAAATATTTTTCTCCCATGCAAGAAGTTCATTTCTTTTACTTCCGCACTAGAACGATTTGTAAAGGAAACTATGCTTCTAATTCCTCCGGTAACTTCCTTCTTCCATCTCAAACACCTTAATAACAACTCAACATTTCCCTAAAATGATATATTTATTTTGACTCTGTATTCATTCTATAAAAGAAACATGACTGCACGCAAAGCGTTATTAAAATTAATTGGGAGCCCGATCATCAGACTCATACTTGCAATATTGTCATTTAGTAAACATTTAAATCGTCTACATTTGTTTTTTGTCCCAAATGATAAAATGCATTTGCTGTGAATTCAATTTTCAAATTACACGAAAATTTTGAAATTAATATATAAGAAGCAATTATACATATTTAATAAATGTTTCCATCACACAAGATGTTTTTTAATAAGTAATTATCGTCATTAACTCAATTTCTATGCAGAAATATATTTAACATAAAGCATATATGTACGTTATTTCAAATAAAGCAATCGAATAATTTGGAAACGATAAAATACCATGTTTAAGTCTCCATCGAATATTTAACTAAATTTTATCACTGATTTCTATACTGTTCAAAATATATACATTCAAAATAACACAAATAAAAGTATATTTAATACGGCAGAATTATTTTAATCCATTTCTTACGTATTTAACTGTTTATGAAATAAACATGTTTTCTTTTGAGATGCAATCTCTTCAGTTCAGAGTTTTAAATATATTTTAATAAAAACGATAATTATATATTTTATATCTAGAATATTTTTTTCAGGTGTAAACCCTAGTGGATATTCATAATTTGATTATAATAAAACGAATTTATTATTTCCAAATTAGATAACAATAGCTAGTGAAATTAATTATTTTGTTTATGAACGACATCACTTAAAATCAAATTTGTTTGATATATGTACATAAATATGTGTATTGTAGGTTGCAGCGACTTTGTGGGTTCGAAACCCTTTTTAAACCTCCAATAATTCTGTTGTGGGTTCCTTAAACCCCTAATATTTTTGTGGGTATTTGGTGAATAAAATGTACTCATATATGCGCAATTTTTTTTGTTATAAATTCAAGCTTTTCATTATTTATTCCCTGTTTACTGTATATAAAATCGCGTCTAAGAAATTTCCCCCTCGGACTGTATATTGTATTCTGAATATAAGATTTTAACTCAGAAATGATTTAACGAGAGATTTGTTGACATTTTTAATATTGGTAAATATACCTAAAAATAAATTTTGCATTTTTTTGTTGTTTTTATAAAGATAATTCAGATGGAAATTCATACAGTATTTGTATATTGTATATAATAATATTGCATCTACAAATGCAAAATAAATGAAATAAACAATTATCTAAAGAAAAAACAGTTTTCTGTACTTTATTATAATTTGCTCCATTTTAGCATTTCAGACGTGTTATTGTGCCAGATAATCTGACTGAATGAAATTTAATTTAGACTGAAATCCTTTGAAAAATACATGGGTCATTCGATTTAAAGTTTCGGGACCCCTCAATAATTTTTACAGTCAGAGCCTCTGGTAGATAGTTCTCTTTATTGAAAGCTGCAATATATAAATACGTCATGTGGTGAACAAAAATAAACATTGGAGTTTACTTCCTTTATAAATATAGTTCTAGATGTTTTGAATTAAATTATTATTCTTATTAGACGTGATCGTTAATCGAATAGTTCGTACATTTGCATCGTGACGTAGTAACCCACCATTATCTCTTTGCACGAGTGCCTAAAATATAATCAGTAACTAAAACGCTATACAGGAAATTCCACATTTTTAACTTTTAAAATAAGTATTATTTATTCAGACATGTTACTGTTATGATTAAAATTATATTAATATATTTTTAATAATCGCTTCAGAGGAGAAAATGCACGTGTAAGACTTGGTCACCATATTAATCCAAAATAAACAATGTATATAAGCAGACTGGCATATATCTCTGGTTGTTGGATCTGTTGCTCAGCATGGCTGAAATATTTGCTGCTACTTTTTCTGACATTTGGAGTCAGCTTTCTCTTTCCTAACACATTCTCAGTACTCAAACTAGCCAATAAACTACTTGGAAACACGACTCTCTGGACTTTTGGATAATCACACTGCTTGGATTCCATGACTGTTCTTTCTCGCTTCTCAACAATCATTCTTGAATAATCACGACTCTCTCTCATCGCGTTTGGGACATTATTCTAGAATGTACTATTAAATTAATTCCTTGTTGCCACACCATAATACCTAAGGTCTAGATACGCCCTCCATACTCTCATTGGTTGCTTCTCAGTGTGATGTAGCATCATTGCGTCATTGGCTACTTTAGTTTCCAATGATGCTTGATTTAAACCTTCGTCCTAGGCGATCTTTTCCCCAAACACACCTGCAATTTGTGTGACTTGAATTTATTGGTGACATGACCCTACGGGCCAAAACTGTCATAAAACGGCGCCTACAAGTCTGCGCTTTGTTTCATTATACACAGTCGTAAGTATCAAAACTGCATAATTGTCTCCTGGTCTCACGTGTTACACCAAAGGTGAGTTGGTGTCAGTATGCACCGATACAAACACACAGGTTGTCAGATATACTCAAGAAGTAACTGCTGTTTACAATAAATAAAACTGCTGGCTGTAATATAAAACTTTAATACATAAAGCAGACATATGCCATCAAGATGACAACTGTTTCGAGGGCGTTGTAAACCCCCTTCTTCAAGCCAAATGAATGCGCCCTTAGCCACTGTCAAAAATGAACTGCGACGAAACAAACAATGAGCACTCCAAATAGAGCTAAAGTACACACGGCAAAAAAAAATTCGCACGCGGAAGGTATCATCCATTGAAACAAACAAATATAAACATATCATTGCAGCCCTCCCCCGCACATGAAAGCGAGGGGAGCAGTCATTGGCAGGAGATTTAAAATAAAACAGAGAGAAAAATATATGAACGGTTGAATTATTAGCAAAAACAAAAATGAAAGTATTTAGATGGAGTAAATACAGTCAAACCCTTCTAAAGGAAGGAAGATAAAATATTACAAGGGTATGCGGCAGTAATTAAGAACAAAATAGGTAACTTCGAAACCGGTAACTTCCTTTTGATATTTTTTAATATACTTTTCTAAATGGATCTAAAAAGGAATATCTTGTTCCAAGGCAAAAGTTTTTAATGTATTTCCCGCTTCTTTTATTATGTATTTCATTTCATAAAGAGCAATTTGAAGGATTTGGTCCCTGCAAAAATCTTAATATGAATATCTATGTGAAAATCTGAGTCTTTGAATATCAAATTGAACAAAATTAATCCCTAGGTCCCAAATTGTTAATATATAATATATATACATATAAAATTCTGTTTCGACAGATTTTATATGTATTTATAAAATCTGTCGAAACAGAATTCTGAATCAATTTTAAGACCTCTAAGTACTTTAAAGGGCCGGACCCCAGAATATTTTATTTTCACAGGGCCCGTAATTTTAAACGTGCATCATTTAAATATATTCTTCTTTTAGACCTAGACGACCCGACCTACCCGAAAGTGTAAGATATCTGTGTCGACGGTCAGAAATTGGCATCCAATATAGACCGGAACCCAGAGGGTGCTGGCACCCACAGGGACCGTATTCTTATTCCTCTACCACCAACCTCTTGAAAATACCCACATAGTGGTCGTACTTCGCATGACAACGGAGACAGTTTGAACAACGCCTGGAATCAAACTTGGATCATCCGAGTGCAATCCCCGAGTGCTAGCCACTCGGCTATCTTACCCCTATTTAATTATATTGTATTTTTTTGCGATCAATACCAGTGTTGAGATCCCATGCTATCTGCAAGGTACAGATCCATAAGCCTGTGGGACCGTATATAGGGTGAACCTCTAAATATATTGAATTATACCTTCCTATCGTGTCAGTTTTGAGACTCTGATATATCTGAAGGCCTCGGACTCCAAAAATATATGTGGCCCTGGGATCTATAATTTCTGGATACCATTAATATTTCTTGAATTTTATTCAAAATCAATATCAGTTTTAAAATCGTTGCAATTCAAAGTTTAAATGTCTGAAATACTATAGAGCCCCGTAGCTTAAAAATATTTTGGCGCTCAATTTTTCCAGTTTAATAAAAATCATTTCCGAGTCTAAACTTCCCGTTTTATTTGCTTGACTAGGATATCTACTCTAGAGTTGCTTGGAGCATCAGAGTTTGGGTAACTCTCACATATTCAAAACCATTCTAACCGGAAATTATCTTTCACCTACGAAATATAGATATTAGAAAAGGGAAGTCACAAATTACGCTGAAGCTGTGAAAATAAGACAAAATAATAACTGTAAAAATAAGTCTAGTAGAAGCTTACAACTTCAAGCAAAAAATAAAAACGACACAAGTTTCGATTAAAACTCCATCAGTGGAAATTATTTAAAACAAAACTGTATCGAATCCAAGCGCTGACAAGACAAACGATTTGATTTTTAATATCACAGTCGTAGTGTAAACAGACTTGACTTTTACAACCTGAAAAATTAAAATGGTGTTCTCCAAAAATTTAATACACAATCAAGATTCGATTAATGGAAGCAACTTTTGACAGCTTTACTGATGTGGATTTAGAAAAGAAAATTGAATTTGCAGCAACGCTCTTCCCACTAATAACTCAGGACAAGAATTCGTGAAATTTCTGCTTTAAATATGAGTTTATATTAGAAGCACATAATGTGTAATTATCACTTAACGAATCTTGTTTATACTTCGATTATTTTACCTATGTGTTTTAATATATTTTCTCTCGCAAATATTTGAATGATTTACAATTGTTACTTGATAATTTGTTTTCTCAGTTTTTGGTAAATTTAATAATTTCAATTTTATTTACTTCACTTTGAACATTTATTGCAATAAAGCTATTTTAATTTTACATTATACATTTTCTGGCTCATAAATCAATTAAATTCTGTTCAATTTATCTTCTTTGTGGAAAAGGTTTTAAAAAATGGTTTTCACAAAAAATTACAAATACTGGGAGTTAAATTTTTCACGAACTAATTTTTATCGACAAAAAACAGTTAAAACTAGTGTTTTACCAAGTGATATTATAAACTAACTAGTTTTTACTGGTAAACATTAGTAAAAACTTTACAACAAAGAACCGATCAACTTTACAACCAAAAAAAAACCGATTAACTTTGCAACAAAGAACCGATGAAAAAGACATTTTATAATTCGAAAATTTCGATTTATATTCTACTTGTTTTACTGAATATATATTCGAAAATGAAGTATCAGTGCTGCATTATCAATATTTTTGAAAAGTTGATACCTTCCGTGTCAGTGCCTTAGAAAATATTTTAGTAAATAAAAACTATAATATTTTTGCAATATATATTTTACGTATACAAGTATATTACTTTGATATAAAGTAATTAGCGTATAGTCACGTCAAATATGGTGCTATTTAATAAAAAATCTGATGTGGGCAGCACATGACTTTCCTTATATAATGTAATGAATTTACTACTTTTACAGTAAAAAAATCTGATATGAGCAACACATGACTTTCCTTATATAATGTAATTAATTTACTACTTTTACAGTTAAAAAATAGGTTTTTCTTATAGTAGATACTAATATTCTTTCCAAGACATTGAATTTTCGACAATTAGTCGTCATTTTCATTGATTTACCGTCATTTTTAACCATTTGGCGAGATTTTCGTTAATTTGGCAACATTTCAAAAAGTCGCCAAGTTGGCGACATTCAGCCAAATTCGTCGGCAAAATCTGGCCAAGCGTTATGCACTAAGAAATAAGTTATTCTTACAGCAGATAAATGACTACTGGCGTTCAAATACAAAAGTGTTACTCAGAGTATCTTTTTTCATGAATGGAACGAGCTAGATCCACGAGAATGATGTCACCCAATTTATCGTATGGTATTACATATGAAAAGTGAACATTTTTATCAATAGGAAATATTTTTTTTTTATTTTATATGACTTTTTGATATTTTTTTTTAAATGTACAATATCTCGAGAACGGCTCATGTTAGCGTTCTAAAATTTATGTCAATCGTTTTCTAATGAAAAATTACATAAGAAATGTCTATTTGCGTAACTTTATTAGTGGTTTTGATTTCTTGACGATTTTTTCAAAATTTCACTCGAAAATTTAGGGGGGTTCTGGACATTAGATTGCGTATAAAAACAATAGGCTTCCAGTGTTTACGGATTGTGATTTTTGTACCAAATTTGGTTCAAATCGGTCCATTCGTTCGTCAGTTATCGTCTCCACAGACCCACTGACACACACACACACACACACACACACACACACATAGAGACATCACTTCAAAAATATTTGATTCGTGATCAGGGATGCTTGAAACGTGCTCATCCGTCGAAAACTCGAATTCGAATTTTCGACCCCGTCACAATACTTCCCTTATACATTAAGTATATAAGGAAAGTAAAAAAGCAGCGACAAATCAAAATTAACACATTGGTCAGAAATCTGAAGAAATAAAATGCCTTTATCACATATTCAGGGGAATCGAACTAAAATATACGACAGTGCAGACAACGATGGTGATTAAATTTCCTTCAGAACGCCAACACTGTTTTAGGATCGTATTCGGAACAACTATGTGTAAACTCAAAAGCTAAATATGATCGTTACATTACTGAAAACGCGAACTGAATAACATAATGCGGCTTCCAATAAGATAAGCTGTCAGCAAACGGGGTAGCCCAGCGATCAAGACATGAATACTGCACGCGGTAGTTGATGCCGCAAAAAACAAATATATCCCCTGCGTCTACGCGGAGTTTGGCCACGATAAATCTGTAGATCCGCAAGTGATCCAAGAGAGGATTGGTTAGAGAAAGTACGATTCTGTATTCCCTGTGGTTGCATCCCCCATTGGGTTCCGGTTTAAATTGGGGAATTAGGTAACACTTTACTAGCCCTCCAAACAGACACCTTACGTTTTAGGTCGAACGGTCTGGATAGAAAGAAAGAATATTAGGACTTCTTCATGATTGCGAATCTCGTAGGAGATCATGACAAGAACAAAATGTATACATTTGAGTGTACTTTTTAATCAACCGAGAGTTCATGCAAGCAACAATGTCGGTTATCTCAAAGTAGTGCCTGATTTAGGCACTTGGGTACCACATTCAGGTTCAACACCCTAAAATATTGTTTGTTTGCGATAGAGGAATGGGAAATAGATGTCTGCTATTAATAAACTAATGAATGCAATTTATAAAGCATTAAAATGTCTCATTAGCTTCTAGATTTTACTGGTAAGAACTAATTTCCACCAACAGCTGTATGTGAACTTCTATTTCTTTTATTAGTAAAATATATTTAAAAATAATTTCGGATTTTTCTGTAACATATTTTTTTTTATCTTTGAACTTTTGATCTTTTAACAACAAATCTATTTAATGGATCTAAATTTATACTGTCTTTCAACATTTACCGGAATTATTTCACTGAGATAGAAAAAAATTTTAATGTACATTTTTTAACAAAAGTTTGTTTAACTGCACATCACTATGTACACCTCTATATATTAGTATTTTATCTATATCTGAAAAGTAGTTTCATTTTTGTCTAAAACTTCATTTTTAATTTACACTCACTAAAACAAGTCGAATATAAATCGAACTTTTTTTAAAATATAAATCTTTCACAATTCTTTAAAAATCCTTTCAGATCTCATATTCTGAAAAGTACGGTTTCTCAAAAATAACTTACGACGTCTTCAATTTTTATTAAAAGCTCAAGCAATTTTTTTTTCCAAAAACGTCCCTTCTAGTCAATATATTTCAGCATTCCCGTATCAGTAAGTATTCCTCTTTCTCAGAATATAAAAGTAGCCGTCCAGTAGCACAAAATTGACTTATAGATAAAAAGGAGAACGTACTTTTAAAAATTACAAGGGGGAAAGTCCTAGGCTTATAGAAAAGGCATATTTTTCCGACATGTGATGTACTAAACTAATTCTATATATTGACACAAATTTATTCTGAAACGATGTACTTTATATGATACAGATTTTACTGAAAAGAACAATTTTTAAAGCTTTCCTGAAAATGTAAAAAAAAATGTAATGAAAATTTATTACAGAATATATATTCAAATCGAAATTATATTCACAGAATATACGAAAAATACACGTCGATCTGTGAACTTGACTTCGTTGAAGCTTACCACATCCAGAAAATTTCTAGTAATTTAGTTATTGGCTTACTTGTTTAGTACTCCATTTTGACCAACGTGAGACAGAGTGCATTCTAAGATCCCCCCCCACTTTTCTTCATTCTATTTGGGGGGGGGGGGGCTTATTATGTCCTATTGTTCGTCTCACTTATTATTGTTCGTACTTCTGTCGAGATATTTCTTTTGTACTTTGGAACACACCAATCTCTTGATGCTTCTTCTTTTTTCATATTGCCTTGATTGTTCTTCGTGCTGCGTTCTGTTTGGTTCTCTCTTCCAAGTCGGGGGTGCAATTCTGGAGCGCCTGGTCAACTATGACCGTATCTCCGAGCTGTATGTCGGCTCTCGCTTAATCCACGTCTTAGATAAATAATCCCCTGTTGTATCTTCCTTTGCACCCATTCCTCTTTTGGATTTCGGGTCTGTGGGTTCTCTTGCACTGACGAAGGGGATACAACATATCCTCGAAACGACT